>JADNRY010000033.1:0-381599 GCA_015501585.1 Rhodocollybia butyracea
TCCCGATTTTCTGGGCGATGATTAAAAGTCCCATAGTCTTCCGATGAATTCCTAATAGGCACAATCTATAAGTTATGCAGAACTCAAACTAAGTAGTCATCATACCGGAGTGATAGCACGAGCACTAGTTTGTTCTTCACCAGATTGAACCTGTAAGTAAATATTTAGAAAACACTAACATACAGGGGTGTGGTAATATTTACCTTTCGGCGTCGCAAGCTGACCATATAGCAGGAAACCATCTCTGAAACTGAGGGATTTCCTACCATTTCGCTGGTGACCTCACTCACTGACCATGGAGTCCGGCCTTTCCCAACCAGCTGTCCAAATCCAAAGGTAGCGGCAGCTCGCATCTTCTGAGCATGACCATAGCCTTTCCGAACCTCACCGGGATCTTTCTCAGTTCCATCTAGTTTCTTCGAATCACATCTGCGGGAAATTACAGTAACTGAGTTGCATCACAAAAAAAAACTTACGACTCCATTATCCAAGCGACGATCATCTCTGCAGCATCTGTTGGAGGCTTTTT
Source organism: Rhodocollybia butyracea (assembly GCA_015501585.1). NCBI lineage: Eukaryota > Fungi > Basidiomycota > Agaricomycetes > Agaricales > Omphalotaceae > Rhodocollybia > Rhodocollybia butyracea. The sequence continues at coordinate 530 of JADNRY010000033.1, forward strand.
TGTGAAGAAATCACCCCGTTGTTTGATAAGCCTTCGCTCGATAAGGAATTCTTCGCACTGGTTCATGAGCCTGGGGGAGAGATCAAAATTAAACAATATGATATGTACGAATAATATCCATACCTTTGATACTCTGCATGGGTATCTTCGCTTACTCCTTTTGAAGCATTTTTCAAGATATGCGAATCAGTGAGTCATATCAGCAAGTGCTTGTATCCACTCAGAGCTTGTCGCAATCACGATGTAGCGACACCATCTTCATTGAGGAAAAGTTCCCCTTCAATGTTGCCGTCGATAGCATCGGAATCTGTTTGGATGGCCATTGTCTCCTGCTCGCCATCCATATCATCCATGACTTCATCGGTGAAGGAAAATGACTGTTTGCTGAACTCTCGACAACGTTCTTGAAGGCCCGGGAAACGCAGGGCAGTATCACTGTTAAACTGTGCAGATAGCAGCGAGGGGAGAATCTGGGGAAGATCCATAGTTAGACACGGAAAGGGGCAAATAATGTTTTGCTTTAAGTAGCCGGGATTTCACACCGATATTTTTGAAAGACAACCAATCTATTTGGCGGGACTATTTCTAAACTGCAACGCTGCTAAAGCGTGTTTGCGTCGACCTAATCTAATAAAGTAGCATAATCGATAGAGGACCACAGCCAAAAACAGACAGATTCAAGATGAACAAGCCTGGAAGTGGGTGTAATTGCTATTGAAAGCAAACGGCCGTTCAACGGCAAAATATAGGAATGATGCGGCGTTGCATATACACTCCAGCTTGGAGGATAGAGTGAAAGGAGGGTTAATAAAATCTGAATCGTGTATAGGGCTGATAAGATTTGCCAATGGACCAGTAGGAGAGTGATTGAGGTATGGCCAGTTTTCCGAAGGTATATCCAGGATAGTGGTATTTGCGGTGAACACATCTGCAGTTTGTCATAAAAAACAGCACCTGTATTGTACGATTGCCTGACGAAGATTCAGCGGAAGTAAGCCCAATAGCATTTTGATGACCTTCATCTGCTCATGTATGACCCAAACTGCTCGTAACTCATGAAATTGGCTGAGTAGAGACATTGCTTGAATGGAGCTAACCAAGAATTCTGCCAACTCGGCAGGAGTGGATGGAATTGCACTCTCACTTTTACAGCAGGATAGAGATCTCTGACTGGGAGGGCAGGTGATGTAGTGGGATGAAGATGATTTACCCACCGTCAGTCCAGCGTATCACCAAGAGCATATTCGCACTGACCTATTTCTCCTGGCAGGAGACCAGAGAGCTTGGCCCGGGCACAGTTAGAATAGTACTTGTCTTGAATGAACTTGGGGGCAAGGATGAGCAATGTTAAGAATGCCCGACGAAGGCATAACAGTGGTGGGGGAAGAGGTGCAAGCACCAGAGATGGACTCTTTGTCACCGACGGTGGTAGAGCCCAAGAAGGTATCAGCATGATATCCATGGAGGCATTGCCGAGAAATTCGTTGATTATAATTGTGTCCATCCCAGCGCAGAATTTGGCCTCGGTAGCTATGGTGATTTGATCCAATTCCGTCTCGACCATGCTGGGGGCCTTGCCTGGCTGTGTAAGTTTGCTGAAGACTCTGTGTCCCGTATACAAACAACATCTCTGAATAGTCCGAATTCGGATATACAGTATATGCTGCTTGTAAATTAGGTACAAGGAGAGGAGATGGGCGATCTGAGAGTTGCTATTCATGCCCTTCAGGCCCTGGTGTTTATCGGTAGTGCAAAAGCCAGCAGCTTGAATAAATCAATGTTAGCAAGCATCTATAATTTCAAAAAAATAAACATGTACAATAAATACCGAACATGACTGCTTTGAACATCTGACTAAACTTATCTGGAAGAGAAACACGGGATGGAGGGATACCATCCAGCACAGGCATTCACAAGAGCAATACTGTCAAGGTGATTAGCATGTCCCTGTAAAGGTTGTTCAATGGAGCGTACTCAAATAGTCCATTGTTCATGTAGGCATTCACCCTACTTGTGCCTGTGGCAGTCTTCGCACTGCCCACTTTTGTTTCCTTCTAAATACCCTTGCTCCAGAATTCCCTGCACCTCCCAACCCTTGTCAAAATGCTCTCACTTGTATTGATCCACCTAGTGAGCCTTCCAGCATATCAGTGACGACGACAGCAAAAAGAAATGTGCTGGGCGCTTAATCAGACGCCCACCCACTTCGTCAGTACAGAGACTCAGCACCAAGGCAATTACTACAGGCCCAGTAAAAAAGCTAAGAGAACCTGAAGCTAGATACTTTCTATTTTGCTCTGGTTTAATGACTCTTTATTTTACTTATAAGTTATCATTCAAGTTACAGGCTACCCAAATGTAGTTCATAAGGCTATTACTATGGCGGTAATATATAACCTCTTAGGCTACCGGTAGTGCTCCCCAGCTGTGATTAACGCTGGCCCTGGCTATTGCTAGCTTGAAGCTGACTGTTCAATCCTGCGACGTGGCAATTATAATACTTATTATTACTTAGGCGGATCACTGGATTTTTGTCAGCGTCTCGTTGCTTTGAATAGGGGTTAACTTTTGCTCTTTTTGTACGATGGGCATCACAGGTCTGTGGCCGGTTAGTAACATTCCCTTTTCCTGTCTAGTATATAATTCAGCCACTGCATAGATTCTTGATCCCATTTCCCAGCGCGTCGATTTTGCAGAATACTGCCTCAAATATGGATTTCTTCCGAAGTACCTCAGCACAAGGGTGTTTCAATTGGGTGTCGATGCCAGGTAAGACCTATTAAAAGCCTATACTGTCCAGATACTAACTGGCATGTAGTGTTCTGTTAGATGGATACAGTGCTGGTAGTATCACTTATAGTCGCTATCAGCATCATACTACCGTTGATTCCTCGCTCACCCAGCTATTTACGATCCTCTGTCAGCTGTCTTATGCCCCAGTTCACTGTACCTTTGTATATGATGGGGATGAGCGCCCATCTCATAAAAGAGGAACCAGGGTCATTACTGCCCAGCCGCTCCTATATAAAAAGTCGAAGGCTGCTGTGAAAGCATTTGGCTTTGATGTAGTTGATGTATGTATTCCTACATATTCTTGTCTTGATATATGAACAACCGATTCCCTTTCCAGGCTAGGGGTGACGCCGAGGCAGAATTGGCCGTTATGAACCAAAAGGGGATTGTTGATGCTATCCTTACCAGGGATGGAGATGTATTTCCTCTGGGTGCACAGTGCATTCTGAAAGTTGTCTCATGAGTTGAACCTTTTCAATGCAGTGAAATTCTAATAAGATGGACAGTAAGGAATGCACAGACTTGAAACTCACTGTCGATGTATATTACGCCGATGTTATCGAAGAGGAGCTCAAGCTTACCCAAGGTGGACTGATTCTATATTCACTTTTGGCTGGTAATGATGTGGACAAGGGAGGAGTTGATGGAATCGGGCCCATCACCGCACTCGCACTTGCACAAAGCGGGCTTGGTAACTCACTGATTGCTGACTGCAGGCCACTGAACAGTCTTCAGCGGCATCGCTATCTCACAAACCTAAAGATCAAACTCAGTGATGAGGTGAAACACAATACACATGGCCGCCTTCAGGTTCGAGAACCAGCTTGTGCACAGAAACTGCTAACATCTGACTTGCCTTCGGATAATGCCTTGAATTGGTTCCTAAGCCCTCCGACCTCTTGGTCCGGCAGTGACCCAGCAAGGACCTTTGAAATTACTCCCCGAGTACATTACTTGCCAGGAATTGCGGCATTTTGTACCACACATATTGGCTGGTCACCCGAAGTGACTCTGACCAGGTGCCATGAGAAATTATGGCGCGGAGTAATCATCAGGATACTTTGTTCGGTATGCAATTCCTTCATTGATTTAATATGTTCTAACTTTGCTTTACAGCCACTACTATTCTACAGCAAAGCGGATGGGCGCCTTCTTGCACCAGATTCTAGAAAAGCATTCCTCATAGACAAGCAAGGTCAACCTTTCCCCTACACAAACACCACCAAACTTCAGGGTTGTAATCCCCCGAACCTTACCATGAAGCAAGCGGGTGATCTTGTTCAGGTTACGTTTGACGTTACCGACTTCACCGAGTTAACATTGCTTGAAATTCCCCGTTCCGAAACACTCAAGGTTTATGTACCGTTTGCCATCATTGCCGCGGCGACAGGTCAGCATAATTCTGTCCCCAGCTTTTTGAGATTCCTTGGTGCTTGTAAGCTTTGCTATCTGTCTTTTTTCTCAGTAATATCATTATTAGCTCAAGCCCCAATCAAGCACAGGCAACCAACGAGGGCAGCTCATAATATCCCCAGTGGTATGTGTTCTTCTTTCACTCTGTTTGCACATACAGTACCGATGTGTACATCTAGCGAGTACATCAAGTACAATACTGGTCCCCGCACCAAGCGGTTCCGAACCTGATGATTCCAACATCGAAATAACCGAGCCTTACAGTGTACATCCAAGAAGCCCTGATGACGTTGAAATTGTGAAGGTTACGAAAGTCTGCAAGTAACGGTCCAGTGCAACTGTGGATATCACAAGCACTGACCTTGATGAAGATAATGTAAATTCTTAGTAGTTTTGTCCATTGTATAAAGTATCTGTTGAGTATCTGTGAAAATTTTCTTTCGTTGCTCAAATAAAAGTTTAAGCTGGTGGAAACAGGATAGTGGTTGCCTTCATCGCTTATTAGTAGACACACGGCGTCCTCAATTGTGTAATGCCGCTTGGGGGAAGCGGCGTTGTTCCTCTCCAAGCAGCGTCGTCGTCCAAGTATGACTGCACGGTCTCTTTTCCGGGTCAGGACAACTTGCAGAATTTTTTTGGCGGGTGGAAAACGGTGAAGAGACCCTGCGTTGAAGGGAAAAACGACGATTTACCATCGGGCATATACTCCTGCCCATTTAATTCATTCATGGGGATAACTGTCACACTGCCGAATGACCACACAGCCATGAGAAGATATCCTGGCCTCGCACTGGCCATGAGTTCACTTAAGCTGTACATACATAACTCGCGACTGACAGTATCTCCTCAATTCCTGGGCTCTTTTCTCTACTATTTACACTCAGCCTCATATTATCCATCCCTCAAGGAAAATGGCTCCAATAGTTCAATATGTCTCAACCCCCAGCACACTTACTGCAGTTGAAAGGACTGCCAACCTTGTCAGTCTCTTCGGTGATAATCTAGTCCAGTGAGTACACGCTTGTACCCATATCTCTCACATCTTATATTTCATTTCGTTTTCTTTATTTACTTGATACATACTACTACATGTCAACGTGTTTAATGTACGCCTACATCGATGCGACGAGGCAACCTGTTTCTGCGATCTGCAATATTGCAAAGGCGGGGGCAGTGGTCGGCCCAATGGGCACGATCGGATATCGTTGGAAATACAGCTCCCCGCCGGCTGGGCGGCTGAGCGCTATTACCCAACGTCGCATCACTGACCTCACTTTACCTCACTTGACGGTCACATCAGTCACTCAGTGATTGTACTGTCTTTCTTTCAGTCGTAAGCTTTACTTATGTCTGATAATTTACAGTGAGACTGACGACGTTGACGCTGCGAGTGACGCGAAGGCGTGATCAAATTTGATGGGATCACAAATAGCCGAAAACCCGAGATCTCGCCGAGCGGGTGATCTCGGGATCAGTCTCCCGGCATAACCAAACGCATTCAATAACCGTCGCGTCCCTTGTCCCCGCCGTTCGCGTTACTTTGGCAGCATGGATCATGAACAAAAGGAAGTCCCGATTAGGTTGTATACCTTATTACATGGTGCAGTAAGTACTGTACATAAAACGCTGGGAATTTAGGTTAGAATTAGAATTATAATGCAACTCATAACGTATGAACTTTTTAACATTCAGTAACTCATTCTTCAGGTCCACTCTCACCCTCAGTATTCTGCCTTCTTCTTTCGCGCTCTTCTCGGGACCCATTCTTGCTCTTGCGGGCATGTTTTGGATTTCTCGCTCGGATTGCCGCATACAGCTTCGTCAAGTTATTGTAAATGCCTGGATATGCCGCCTTGAATGTGTCTCTGGACCGTCCAAGCCTGTTAAAAAAAAAGACCAGGGTAAGAATCTTCCTATCGTTGATATACGCTACACAGCCTGCAAGCTCTAGCACTCACCGCTCATACTCGTCAGCAACCAACTTGCGGTTCGAGCGCTTTGTTCCAGTGACAAGCCGCATCGACCCAGTATACCATTCGACGGGCCAGTCTTTCAGCGGCATCGTTAACCCTTGCGAAGGATCGCCTTCCTCCCACTGCTTCACTACGGCCATGAAAAGGTCTTCACCATGTTTTGGAATATCAGGTACCATGACACCTGGAATAGGTGCACTTCTTTCTGCCTTGAGTGATTTCTGAGGGCGGTGATCCTGCGTTGAAATACCTTCCATTGGCGGGTCAGGACTTGCAGTGGATTGACAGGAAAATGGCTGCAGAGCGTTTCCCTGTGACTCTGTGCCTGGAAAGGTCATCTGGCGCATATGCGCCAAGGTGAGTTCTGGTATAATACGCATTGTATCAACAACCTGCCGATTAGCGCTTATCATTGCTACTGCAAAGCGACGGAAATCATTAGTGGTTACTGGCTGATCGAGTGAGTGATCACTCATGAAACTTTTAGCTGGCTCAAGTCTCGAAGGGCAGAGTGCATTTCCGTGACCAGTCTCGTAACTTTGCAGTGAGTCCATGAGGTATTTCATTAATGTATCGACCTACAGAATACTGATCAATACAGGCCAATCTGATCTAAAAATACTGACTCGTTCATCTTCAGCCCACCCTCCCCACCAACGGACAATGGTAAGTGACCATCGTTGCTTTCCTTCAGCCCACATGAACCGGTATTGAGCCCCACCTCTGCGCAAGGAATGAGTGGTGAAAGTTTTAGCTACTCCGGCAGCTGCCGCAGCCTCTTGAATGAGGGACTGGACCATATCGTGAGTGTATTCTCGTTTAGGCTGGATTGTCCCATTGACTGAAAAAAAAGGAAAAAACAAAGTCATTCTGCTCGAATTCTCGTCCAAGAAGGGAGCGGCAAACACTTATCCACACTGGCAGATGGTAATGCATATCCATCGCATGGACTGGCTGAGGGTAAATGTCATAAATGTTATCTATGAAGGAAACAGTGCCAAGTATGTTTTATGTTTCTGCGATCTACGGAATAAAGAGCGAATAACGTACCAGTAGGATGCGGGTCATAACCTGCCTTCTTCTGCCACCCTTTTCGATTCTCCAGGTGAACTTTGAAGCGTTCTGTACGGTCTGGTGCAAGACCATGACAGTTCCAAGTAAGATCTCCATGCTGTAGCTGGCAAAGCTCATTATTCCTACAGATATCCTTAAACTTTAGATGTATCTTTTATCAATCAGCAAATGCACCTTGTCCACAGTGTAAAACCAGAGCTCAAGAACCCTCGGAGGAAGGTATGCTTTATTACAAGCATTGTGTGTTCTGCGTTCTGATCAGTGCCAAAGAGAACCAAGTCGACCATAGATTTCGGACATTCCTTTTCCGACCAGACAACCATAGCCTCAATGTCTTCAACCGTCATGGCTTCAGCGTGGTTTCTAGTCGCCGCAACTCCTTTTGCTGCTGCTTTTGTGTTCATGACTCGTCGGAAGGTGTTGATGAGATGAGATCGTGCAGGGTTTCCAGACACTACACCAGTCCTTTCATCGCAACGGTAAGCCTCGCCTGCGTACTTCTCACCATCCCTTGTTTTATTTATGAAACAGCAATGTATTTCAAGCCAGATTGATAGACGTACATTTCATCCCAATGTTTAGCATACGCTGCATGCATTCCATCCATCGTGCTCTTCCCACATCCCTCATGGACACATTTCTGAATTAAGATGAGTTCGAGTGCCTTCGATGACCACTTGTTTGGTGGGTTGTTAAATGCTTTGGCCAGCTCAGAGGCTACTATGCCATCAGTGAATACCTTTCCTTCCTGTTCTGCAGCTTTACGAGCCTGAACAATCCCTGCGAGAATTTTTTTCCCTCTTTCCAAGTAACCGCCATAGCCCTTCTTTGTTTTTCCTGCCTGACCATATTTCTCTCGAGTTTGTACACCAGCCTTATTCAGTTCATCAATGGAAGGAATGACTTTGCTAATTTTTGCCGCCTTTGCTTTTGGCATAAAGTGTGAAGTGTACGCAATGTGCGTTGAGACGGATGTTGGAAAAGTCAGCGGCCCCTGTTTCATTTCACGCTCTGGCCAAATAAAGTAATAATTTCAATTATGTATAACAACTGGGCCTCGTATGCACATAATGATATTTTAGAGTACATATGTATAAGCCAACATAGATATTGTACATAGGCATCTACACTACACTTGTGTACTCACAAACTCCACACCAAGCTCACCCCTCACCTCCGATAATTTGAATGAGAGTTTTCCATGAATAAAAAGGTATAATGTTCTGACCTTCTTGTTGGCACCAGATAAGGTAGATACAGAGACATTAGTGAAAGGAATTAAGAGATGGTACTGTTGACGGCAGCGTGAACGAAAGAGTAATAAAGTGTTCGCCGTTAGCGCTAACACACGCGGACATGTGACCAGAGTCCTGGACTACTCGGAGAATAGTTTCCATTCAACTTATCTGGGATCATATTCCTCACTATTAAGCATGGTAAGTACTTATCAGCCATCAATTTACAGAATTTACAGCCCAATTTACAAGATTTACAGACCAGCAGGGTAGCACATTTGTGTACAGAAGGCCGCATGCAAGCCGCGTGTGTATGTATCTGTTTCTGTAGCTTCCGATTTGCTTTTGTTACTATTATTACTACTATCAAATACAGTGTAGCCAAAAGGCAATGTAAAATAGCTTCCTTGACTACTTCTGCTACTCTAAACGGCGGAAAACCAAGCGGAAAACTGACCTCTTAATCAAGCTCTTAATGTTTGTTAAGCACTTGCAATAGCTAAAATGCACGGTGAATCTTGAATGATGATCGCGGAGTAACCGCACCAAGGTCTTATGCAGGGTTAGCGGAGAGGTAAACTTCTAAAATTTGCAGCATCGTTTTCCACTTGGTTCAGACATGAAAGGCCCGCTAAGGCATGGCAATACTTGTTCTTGCATCAGGCCATGCATATCAAGTTCTTCAATAACATTATTATTACAAGTAAGGTGTCCATGGACACTCAACGTTTGTTTGTACCACCGCAAAAACAGGATTGCGGTGATACAAACAAACTAGCACAGCTTCTAAGAGGCGCTAAATTACCTACGGTCAAGCCGAAAAGTCTTTGACCGTAGATAATTTAGCGCCGTAATTGAGGTCAGCTGATCCAGGTCAGTGGTTGCCCGCAAGAGCCGTAACCGCAAATTATACAGCTATTGTGGATCCCTAAACACCTGTACTGTATAAAGCATTGAAAGTGTAAATTTACAATACTTATTTCTCGCTCAGAGAGTCAAAGTCTCTGTGTATTTCAAGTTGTTCAGTACTTAGAAGGAACGAGAATACCCGGAGTTCAACCCAAAAGGGCCTACATATGTACTGAGCCAAGATTCCGGCTCTTATGTAAATAAAATAAGCGACGTTCCGTGAATCGATGCCCGTTCCTCCCTAGTCCCTTGATTCACAACGATTTACTGCTAGAGAGGTAAATTGAGGTAGAAAAGGGTACTTAGTATAAATGTTCTTCAGCTGCATTGTGTGCTAACATCCACCTGCAACCGTGACTCCAATGATGGTTCGCCAGTTCGCCAACTTCTCTCTCTCTGTTATCCGAGTCATCTACCATCAAAACCATCCAAATGTCCTTGTGTAGACAGTATGGTCATCCCGTGGAAGCCGTAAGTTTCGAGCCAGCGTTCAAGTCCCGCGACTCATCGGTAACAATAGTGGCAAGCTCTTTTCCGAGTCAACTGGTCCCAAGTTGCGGTGAAGCTATAGTAGGGCAGGTAATTGGTTGTTTCTGTGATATGGCGAGCGTGCCCACACCATTATCGGATTGTAATTTCGCGGATGAGACGACTCAGATGAAGAGGGGTTGTCAAAGAATAAATTTGCGAGCGAAACAGAAGAAAAAGGTGTTCCTTTTCTTCGTATCCTTATGCCACTTTCTGGCTGGGGGATCCAGCCGAGCTTTCGCGCAGTATCGTTCTAATGATGACAGCGCGTGTGCCAACCAATATACGACCAGGGAGCTATATAAAACCATGTCGTACACATCCTATTCAATGAACCTCCAGGACCATAATTCTCCGCTCACCTCGAAAGCTCACCTTATCCCATAACGTGCAGGCAACGCTCTGGTCTACGTCTCCCCCAAGATCAAATCACCCGAATAGGCTGCCTCTTTCAACGATGAATGACGATGGTTCCGCCGCCATTTTTCTCCACAGCCTTCCTCTAGATTACTTACAGCTACTCGCTCCATATTTCGAGCGGGGTAACTCTGCTGGTCAATCAAACAATCCTCACATCGTTTACTGAACTTGAAGAGAAAGGACACTGACAGATGAAAACAAGTTTTGTTGTCCTAGGAAGCATTGGAGTTCCGGTCGATACTGATATTACTATGTGTACCAGTGTGTTTTTCCTCCACTTTCTTCGTTTCTGAATCGGCATAGGCCTGATCTAGTCTTGCCAGCCAGGCGACTATGAACAGCGAATTCCTCTAGGTCTCATCTCACATCTCACAACTGAACCACCCCATACGACAGATTGAAGCTTTGAAGCCATATCATTTTCTAATGTCCTGCCAAGTCTCTCGGTGGTGTAAGTATATTTTCCTTCTATCTTGACTTGATTTACTACTTCGTGAAATTGATCCCGTCTTCAACGGAAGCCAGGGCTGCATATTGATGACCGAGAAGGAAGGAAGGAACCTGGGAAGGAGATGAACGACTGATTGCGTACCAACTTCAAAACCGGATCATCTGAGTTATGCGAGAAGGCCAGTTCTGGAGTTAAACGTTAAAGTCTTGGCACATTGCTCTGTCGGGAACGTTCAGTAGCTTTCGTTTGCGCCTGGCGCTCAAACAATAAAAACAGCTTAGCTGTGGATTTGTCCAAACCAGATGTCCTCCCATCGCTGCACGAGCTTCCTTGTCCTCGCTTCAGCTGTGCTTTTTAGTGGTATCCAAGCAATCGCTCCGCCCTCTGCTCTTGGGCTCGTATTTCCCGCCGATCCTGTTCACGTACCCAGTACCATCGACATCGGCTCATCTGGCTTCACTGGCGGTAATCCCAGAGAATATGTCAACATGTTTGTCGACCTGAACATATCGATTATATGTCCCAATAGCACGAGTAAATTCTTGATTGCCACGGTCGGATGTGGAGGCGGGTCATCCTTCGGAGGTGGTACTGCACATTTCCTGGTGGACCAAGAGGGAACGTGAGTGAATACATCCATTGAACGTGGAATGCACGCAGAATTAAGTATTTGTTTGGATGTAGATATACCATCCTATGGAACGTTACCTATGGGATTCCCTTCGTTCCTTACGAAGCAAACTCAACCACCTCCGATTGTAATCCAGGTCCATTTTCGTACCAGAGCTTGGTTTTGAACAAGACGTTCACGGCTAGTGGTCCTAGTACTTCCGGAGCTAACATCGAGGTAACGACAGTGACGAGCTCTTTTGCAACCGTACCTACGGGACAAGTTGTGTTTTTGAATGGGGCTAGGAAGCTGTCGGGGATGTACTTGATGAGCATTCTGGTTGTCGTTCTGGGGCATTTTCATTACTGTGATGAGATGCTCAGCTTAGAGTGCCTTTATTTGCGACCCACTCGAGCTGTATGAGCGAAGATATTTTGAGAATCCGCTCAATCGGCTTTGTAGTCAAGTCTGTGATAAATTATTTGCTTGCTATCCCACGCAGTTTGAACACCTAGGGCTACTGCTTGTCTCCCGTAGAAATTACTTCCTCCTGTTCCCGAATTCGACGGCAGCCTTTTTCGAGGATATTGTAGAATTACCAGTGTAACAACATGAGATTTTGAGGCAAGTTGAGAAAGAGAACAGCGCTAGCGCCGGAGGTCGGAGCCGCAATTGCGTGACTAAGCAACTCTCATTCTTTTCTTGTTCCCGACAGTCTAATCTCTACAATGATATCGACTGGTCCTTGTTTCATTGATTCTAGACTAGCGGAACCAGTCAAATAATCAATAATCAACAACAGAACAACTTTGGCCCACATTGCAGCATTCGACATACATGATATTCAACACGGATTCGCAACCTTCTCCATCTCGAGCTTCTCTTCTTCAATACTTTCCTGTGCACCACGCCAACCGTCGGTCTATGAACGCGAGCTATCAGCACCGCAGTCCCGGTCAGCCTCGACACCATTCCTCGACACTGTTCTTGTCCGCATTTATTCCACTCGACAACCAAGAGGCCTGCTAGTGTTGGAGCTTGGAGCTCTGGAGTCTACTTGGGCTGGATATAAGGATGGAAAGGGGAGGAACCTGTTTTGAGTGATCCTGGATGAGGACCGTATAAATATTCTAGCTACGTGGAGCGGATGTCGTCTACCCCGATTCCTCAGTGTTTTCGCTGTGTATATTCTTCATTTGCGGCCACAATAATGATTCATTCTTCAACTGCATCGACCGCGTTTACCAGCTTCCGTTTACATCCATCTGCAACGCGGATGAAATTCAAGTTCTCTGAACGTTCCTGGAGCTATCTGCGCCAGATCCTCCAGCCTACCGGCGCCGGTGATGAGCGCTGAGCTGCAGGTGGTCAAAGAAGAGATTGTCAATGGTCGGAGTCGATTCAGCGAGGCAAAATGATCTTATTCCATAGTGCGTTGCTTGCTAATTTCACTTGAACCTCCGAGGCAGATGCATTGACACTCTCTGAACGGTGTTTTCAGGCTCAATATCACCCAAAATACCCCCCGGCACCTATCACACCCGTGAATGGATGTTCCCGAGCTTCAAGCGAAGTCTTCTAGGCGGCAAAAGCCTGAATAGATTTTCGAATTTCGCTACCAGCAGAGCAGAAAAATGTGTTCTACCGGGTACATGCGACTAGAGTACACATTTCAGTGAAAGCGTGTCGATGTAAGGCAGGCTTGGAAATCTAAACTTCCGTCGTTCAAAGGTATTGCTCATTCACCTTCCAAACCTACCGCGATACTTTCTGGTGCTTATGCCGTGTACAACTTCGCTATTCGACGTTCCATGACAGCGCGCGTGCTCACTGCTAACCAATATACGACTAGGGAGCTATATAAAACTAAGGAGCACCGTGACACACCTCATTCAATGAAAGAGTCCAGGACCATAGTTCTCTGCTCCCCCGAGCTCACCTTAGCCCACAAGGTGCAAGAAACGCTTTGGCCTAGCTTCGGTAGGTAGAATTTACTACGTCTCCCCAAAGTTCAAATCACCCGAATAGGCTGCCTTTTCCAAAGACCTGCAGCGGGGAGGGAGTTGTGACGAATGACGATGGTTCCACCGCCGTTTTTCTACAGCTTTTATCTCTATGGCTACTCGCTCCGTAACTCTGCTGGCCAATCAAATGATTCTCACAATTTTTGTTGAAGGGAAGTGACTGTGGCTTAGGACACAAAAATGAACGCCTAATTGCGCACTATCTTCAAAACCGGATCATCTGGGCTTTTTCTTTGTGCGAGGTGCGAGAAGCCCTGTTCTAGAGTTAATGACTTGGCACATTGGCCCCGTCGACCGGGAACGTTCAACAACTTTCTCTCGCACTTGGCGTTTAAATGGTCATTGATAAAAAGGTTCTAGCTGTGGGTTTCTTTTTTGTCCAAACCAGATGTCCTCCCACCGCTGCACGAGCTTCCTTGTCCTCGCTTCAGCTGTGCTTTTTACTGGCATCTAGGTAATCGCTCCTCCTTCAGCGCTTGGACTCATGTTTCCCATTGGGCCTATTCATGTGCCCAGTACCGTTCAAATCAGCTCATCTGGCTTCACTGGGGGTAATCACAAAGAATATGTCAACTTGTTTGTCGACCTTAATATATCAATTATATGTCCCTATAGCACGAGTAAAGCCTTGATGGCGCCCGCCAGGTGTGGAGGCGGGCCACTCTTCGGAAGTGGTTTTACACCTTACGGTCCTTTCCTGGTGGACCAAGAGGGAACGTGAGTGAATACATCCATTCACCTTGAAATGCACACAATACTAAGTATTTGTTTGAACGCAGATATACCATCCAATGGAACGTTACCTATGGGATTCCCTTCGTTCCTTACGAAGCAAACTCAACCACCTCCGATTGTAACCCAGGCCCATATTCGTACCAGAGCTTGGTTTTGAACAAGACGTTCACTACTAGTGGTAAAGCTTACGGAACTGTCATCGAGACAGCAGTAACAACGGTGACGAGTTCTTTTGCGACTCTACCCACAGGACAAGTTGTATTTTTGAATGGGGCTAGGGGGCTGTCGGGGATGTACTTGATGAGTGTCCTGCCAGTGGTTGTCGTTCTGGGGGTATTTTCATTACTGTGAGGCTTGGTGCAAGACCGGAATCGTAGACGCTCAGAGGCTTAGAGTAGCAATTTATCGGTTTTATGCACTATGAACGTGCCCAGTGCCTTTATTTGCAGCCTACCTGAGTTGTAAGAACAAAGATCTTTTGATAATCTGCTCCCCGATTACTTGGCTAAGTTCTAGTTGAGTCTGTAGTTATTTATTTGTTGTTCGCTATTGGTCCCACCGCATTTTTGAACGCCTATAGCTACTCGCGGAGCTGCTCGTCGACATCTCGTGTAGAAACTACTTCTTACTGTTCACGAATTCGATGACACCCCTATGCTGTTCAAAAGTGGGAATAATTCAACCGAGCTCCGCGCACATTGAGTTTGCTCCGCGCGAATTCAAATCAGTGATGGCTCCGCGCGCGAATCATACAAGTTGACTGCTCCGCGCGCATTCAAGCAAGTTGTTTCCCGGGGGTTTCTCAGGGCGCCCAGTCAGCTCAACAAGCTTATAAAACCTTGGAACAACCAAGTATAGGTCAAAAAAAACATTGAATAGTCCAGAAAACAGTGAGAGACTTAAAAAAAAAAAATCACAATGCCAATTTGCAGAATCGAACCAGGGACTTCCGGACATCATCTGACCATTTGATGCGCCGTCGATCAAATCATATTATTATCTACTATCATATCATATCTACTATCATATCATATCTTTAATACGGCACTAAGTACGGCATTATGGCAACAATGATGTCAGCATCATTAGAACCCAGAAACAGTTTCGACAAGTCCATAGCAAAAAGATAAATATATGAATAAATAATGAATAATTTAGGTTTCAAGACTTTGTAAACCTAGTAAATATGCTATTTCATTACTGACCTGACTGGGCACCTCTGGGACTTGAAGTAATAACTTGCTTGAATGCGCGCGCGGAGCCATCACTGATTTGAATTCGCGCGGAGCTCGGTTGAATTATTCCCACTTTTGAACAGCATACACCCCTGTCCGAGGAAATTACCAGTGTAACAACTTGAGATTGTTGGCAAGAAAGAGGCGAGATGAGCGTCGTACTGCAGGGCCGGAGCGGCAATTACGTGACTAAGCAACCCTTCTCTCTCTACAACGATATCAACTGGTTCCCTCGTCTTGTTAATTCTAAACTAGCGGCGCCAGCTATTTAATCAACAACAGAAATGGGTACAGCTTTGGCCGACGTCCATTGCAGCCATCGAAACACAATACATGTCGTCCTCAAGCTACCTTCTCCATCTCGAGCTTCTTCTCTTCTTCAATACTTTGACCATGCCGACCGTTGATCTATGGATACGGACTACCAGCCCCGCGGTCCCAGTCAGCCTTGGCACCAGCTTGCTTCAATCCTGTCCACTCAACGCCGAAGAGGCCTGCTAGTGTTGGAGTTTACTCGGGCCTGTGTATAAGGATGGAAAGGGGAGGAACTGGTTTGAGTAATCCTGGATGAGGACCGTATAGCTATATAAGCTACCGACTACGTATGTCGTCTACCCTGTTTCGTCAATCTTCTTGCTGTACATATTTCTTTCTCTGCGACCACAATCATAATTCATTCTTCAACTACCTCAACCGCTTGCTAGCTTCTGACCGCGCCTTGGATATTGAACAAGTTCTCTGAACCCCCCAGGCTGGAGATGTTCGTGCCAGATCCTCCAATCTATCGGTGCTGGTGATGAGCGCTGAGCGCTGAGCTACAAGTAGTCAAACAAGATTTTGCCAATGGTCAGAGTCTAGCCAGCGAGGGGGGAATGGGTCTATTCCCCAGTAGTGCGTTGCTTGGTATCCCTTTGGCCCGAAATCATTAGTTTACAGCGTATTCCATTCCATCGACACAACCTACTAAACGGCGTCCCAACAACACCCAGAAGATACCTCTCGGCATCTATTATACTCGTGAATGGATGTTCCTGGGATTCAAGCGAAGTCTTCTAGGCGGCAAAAGCCTGAATAGATTTCCGAATTTCGTTGCCAGCGGAGCAGAAGAATGTGTTCTAACGGGTAAAGTTGCAGATACAGTCATCACTGCGACTGCCCGCTTTGGTGGAAGCGTCTGGCCGAGCCATTTTATCCTCTGAAGACGAAGAAAGTGTTGATACACGGCTTTGAAGGACACGCTTGGGGCACAAGTTATTGTTCATTCGCCCTGCAAACAAACGTTGATACTTTCTGGTACCTATACTAGATCATCTGTTATTCAAGATTCCCGACTCCCTTTCACCGCCTCTAGCCCACGCAAATAATCATCCAGTGTTGTTTCTCCCACCTTATCACCCTTCATACTGCGCTCTTCCGCTCGTATCTGTTTATATCTCATCGTGTGTAAGTAGCATTAACCCATCTGTAGCTGTTCCTTCTCCGCCGCCCACAATGTACAGTAGGCCCTTGTCGATAAGATGCAGAGTTTTGGTGATCTTTTAAATAACAGCCAAGTTCATCAAGCTCTTGAATGAGCGGATAGAAACGGTTCAGAGAGGCGCCCCGCTTCTCCTTGCATATGATTCGATATGGCCACTCGGAACCTACGAAGGTCAACGAAGCATGGATGAAGTCTTGCGTGGGCAAGAAGCAGAAACAAAGGAGCGTACGACTGAGGTAACAACGCACCAGTTCATCTAGTCTCCCTGGGCAACTTGTAATGACAATCAATACTTAGGGATCTATTTTCAGGACCTGCGTCATCTATGAGAACTTCTTACTTATTCTTTTCTTTGCACAGTCCGTGAATTACAAGCTTAGCGCAGGCGAGCACCAGGCTCATTTATCATGTATTTGCCCTTGGTATCCTGAATACCAATCACCTGCATGATTGCAAGAACGATTTCAATTTACATTTATGTGTTGATATAGTTCCTACACGAAAAGCCCGTCAAGCACTACTACTTAGTATGGAAAGTCATTGAAAATAGGCAATACTGTAACTTCTAACCCCGGGGCTAAGCGAGAAATAGTTAGCATTTCCGTGAAGGACAGCTCCGATCCCTGATCCAAAGTGACCTTTTGCAGACAGCTCAATCCATTGTGGCTAGATTCATCGGACTCAGTCCACCATCGTGAACATATCAAATCACACAGGAGTTCACACTCCCATCTTTGGTATCTGTCTGAATATAACCCCAAAACTTCCAAGTGCGTAAGATGAGGAAGCAGAATGGCTTTGGGCTCTCTTGGGCTATCGTCGTCAGACATGGACTTGCGACTTTGTAGAGTCAGACATTGAAAGAGGTCATCTTTGTACCTGATGTTCACCGTACGGAACAATTTGATAGAAGGGAAAGCAGACAAGAGCATTCCGACCATCTGCTTGTCCATCCCCTTGATCTCCCTTATCGTCAAAGAGAATAAAGTCGAAGAAGAGCGATTTTGCTGAAAATCAATGACCTCTTCACAAAGACGGCGAAGATTACTGCCTATACCATAAGGCCACGAGAGCGACAAATCTTCGAGGAAAGGGGCAGAGATGTGGCATAAAGGGCCCATGTTATCTCCACCACTTCTGATCGCCAGTGATCGAAGTGACGGTAGGGAAATAGGCGAGGCAGCGCTGAATTCCAATCCCAACGGCATACAAAGTTCGAGGACAACAACATTGCTGCACCGTTGTAGAAGATCGACAATGAGATCTGTGTTCTTCAATCGAAGTTCAGCATGGTCTATCTTCAGCGAAGTCAACTGTTCGAAAGGTATGAGTGATTCCGAAGTGATGGATATATCCCCGCATTCCACAATTTTCACGTCGCGTAATGCAGGAGAGCCCAAAAGGAACTCCATCTTGTCAGACGATGGTGAACTATGGGTGTTCCATTCAACAGGCTCGATAGTAATATGACTCCGCAACGTGAGCGATAGCTCCACAAGTAGCGGGAGCGAATAGGGGGGCAAGCGAAAGAGAGCAACTATTGCTTCAGCCCTTCCCCAGAAATCCAATATGCGAATTTGGTGACGAAATCCCAAGATGGCGTTCATTATTTCCCTCGTTCTCTTCAATGGGAAATAAATTATCCCACCGTAATATCGGAGGTGTAATTCCAAAGGAATACCTCTACTCCGAGAAAGCCACCTCTGGACCCACGCCTCATCTTTACCTCTTGTGTCGCCAAGTTGAAGATACAGAACGGACCAGATCACGGGTGTATCATGGGCTGCTGCCTTCCAAGCTACACACACACTGGCAAGGATGAGTGGCGTGTACCGAACAACAGTGTCTCCTTTAGGCTTGTTGCCAAAGCCATCGCCGCCACACGATAGAATGAATATATCAGCAAGTATGTCGAGCGGTACTTGACGAATTGGAGAAAGAATGTTCTTCAGCTTCTCGAGCTCAAAGTTTTTTTGACGTTGGAGCGTGAGGTCGGATCTATTATATTCGAGGTTCTTTATCTCGGTTTCTGTATCAGAGATCTTTGCTCTTAAGAATGATGTTTCACCCTTTTCGAGCCGAATCGGACCCTCGATACGTGGTTGGGAAAGATAATTTGCCATGGTATGCCGAGTTCAAATTGTGGAACTGCGCAAAAATCCTCAGTAAGATAGAGATAGGCAAGCATTTGCTCTGACCTTGTGTTTTATGTTATGCTCTTCTGTAATTGTCGTGGCAGAAACTCAAGAAAAACGACTCATTGAAGGCGTGTTAAAATTTGTTTAGTCACATCGTTTCAACGACCTCCTATAGTAGTTTAGGGCAGGTCCAATTTGCCTCTAATTTGATACTCCACAGCTTCAACTTGCACTTGCCACTTGAGCCACGACTAAATCCTTCACGAAACCTCCTTTTTGCTCAATATGCTCAACTTATGGCCATATGATCTGTTTCATGAATTGAAGCTCTAGTAGTCCGCTCGACACCGCCGTGCAACGGTAGTAGTCACAGCGTTTTTTCTTCTCGAATCATAGCCTTAAACACACAAAGACCAAGCACAGCGAGTACAGTATTCCCCTATTTTTGCCAATCTTTTAGCTCCTTATTGGGTAGTGTTCAAAACCGGCAAGCCTTTTATCAAGCTCTTAGCTTTTGACAGACTCGGAGTGCCAAAGAACAACTTCTCTCGCGTAGTATTACTACTGTAAGACTAGTAAGTAAGATATCTAATGAACAAAAATCAGTATCCTAGAATCACCAGTAAGTAAGATGAATATGCACCCAAGGAACACAAAGAAAGTGAGCGTCGGAGCGCCGGAGCCGCAATTACGTGACAAGGCAACCTCTCTTTTCTTGTTCTCTCTCGGGCAGACAGTCTGATCTCTCTACAGTTGCAACAGCCGACATTGGAGCCTTCGTCATAACGGGTCTTCAATGTTCAAGCTTCAACATTCAAGCTTTCAAGCTCAAGAGCGCTCAAGGTCAACCTTCTTTATCTCAAACTGATATTCTTCTACACACCGCGCAACCATCAATCACCAAGCTCTTAGCACTGCGGTCCCAGTCCTAGCTCAACACCCTTACTTCAATTTTGTCCGCATGTATTCCACTCGACGCCGAAGAGGCATGCCAGTGTTGGAGCTTACTCGGGGCAGGGCATAACGCTGGAAAAGGGAGTGTTTGGTGAATTTGTTCTGAGTGATCCTGGGTGAGGACCACTATGGCATGTAAGTTACATGGAGCGACAGAGCCGACTAAGTAGATGCGGTGTCGTCTGCCCCGCTTTCCCAATTCTTCCCGCTGTATAACTACCTTCCTACTCTCTGATGTCCCTCATCGCCTGTAAACCCTCGCATCCTCAGTCAATCACCTCACATCCGAGGAATTATGGAAGACGAAAAGGGCATCCAGCTCTGGATCTGGAACCTGGCAGAACCTAAAGCTTAGATATAAGGGTAAATGGAACGCGGACGGAGTATGGTGTTGGAGAGAAGGGTGTCGGGAATGTTTGACGCTAACAAAGGCGTTCTACGGAGACATCACAGATTGTTCCGGAACTATACGATGATCATGTAAGTTCTCTTTCCCTCGATGCGTATTTTCCATATCAATGTTGACGTTGCTTTCGTTTCGTTTCTTTCTAGGCTCACCGCACCCAATTTGCGACGCATGAATCATTGAAAAGCGTCGCCCATCCTTCACCGACATACAAAGGGTGTGGTGAGCACTCATAGAATGCGTGTGTTTGGTCATTTACTCCAAAGACTTCTAACCTGATTGTTCTCATAGATGGACAATGAACCAACCTCTCGATGTGAAGCAATCCTCAACACAACTATCGCAGAGATGGATATGAAGGCAGAGGATTTCGCGATTTTTGGCAAAGGATCGTTTGGATGGAGATTTGGATGGAGGTTAGGTTTTACGAACAGGCAAGTCAATTGTCGTGAACTGTGTATCTCCGATTTCCTGGCTTGACGCTGACCGTTTACATACTTCTTCCTTACCGTCATTGTACGGCCTCTCGTCCTTATCCTTGACCGTCTTTGTCTCGAAATCCCCTTCTTCAATACTTTCTTTCACACAAACAATGGCATCAATCTATGAATGTGAATCATCGGCGCTGTCCTTGACCGTCTCTGTCTTAAAATATTATCTACAGTATGCATGGAAAAATTCGTCGTCAATCCTTCCGCCTAAATAATCTGATATACTTATTCACAACCTTCTGCAGTTTACTTTCCTCCACAGGCCCAACCCTGAGAGGCTGTGAGAAATTATATGGCTGGACAGTCTGAAAGCCAGGCACCACTCCATTAGTAAAGGGAGGATAAATTGTGGTGTTGTAGGAAGGCTGCACTTGCCCATGGACTGGATAATATTCCATTGCTGGATAAGGAGTAGGATATGGATTAATGGTACCAAAAGGTTGATAAATGGTGGTGTCATAGTAAGGCTGAACTGGATAATGTTCCATTGCTGGATAAGGAGTAGGATATGGATCAGTACCAGAAGGTTGAAGGATGATAACAGGTGGTTCTGAAGGTGCAATAGGCCTTGGGGAGTACCTATCATGTCTTGACCAGTCAGTGCTTTCTCGACTCCTGGTCCTGCCGCGTCGGCTCCCTATAGGGGATCTTGACCTTGATCTAGACCTTCGTCGGCCCCTGACGGGGGATCCAGAACTTGACCTTGATCTCGCTATAATTATTGGTGGTTGAGTAGGAACAAAAACAGTCTGGCGCGGCACAGGCCCGGGACCATAGGCGGCATATCGGCGGGGCCCATCATATACCCGCAGGATGGGGTGATCCAGATTATGCATTCCTGCCGGCCCCTCATGAGATTTAGTGTAAGGACTTTGATTTTTATGTTCGCACTCGCAGCAAATCACAACACGTTTGTCAGTCATAAGATTGGCTACATGAAAAATTGAATTAAGCGTGGGTGGAGAGAGAAGTAGAAGATGGTTGAATACTTACAACAAATCATGCAACTCCAGAAAATATCTGCCAAAAGATCCACAACTTCGCCGCATTCACCGCAGCGTTGCATTGACTTTGATAACACCTCTTCAGGATCAACATTAGGTTCAATCTCATCTGGATTGTTAAATGAATTGGAGAGAGATGGAGGTGAGAATGATGCTGTGGCAGGTGGGGTTTCAAGAAGGTTGTTCAAGGTATCAATGTCTGGGGGGGTACTGCTCTGTGGCTTGAAATGAACTTGCTTCATGTTACTACTTCCTTCAAAATCTGAAGAAGAATCTGACATTGACTCGGAGTAGGTAAAACTGGCATAGATTGGACGAGGACATAGCGCATCGATGCGCTGTAACAACGGGTCGGTGTCCCTCCTATGATTGAAGCCACGCGTTTTGATAAGAGAATGGCCGGTAGTAGGCGCTTTATCGTGCTTGAAATGACAATCAAAACAGAAATTCCGCTCTGATCCATCTTTGTAGCATGAATAGCAGTAATAACGGCTTCCTAAAATAACAGTGTCACAAGTAAAACACCTGCAATCACTGGACAAAGTTTAGAAAGAGAGGAATCAGTATATTGTTGTAATGGGAGCAGGGGCATGATTTTTCTTACTGATGTAGAGTGGCCCAATTCAACCTGTATCGGCTACGAGCGATAGAACGATAAAACCTTGATTTCCATGGTACAGAAACTAAAAGAAGACGATTCAGATCCTCTTGACCTTTGCTGTTCAACCTCTCAGTGTCCAAGAGCAGGTAGCGGTATCGAGAAAGTTCAGCTCCCTGTCGAAGTTCTGAAAGTGCATACTGAACAAATTCTGAACGTAGAAGACTTTTCTGCAAGTAGATTTGATGTAGGATAGCACTCCGGGCAAATTTCCACAAGGATTGTGCCCGAGTACCAGACGGGGATTTTGTAGAGATTACATGTTTGTATTGATAGACCCATGCGGGAGTTTGACGGAAATGGTAAACACCACGAATCTGTGGACTTTCTGAAACGTAGCCCCATTCTCCAGACATGGTGTACTGATTCGGTAATTTCGTGAATATCTAGGATACAAAAATTGTGTAAATATTCTTGATCAGCAAGAAAGAAGCACTAACCAAGTCTACATCCGTGAAACTTAGCCGATTCACAATACCACGCAGAAATACATCAAGCTTGGGATCTTTTCTGTAGTCTGGGCGACCCTTGAGGACTGCCTCCATGGTACGTTGCACCTTGCCATCTATAGTAATAACACCTTGAGAGTAGCTCCCATTCGCTTGAAACCCCCCATTTTCCGAATCCCAGCTAGTTATTTCAAATTCAAACATCCCGTGGATGGGTATATGACTTTCATCAAAAAGATGTCCTGTCCAGAACCCTTCTATATGTCCTGTGATATAATCCTGTAGCTTGAAAGGATAGGTGTCCAGAGCATCGACAATATCTGGTGAAGGATATTTTAACTGTTGGGGAGGATTACCGGGTAGATCGAGCTCTGCGGGATTGTAATTGAGGGATTTTGTATGATAAGGCGAGCTCCTACGAAATAAGGCGGAATACTGTGTGTCGGTGTCAAGTTTTGATACATTGCCCTCGAAATAAAGAGGATTACCATGCCAAAAGCAAATGCATCAACCTGAAAACGATCTGGTGTCCTTTTGAAGCCAGAATGACTCTGGGAGCCAAACAGCCCTGTAGACAGGGCTTCAGTACCGTATCAGTCCAATAAAAGCGTTCATGCTTGATACATACAATCCAATGTCTGCACTCGGGCATGAACTGCATCAAAAATCTGGTAGAGAGCCTCTGAGGCAGGAGAGAGCTCCTCGCGGTCAAAAACACTGCGATAGCCTGAACAGATGACTACCAAATGGTGTTTAAGAAGTAAATAAATGAGTGGGAGTAGATTCTACGTTAGAAGAGCAGAATAAGTGTATACTTATGTGGCAAAGACAACGTAAGTTACTTACCCTTTCAATTTGAGATTCTCCAATAATCAACCCAAGCGTATCAGGCCCGTCAATTTCGTAATCCAAGGCTTGGAGCTTTTGCTCCATGATTTCTTCTTCAGCATGTATATAAGCAGCAACCTTTGCAGCCAACACATCATCTAGTGGTTCCACACAAGGAAGAACATCACAGAGAATCTGATCCACCGTCACTAGACTCATCAGGTAGCGGTCAACAATAGCCCTGTTGGTGGGCAGAAGACTGTCTAGTGATTTATGCATGTAGAGAACAATAGCCCCGATTTTTTGTCGATAGTGCCAGATAGTATAATGACGGCCTAGATAAGTTTAGATAAGATAATTGTCTTGCAACGGTAGATATCACAGAGTACTAACCCGCAGCCCAATATGCAAGCCATTCAAGAAAACTGATTTATAATCGTTAGTCAATTTATGCATGAAGCCATCGGTATCACCATGTTTACCTCCATCCCTGAGGACGCAAAGAAGTAACCTGGTTTGCTTCCCATATGCTAACATAACCACTCGCATCACCGTCAAAAACTTCTATAAGCGGAGCAATATTTCGGATACTGAGGTGCTTCAACGCCCATCTTTCTGCTCCGCGTTTCTTAGCATCAGAGAATGCCT
Source organism: Rhodocollybia butyracea (assembly GCA_015501585.1). Lineage (NCBI taxonomy): Eukaryota > Fungi > Basidiomycota > Agaricomycetes > Agaricales > Omphalotaceae > Rhodocollybia > Rhodocollybia butyracea. The sequence continues at coordinate 24,986 of JADNRY010000033.1, forward strand.
TGCTCAACACAATTGTCCGCTCCTCTGCAGAGGTTGTTGTCCAGCTCTGTTTCCGGAATTCATCATCCAACATGCTGGAATCATTGTTTTGAGCTACGTAGTAGTCGTGTAGAGTAAGCACAAATTTCTCCACCCGGACACCCAATTTCCATCCCTGAAATTAAGTAAGGTCATAATTCAATACGGGAATATTGCTACTTTACCATTTCCTTCCATATCCCTCGCAGCTCCTGTAATCTCGTTAGTGCTCATAGTAAACCAGAAATCAAGCTTAGAAAGACACACCAAATCATCAATCCTCTCATGAGGACCTTGAAAACCTTCACGTACCGCCTTCATCACCCTGTCTCCGTGACGTATAACGGTATTTTCAAGGTGCTGCAGCTGTCTCCGTTGTTCATTGAACTTTCGCCTAAAAAATGGCATATTTCTCTTCAAATCATCATCCACATTCACTCTCAACTCCTCTTTCAGGTCATTAATGACATGTTGGGAAGGTTTCACGGGCAGGTAAGTTGCCACTGGGCTTATCACCATATTTAAACCTAGAGCCCGAGTACGCATCTTCAAAGTTGGAGGATCTCGCGAACATTGATGAGGCTTCCTCGCGATATGCGTATGATTGCGTCGGCGCATGACCAGCGTAAGAGTAGGAGTACAACGAAGATCGAGCGTTGACGTTGGAAGAGGTCTTTGAGGTATGTGGTTTTCCGCTTGTCTCACTATTATAAGTATATCCTGATTTGTCAATAAGCTTGCTCGACATCAGAACTTAGCACTCACACTTGTATATCCAGTTTCAAAAGTTCATTCAACGTGGATTCACTTTTTGCACATTTCTCTATGCCTCCTCCTGCTTCAATTACTTTCCATAGCTCCCTCTCGCGTGGCGTAGAGAGTCTTTGAAAAATTATCTTGGTCAACATGTAAACATCCTCGACTTGATGGGCGGTTACTTGGATCTTTTGTGCTGTGAATAAGCTGAGCTTCGTATTTAATTCTTTGCCCCGCTCTTCAAAGGTTACCGTATATTTTGCTAGTCGATCTTCGTAGATTGGGCTTTGCAGTAGTTTTACTGGGAGGATTATCAGCGCTTAAAGCTATATTAGCTTTTAGTAGTTACCTATCGTCCGTTTCTTTGAGTAAAAATCGCAAAAATTTCCGGATGATTTGATATCACCAGCGATTTTGATGCATAAACCTTTAAGGGTTTCCTCTATAGAGTAGGCTCGAGTGGGTGCTTCATGGTCGGGGGTAATCATCTGAAGTCTGCGGAAGACAAAGATCAAGATTATTTGTAGACCAAAATATCGATTGGAACTTACTGGATGAATACTTGCATCATATCCAACATTTTAGCCTTCAAAACTAGCACTTTCTGGTCGTTATCCTGGCGTTTCCTATCCAGCATTACAACGGCTTTGAAGGCGATTACAACAACATCTGCTCGGCGCTCGTATAAGTACATATGTCAGGAGAAAATTGAGCATTGGAGCACACCTATGAAAGGATGTATCCCGCGTATCTCATCAAGAACCTTCATCATTACTTGGCTAGATGTTGCGAAGTCTCTGACTTTTCCTTCCAATTCCTTCACCGAATCAGATGATGCAAGCCTCGAGCCAGTTTTGTCGATTGCATCCTGGTTGTCTTGTTCAAATTTTACAGCTGATTGATACGCTGCGTCTAGATCTGCATTATCTTCTGGGAAACCAAAGCGGAAAACAGGATATTGTGCCAAGGTCAGTGTTGTTTTAGTTGTTTGGAGAAGAGTTTTACTACCTTCCGTTGATTGAGGCGATGGCCGCCGCGATTCACGTTGAAGCGGCTTACTGGGTTTAGCTCTGGGTCTTGTAGGCATGGGGACGGTGGGACGCTTCAAGAGGTTACACAATACACAGATCTTATATACCAAAAAACAGCGAGCACAGCTACTGAGCATATATGGCGCCAGTCGACAGCAAGTCTTAGTCCGCGAATCATAGTCCTGGGCACTGCATTGAATTGAATAATGCGTACCTGTTGATACGCTCACGCAACCCCCAAAACCAATTTCTTTCACGACTTCACTCTACCACTGTGAGCCAAAAGTATCCGCGCCTCTCGCTTGCACACACAGATAAACTATGCAGTGGGGATATCAGAACATGCCAATTGAGGTTTTAAGTATGGACTCGGGCAAACGGAAGACTATCAAAGCCTAAATTTGACTAATAGCTGTAAACGCCAAGCATTAACTAAGTTGTTCTGACGTTTTGACGCGTCACCGCCATCAAGCACAGGGGAACGCTCCCATAGTATTTTCAATGCCTCTAGACTCCGAGTCCCTGCTCGATAAAGCGATGTAGAAACAAAGAGTACTGTGACGGGTCGATCCTGCCCTGCAGGATGATCTCTTGTAAAACCTTGGAGGATGTCCATAATACTTAGTTGTTCTTGCCTTACGGACCAACTTGCGGTCGGCGGCTGTTTTAATCATGGGGATATAGGGTGTGATTTGTCAGAAATATCCATTGAAAGGACGCGGCGAAAAAGATAGAGCTCAGCCCATGCAGAAACAAAAAGACCATCTCCAGCCCTGGGATCAATGGGCCCCTAAAGTTCTCGGACTGACCAGCGAACAAGCCAGCGAACATCCCCATAATATTTTTAGACCTCCGAGTCTCGATGACGGTGAGGCTAAGTGAGCCAATATGCAACCTGGATTGTAAGATCTGTTGAGCGATTACAATGTACATTCGTATATTCCACCTGAACAAAAGGAACCAACAATTTACCGATTCGCTTACCAGGATCAGTAAGCTCAATAAATAAATGGCGGGAATGGAGCAGCTGGGAGCAGCTCCACTGAGAGCTATTCACCTCAGCAGTAGCTCTCCTGTTGACGTCAGAAGCATTTCACTGAATGGCTGATTTCCAAGTTGAAAAACTTAGCGTACTGGTTTGCCGGGAGCGAGAAATAGCTTTCGTCTGGTTAATACTTAACATATGTCTAGCCGCTGATTTCTTTTACTTCTAACCCATACGATGTCCTTTCACCGTTGCATGAGCTTCCTCGTTTTTGCTTCAGCTGTATTGCTCAATGACATCCAAGCAACCTCTCCTCCTTCATCTGTTGAACTCGTATTTCCGATCTCTGATAATATTCACGTACCCAATAACATCACCATCGGTACATCCGGCTTCGATGTCGGTAACGCCGGCCTAGAATATGTCGGCCTGTCTAGCGAAGTTAGCATATCAGTTACATATCCGAATAGCACGAGTAAGTTTTTGCGGGGCGTTCTCAGATGTGGAGCTGGCCCAACAGGAACTACTGCCACTTTCTTGGTGGATCAGGAAGGGATGTATGTACATACACATCGTGATGCACGCTGAATGAAATAAAACTTATCTGAATGCAGATATACTTTCGTATGGAACATCACCTTTGGAATTTCCTCCGATCCTTCTCAAGTCAATTCAAGCACGAACACTTGTGGTCCGGGTCCATTTTCGTACCAGAGTTTGTTTGTGAACAAGACCTTGGCTGCTAGTGGTAGCGTTAGCGCAGGTGTCACCGAGTCATTCAAGATAACAACGGTGACGAGCTCCTTGCCGACTGTGCCTACAGGGCAAGTTATCTTGAATGATGTCGGAAAAATGAAAAAGGGCTCATAACTATTACTTAAAATTATGGGGTTTATGGCATTAATTTCGCTTATCAGCCATTGTAACCAGGTTACAAACCCCCATAAAGAAGGTTTTTTCCTAGGAAATTCCCCTTCACAAATTACGTAGTATAGCGGGCCAGTCTAGTATACGGTTGCCTGTACTAATGTTTCACCTGTAAACACGTACCTCCAAAAAAAAAAAAAAAAAAAAAAAAAAAAAAACTCCATAATTTTAAGCCATCGTTATAAACCCTCGGGGTTTATAATCGGCTCTTTGAATTATGGCGATTATGCCGCTTATGAGCGCCTTTTCAAGTTTCCGACATGATACTAGTACTAGTAGTAGGAGGCTGAACGGTGCTAGTAGGAGGCTGGAGATGTCCTTCAAGATGAGTCTGAGTGTTGTGCTGGGGGTGTTTTTATTGTTGTAGCGAGGCTTAGTGGAATACCGTTTTCAATGTACAGGTCGCTTATTTCAGAGCCGCAAGTTACAGGCGTCCTAGATGATCAGTTGTCTTTGTGCTGATATGGAGAACGCCACAACACCATCATCGGATTGTAATCTCGTGGATGGGACGTTAAGGAGGGACTGTCAAAAAAATAATTTGTGAGTGAAACAAAAAAAAAAGATGGATGTCAGAAATATCAATCGAAAGGACGAGAAGGAAAAGGCAGATGCAGAAACACGACAGACCATCGATAGTAATTCCCAGTACCCACATCAGTGGATTTCTAAAGTTTGACTGGCCGACGAATATCTTGACCTCCCGATGACGGTGAGGTTGAATGAACCGATATTCGATGAACCTGGGGAAAAACCAAGACTTACTTTCATCCCAGCTCACTTAGTGCCGGAATTTGCAACCTGGATTGACCTTATTCGCAACGATTGTTTTGTCCCGACGTATTTTGAACGCGTATAACTAGCTTTATCGCCAGGTTACCTCGAACGGCTTATCTCCTCTGGGGTATACTTTGAGGATGCGTCCCCAAATTCGATGGCACTCAAGTTTCAGTTACATATGTTGTGAAAGGTTACTCTGATAACTTCAGAATTTGAGGGACACGATAACGCGGTTACTAGTCCAACCACTTCTGTTAAAATCATTGGTACACTCTGAACAAAAGGAACGATTGGTAACAATTCACAGATTCGCTTACCTGGGCCGGTCAGTGGAATGAATATGTAAGTGGCGGAAATGGAGCTGCTCCACGGGAGCTCCTAATGGTATTCATCTCTCGCTCTCCTGTTGACGTCAAGAGTGTTTCGCTGCGTTGCCAAGCATATGATATATAAGAAGTTGAAAAAATTAGCGTACTGCTTTATCGGGAACGCGAAACAGCTTTCACCTAGGGTTAATATGTAAAGGTCTAGCCGCTAATTTCTTTTTACTTCTCACCACATCAAGATGTCCTTTCACCGCTGCATGAACTTCATCGTCTTCGCTTCAGCTGTATTGCTCAATGGCATTCAAGCAATATCTCCTCCTTCATCTGTTGAACTCGTATTTCCGATCGTCGATCATATTCCTGTCCCTAATAATATCACCATTGGTACAGCCGGCTTCGATGTCGGTAACGCCAAAGAATATGTCGGCCTATCCAGCGATGTGAGCATATCAGTTACATATCCGAACAGCACGAGTAAGCTTCTGCTGGCCGTGTCTGGATGTGGAGCTGGGCCAGGTGGAAGCACTGGCACTTTCTTGATGGATCAGGAAGGGACGTGAGTGCATACACCTCGAAATGCGTGCAGAATGAGATAAAACTTATCTGAATGCAGATATACCTTTGTATGGAACGTCACCTTTGGGATTTCCTCCGATCCTTCTCAAGTCAATTCAAGCACGAGCGCTTGTGGGCCAGGACCATTTTCGTACCAGAGCTTGTTTGTGAACAAGACGTTGACTGGTGGTGGTAATTCTGGCGGAGGGGGCATCAAGCCACTCAATGCAACGACGGTGGCGAGCTCTTTGCCGACTGTGCCTACGGGGCAAGTTGTTTTGAATGGTGCTAGGAGGCGGTCGGAGATGTGCTTGATGAGCCTGGCTGTTGTTATGGGGGCGTATTTGGTGTTGTAGTGAACCTCGGTGGAACACCGTTATCGGTTGTACAAGTAGATGTTGCTTAGTTCGGAGCAGTTCTAGATTCCGATTGTATTTTGAACGCGTCCACGTGTACAAAATTAGCGCGCGTTTAGCAATACTCGGCCCGGCTCGACATTGAGCCATTGAGCATTTCAACTTTCTTTCCTTGCCAACCAGTTACCATGCCCTCCCAGGAATCAGATCGCATTTTCTCTGCTCAACAAACTCTCGATAGTGGGTATCTTTGCTCTCCTAGTAGACCGCTTTTTCAACCCTTCATGCAGCCTTATACGAAATGTCGCAATTACTCAACACCCAGCTAGACAAAGAAACATTGACAACGTGTGTTAGAATGATTGAGAGTGGGGTCAATCCTGAGGCGCTTGCGGTAAGTTGTGTGTTCATATTGCTTTCATCGATTTTTTTCGTTTCTACAAGTTGGGATTAGTGAATCGATTAGTGCTAGTTCCGTTCTATAGATACTTTGTTGGGCCTGTTTACTGATGCTGCTATAGGCTGTTATTCAAGAGCTCAGACGAGAAAACTCTGCACTAACTGGACGCGCCGCTAGCACTGTATCAGCTGCATCTCAACGATGAAATGCCATCATGATTAGGCCCGCCCGAGACCGCTTTGGCCTCCAAGATGGGCATAATAAGAGCGTCGTTCTGTTGTCTCCATTTTCACCACACTCCAGTCGAGGAAAGTGTGCCTGTGAGTTGCTTTGTTTCGCAACAGTTGCATGTACCTATCTGTAATCTAAACTTGATTTCAGTGTTCTGACTGACTTTGAACGGAGATCGTGCGCTCAGAGTCAGAGTTCTCAGCCTGCCATTAGTAACGATGCTTGGCTGATATCGCGCGAATCCCATTTGGGCTCTCTCAGTTGGATAAAGCAGCCTTACTTTGCCCACACGGTGCGTTCCGTATAACGCCGCGTTGATATGGTATACTAACATTGTTCCAGCTCTTTTAACACTCCCATTTTCACGCACAAGGCACTAGCCCTGGTGATTCGTACAAGCACGCGTACTGCCGGTTGGCCTTGTAGTAGACTCTATCATTACGCTAAAATTTGCTCTCCGCTATGATTGTTCTGCCGAACTTTGAACGCCCAAAACTAGCTTTATCGCAAAGTTTCTTTGAACTGCTCATCTCCTGTTGAGACTGCTTCTGCCCGAATTCGACGGCATCCGTTTTCGATTAAATTGTATGAGATTACCAGTGTTACAACTTGAAGATTTTGAGGCGAGTAGAAAGTGAGCAGCGCGGCCGGAGGCCGGAAGCCGCAATTTGAGAATTTCAATAACGGGTGACCTTGAACCTTGACTAGGAACCTTTTCACAACTTTTTCTCCCTCAACTTGCGACGAGCAGACAATCTGGTCTTTCAACAACGGCAACGACGGGCTGCTTTTGTCTCGTTAAATCTGGACTAGCGGTCGCCAGTTAATCAACACCAGAACAGCTTTGGCCGACAATGCAGCCTTCGACATACGACATCCAACGGGAAGTAGAGGCACTGAGAGATATTCGGCGACGATCCACAACGCCAGGCGCACTTACAATAGACCCAGACCTTCCAAACCCAACTTCGCCAACGTCTACGCCATATTGGTCAGGAGACGAATCTTCGAACAGCTCCAACGAAGATAGTACAAGCAGCGCAGACCACACAACTGTCGAAACAGATGACGATCCCTTTCATCTTTTCTGGGTTCCAGCCAGTGTACATCCAGAAATCGCCCCTGCTGAATTTCGCGAATTCCTCCGCGAACATTCTCGTTCGCCGCCGCCGGGAGATGGCAACAACAGCGCTTCAGTTTCCAGGTCCTCTTCGCTTTCATCCTCTAGCCTGGGCAGAAAGAAGTCCATGCTCAGTCGCCAATATCGGCCTACAGAAAATGACGGCATCGAGGAAGAACACATTGTTCCGCTTAGCAGAACACGGAGCACTCGTTATACCAATCAAGGCCCTCAGCTCACTATAAGCGATCTCCAAAAGCTAGAAGAATTGGCAGAGGAAGCGTCTGAGAGCGATGATCCCACTAAGCTGAGGAACATTTTGCGCAGGAGTCTTAGTATGAATATGTCTCCAACTGGTGAGTTTTTTCTGGTCTAAAACACTTCAAGCTAACACACTCGGATAGCCATTGACAACATGAAGAATATGCCTGATATGGATGACGAAGCCGACGCGCCCATTATTATACCTCCTCGTGGCCAGATCCTCAGACGAGCTAATCGTACCAAAATTCGAAAGCCCGGTCTTCCTGGTGACGGCGGAGGCCATCGGTTCGGCGCTTCGAGACGTGGCCGTTCAGCTACTTTACCCCAAGAACGCACGTCGAGTGACCAGTCGTCTAGTGACCACGGAGAACCAGAAGTCAAACCCAGGCCCATAAAGGACTCCGCCGCCGTCGCGAGGCCAGATTCGTTTAGCGAAGAAACTTCGATTTATGATGCGTACATTGATGAAGATGACGACAAAATTCTGGTGACTACCTCTCCGCCTCCAGAGGAGGATTTCGTGGAGATAATGACACCCGTTGAGCCTCAACCAGAGGTTACGCTCCACCATCCACAACCAATAGGGTTGCTCACGCCCAAATTCCTCCCGAACCTCCACGACCATCGCGTACTCCTTCACCCTCTGCTTCGGCTCCTGATACACCATCTCCTCCGGCCTTCCTCTCCAGTCCTCCTCCACAAACTCATCACCATCGAAAAGAAAAGGACAAGAAGGGCCTTTTCGGGAAGTGGGGCTCGGATAAGAGCGGGAAAAAGGGCAAGGATCATAGCAGAAGCGAATCGGCCGATCGAGCAGAAAAGGAAAAAGAAAAAGAGAGGGAGAAGGAAAAAGACTCCCGGTTCTTCGGGTCTCTTTTTGGCGGAAAGAAGAGCAAGGATTCAGATAGTTCAGCTCCGTCCGGTTCAGCACAAGGTCATATCGCTGGGCGCGAAGCTGCGCAGGCACTCCTCGGAGCTAGCAAAAGCTCAAAGAGTTTTCAACCTCCTCCGTCTCCCGGCGCCCAGGCTATCAGCAACTACTCGCGCTATCCCATACACGTCGAACGTGCTATCTATCGGCTCAGCCATATCAAACTGGCTAATCCTCGTCGACCGCTCTATGAACAGGTTCTGATCAGCAACCTGATGTTCTGGTACTTGGGAATTATCAACAAGGCACAAAACCCACAGGCTAATGGACAGGCTGGCGCCAATGGAGGGGCAGCAGCATCGCCTGATAAAGAACAGCAGGAACAGGAACAGAGGGAAGAGGAGCAACGGGAGAAGGAACGACAGGAGCAAGAGAGGCAGGAGCGAGAACAACGGGAACGGGAACGAGAGATGGAGATGAAAACGCAGCAGAGAGAGGTGTCGCCTAAACGGGGCCCGTTGACTAAACCCGCGCCAATGAGTGGAGGTGGGGCTAGAAGGGCTGAGATACCGGTCAAAGGTCCTCAGTACGAGATGCAACATCGAGAGATGGAGCAGGCGTACGGTAGTTATGGTGGTGGATACAACGGTGGATCCCCACCTGGGCAGAATGCACAGGGCCGACGATCGCCTGGGGTAGGCCAACGAACGCACCAACCTCCGCAAGGCCCCCCGAGGCTTATACCGCCATCAGAGAGCCAACCTTCCGAGCAGTTCTATTTCTCCCCAGATATGGCTCCGAATCAGAGTCAGCAGATGTATCAACAACGACTACCACCAGGCGCGATGCCTCCGAAAGACCTAGGCGGCCGGCCCGCTCCTGGTTCACCAAGGCAACATACCCCCTCGCCACCACCTCCATCAAATCCTCAGCGACGCTCACGATCTCCTCCGCCCCCGATGCCCAACCCACAGGGGATGTATGGGAATAACGCGGTAACCGGGCTCGGTGGAGGCCGTTCCCCTAGTAGATCGCTATCAGCTACTGCTGCTATTCCCTTAACTCCGTCTCCTCCATCAACAACCCCAAACGGAAAACTACGCAAAGGAGTAAGCGCACATGCAGCCCTTCCAAAAGGCTCATCACCCACACGAATATCTCAACCACTTCCAAACGGTGATGCGGCGGAAGAGGAGGATATGCCTCTCGCGCAATGGCAGCGGCAGCGAAGACGGTAAAATCCATCTCGTACGTCTATTCTTCTTCGTTATTTCAGGTGCTCATGCCTCTCGCCTCTCAGCTGTTCCTTTTTTTCTGTTCCTCTGTGTGTGTTTCCACTGTCTCCCCTGTACTTTGTTTCCTATCCCTCTTACAGCATCTAGATTACGATATACTATACGACTAAGATTTTTTCTATTTTCGTCGTTCCGTCCAATCATCATTCTTTTTTTTCATGTTGTTGTTGTCTTTACCACACGCCACTTCCATCATTCGGAGCTGCCTGCTCCGTCGTTCGTTCGTCCCTTTCCATCGCGTTCCTCGGCTCGATGTTTTTCTACATGTTATCAAATGCTTACCCTCCTCCCTCCCTGACACACCGCAAATGCTACGGACTTTTTTTTTTCCAAGCTGCCTCTACTACGCTTATACGCTCCCCCTCCGCTAAATATTATCAACCTCACGGATTGTTTGGATTGTTCTGGCATATTCCACGTCGTTTTACTTATCTGAAATATGAACCAACCTCGGACACTGTGAACTACTTTGACACACACATATATATTCAATAATTGTAAAACAAACTCGATTCGTTGAATACTTTTTTTTTGCTGGTGTTAGTAACGACAAGTACCACATCTGGGATTATAGCTTTGAGGTGTTTTTTTTTCTAGGATTTCCTTGTCCCTTGCATGGTGTAAATAAATTGCCTTTCTGCTTTCCGTTCAGGGTCAAGTCCAAAGGCAGGCGCGATTTCAACAAACCCTGCTGCCCAAAGTCGCGTATCATTTACAGCCCTGCCAGCGCCCAATATCCTTATAAGGTGATGGGAAGAGAAATTTTACGGTGGCCCGCTGCAGGACCAGATCCTTGCTCGTATCTCTGAGATTATCTTACTCAGCTATGTAGAACAATACGAACAAAGGTAAGTCCGAGAGGAGAGGGTGAATAGGCGCCTAGAACTCTCTGCCATTACTGAGCTGGATCTTTTCTACCATCTCAATATTACTCGAAAGGTACTGTTCAAGGCTCGGCCGGGGAGCAGGTACGTTCAGGCTCTGTCGAGTCAACTCTAATTTATTTGATGTAGATCTTCTCCTCCCGCAGGATAGACCCAGGAAACTCAACTCCCGATTGGATTATGAGGTCGGGAGACAAGGGGGCTGGCGGAGTGGGAGTCGAACGTTGAACTCGGATATTCCCATGTCTATCGTCATGACGTTAATCAGTGTGGAAGGTCTCTTCAAGCTTCTATCCAGAATGTGCACCAGCCCCCAAACAAAATCTCTTTATCACTTAGGTTTAGCTAGCTCTGCCCCGTCGTTCAATCTGATAGAGGCGATACTGACGCAGAAAGAAGTCCTTTCCATGTATCGCTTCTATCAGAACCCAGCTCCGTGACTTCTACACCGTAGCAAGTATTGTCGTAAAGGCAACCTTTTACTCTGATAGATAGGGAACTGAAAGCTGTCAGATCGTTGGATGCCCCCCAGGCAATACGTCGTATAACAGTAGGGCGAGGAGTCGACAATGCTGCGCCCGACCGCACAGCAAACTCACAATTGAGGTTGGCTTTTAAATATGATGATGCCATGGGGCACAGAGCTAAAGTTTGCCAAAAGATGCAGATACACCACTATAAGTTCAAGCTGGACAAGAAAGGTTAGTGCATGCACCTGTCATGAGGAAGTGATCAAGTCACCCCGCGCAAAAAGCCAGTGGGTTAGACTTCCAGCCCGGAAGTTGATATTACATAGGCTCCTAAGTCTATTTTTGACAAAGTCCCCACTTGCTACTTATTCCTCATCACTTCGTTCGCAAAATTACCTGGCCTTCAAGCCTTGTCATCTTCATTACAGTGAGAATGATACTGAAGGAGGAAGAGGATAAGCGGCAGAACAGTACAGCAACCGGAACCATTCCTACCAGCAGCATTTGCAACAAAGCTCAATTGATTCGTTAGAAAGCTTTCAAATCGACTTCGGACAAGACACACTGAGCATTTGGCGCACGTCAGCTTCTGGTGGTGTGGGTTCAGTAAAAGAAGATGCAGCTGCAGAGTATGAGAGCAGCAGAAGGCCGAAAGGGATAAGAGAAAACATATGTAAACATTGACCAAACTTCAGTGTTGAAGCCAAAGATACATTTGTGAAGCAGGACATTCTAAAACTCATCCATGTTCATCCATGTTGGCTCCCGGTCAACATTGAAATTCTCCTTGATTATACTCCTCAGCCACGCCTTCAAAGGAACACGAGCCTGATAAGGCATAACAATCCCCGTCCCCTCTTGGTTTACATATGCAAAGCACGCCAGATTCGGTTTCCCGTTATGTCCCCAGAGGAAATCACAGTGCATTGTTAGCTTGTACTTGCTCAAAAATCTCGTAAACATATGACCAAGGTACTGGCTGTGTGTGTACGGCGCATAATTGCTGGGATTTTCATCGGGGGGGCAAAAGGTTTCATCAATGAAAAAACCATAGAGTAGCTTGGCAGGTAGTGGGGCATCAGGAGGTGGTGGTAGAGATTCAAGGAGATCATCAGGCCTAGAATTGAAGAAATAAAGCATCAGCTGTGTCGACACAGATTCTGCGCCACGGAACTCACAGATACTTAGGAGGAGGTATGAAAGAAGGCACACCAGGAAAAGCTGTTTTTGCCTAGGTGACCCCAGAGTGACCTAAAGCAAACTAAGTGACCTATGAATCCTGTGGCATCCTAGGAATTTGGGCTCATCCCTTGCCAGTCAAGGCTCTTGAGGATTCCCTAGGGTATCCTAGGCAAACCCAGGGCAAGCCTAGGTTTGCCCAGGTTTGCCCAGGTGTTTCCCTGGTGTTCCCCAGGAGCACCTGGGCAAACCTAGGCTTGCCTAGGGAATCCTCAAGAGCCTTGACTGGCAAGGGATGAGCCCAAATTCCTAGGATGCCATAGGATTCATAGGTCACCTAGTTTGCTTTAGGCCACTCTGGGGTCACCTAGGCAAAAACGGCTTTTCCTGATGCAGATTCTTCATAGGCTCGTGAGAGTAGATATGAAGCCTTGAGAGTGAAATGAGGTCTTTGGGTAGACAAACATAACTTACTGCATGGTCCAGGAGAAGAATTCATGGATGCAACAGGAGTCAGGACTCAGTGAGCCTTGAGGTAGGATGCATCATGCAACAAGGGAAGAGGCACGTGACCTTTCCTGAAACGGAAAACGTGACTTCCACAAGACCTCCAAGGACCAATTACGAGTCCTGAATGTAATGAAGGCTCGTCCTTATGGCCGGTTTCGCATGGGAATTTCGTCCCAATTGGTTTTGATGGCATCCAAATTAAGCTAAGCAGAATCGTTTCGCCTTATTTGGGATGTCAAAGCGCCTGTCATGTGGTTTTGTGAATCTACCTTCAGTGCTCAACAACAAGTTCAACACTTCTCACTGCACTTTTTGCAGCTCCCAGTTGCCTGTTATTCCTTGTTGCGCCACTTACTCTCTTTATTTGCATCCTACCGCTTACTGCATGGCAGTGCAACCACATTTACCCAGCGCATCGATGCATCTGACTGATACTGAACCATCCTCTTGACATTTTTTCCTGCATTAAATGCCGCTGCAGTTCTGTCTCTTACATGCACGTGCAAATTCTCAGTGCAGTGGATTCTTTTTTTGCCACACGGTGTTTATATATATCTCATTACTTCCTGTTTTGTACCCCCGCACTTTACTTCCTCGGGTTTTTACTTTTCATCAGCGGCAGTTGAAGTGCATGCGCTGCCTCTTTCAGTGTATTTAATGGTTCCATCGACAACTTCGATATTTACTGCCCTTTCTAACCTCGGACAAAATGCCTTCCTTTACTTGTGAGTGTATTCGGGTATCCCTCGCATTCCTCGCACTGATTTTTCTTTCATAGTGCCTACCAAGCTCACCACCAAAATTTTGCGAATTTATGTCGCTTTCTACATCAGTCCTTCATTTGACATCACTCATGTTCCATTGAATGATAGCAGTGCCCTTGAACTTCAGCATCTTTCCAACCGAAAAGAGCTCCTTTCCATGCTTACAGTTTGCTGGACATTCGCTGCTGTGTTGCCTCTGCTTATATTCCAGTGGGTCAATATCTTTTCAACCAGAGCAGTCACCAGCTTCCATCGCGCTGTTCATTCTTGCTCGGGAGAGTGTATTGGATAATATGAGTATCAGAAATGTTAATATGTTATTGGGCCCAGGCACATACTTACCTTCTGCTGCGATGTACTGCAGAGTGTAGTCTGCATTTCATACCTAGTCTCTTCCAGGACTCGTACCTGCCACGCGCTCAGTGTGTGATGGCCCACACTCACAAGTAACTTTAAGAAAGGGCATGTTGCAACTCACGAGAGCTGTGGTTTCAGGAAGCCGATGATGCAGGTAATATAACCCCTATAAAAGCAGCAGAAATCAAAGTTGCTGGGCCGAATGGGGAAAGTCACCGCGATGGGAGCTTTATTTCAGATATTAGGTGATGTTGAGGACGAGGGACTCATGGTTACAATGTCTGGATCGGCAATGTGTTTCAGCCTGTCCCTTGTGGCCAAATGCCATCTCGATCTCAAGCATTGGTGTTTGACTGACATAAGTATCTGGGGAACAGGAAAGACCGACAGCTGTGTGCCCAAGTTGGGAGGAAGGACGTGCGCAAGATATTCTTTACCATCGCCGGACCTACCTCTCAGAAACACCAGAAGCAGATGATAAATTGACTTTGGATAAACTGGCTTCGATTGCTTGAAAGTCCTTGCCTATGTACATTCATACGTGACTTGTTGCGCAGGAGTTGAATGACCTTAACCTTGAAAGCTTGACAGTCCCATTAATTTGATATGCGCTTTGTGCTCATATACATACTCGAGGAGTGGATTCAGATACTTCAATGCACGCTCTGCGCTCTGGAGTGGCAATGAATCCACTTGATGGTCTAAGGCCATGTATACCTCCAATATCATCTAGCCTGTACATATTCCCCGTTTTCTCCCAGACTCCCCCCGATGAACTCCAATCGAACGTCGGCCGTCGGTATCTTGTAGGAGATACTGAGCTCACTCGCTAGGGTATCAAATCCAGGTGTCGAGACATCTGTCGAGACACGTTATTAGAAGATTGCACTACTAGTACAGCAGGCATGCTTACTTCTTTCCTATGTTAGCGACAAACACTCCTTGATGCAGGGTTCTTCCACAGGTATGAACTCAATAGATTGGGGTAGAATGTGCTCCTTTGAGCTTTACATAGGTAGTGGTAACAGCTAGCCTTGTACTTGCAATGTACTTGTGTACCTGGCCTTGCTTCCATCCTTATGTCGGTGTCTACCTTCTCTATGGGAGTCAAGCTCGCTGCCTGCACTGGCATAAGGACCGGTTAGTCCCTTTGCGGGACCGCTGTCGGTGAATACCAACTGGGCCTAATCCATATCCATATTCATAGACCCAGTAACACGATAGGTTGGGATTTGATTTACATACTAAGCCTGAGCGTACTTCAAGTTAGACAAGTGACTTTTATATATTCCCTGGTAGTATATCGGCTAGTACACGCGCCTGTCATCGCCATACGTTGTGTTGGATAAGCTCGATTTCGCGCGAAAGCTGGGTTCGACTCCCAGCCAGGGAGCTGAACTTCACCTCAGAATCTATTTTTTTGATGCTTACTCGTCATCGCCTCATCCGCAAAATTACACCCTGGAGCGGGCTTTCAAGCTCTTCCAGCTTCAATTTGCTCCAGGATGTCAGAGGCCCCGATTGAATGATAGCAATAAATGCTAATTAGAATGGATGCAGGCTGCAGGACAGTCATCAACCAAAGGCACCCGGACCAGAAACAGCACCACCGCAAGCCTCTTCAAGTACTCCTTGATTCTTCGGTTCCCTCGAATCTTAGGGTGAGCATTGCCAGTAGGGCTTTGGTCTCGGAGGAACTCCATGACGCTCAGCTCGGCATTGCCGCGTGCAATGACCTGTGCCATGATCTCGTCGTGGTGCCAATGTCTAGAGAGTTCGCGACTTGCTTGAAGTCCATAGCACATTATCCGCGCTTCCCAGCGCAGATTTCCTCGAGTTGCTCAAAAATGGAACAACAGATCATTGTTATGGCGAGCAACCAGCGAGATGACCGACAGAAAATAACTAGCTTTCGTCAGCACAAACTGTAGGATACATGGATGTGAAAGATGGTGTTAGTTGAGTCGATTCCAGTTGTCGCGCCGCCGCGCGAGTTAAGACGAAGAGTAGCGAAAGGTAGCTTTCCCAAACGTGAAGACTGTTAGTAGGGAAGGATCTTCGAAAACATGTTTATTGTAAGCTTGGGTTGATTCATTCGAATATACGTGAATGACAGTTCACGCGTTTACAGGATAAGCCAGAGATTAGCAGGAGTTGGAACTTTTGTTCAATTCGTTGGCTGGCGAGTCGTTAGCGCATTAGCGCCCATCGACATCGCTTACTCAGCGCTTCCGAGAGCAAATCGTGACTTGTCTTTGCTCCTCCATCTTTCACCTTTGGTTCAAAGAGGTGCATAAACTCAATCTCCTTCAGCCATTTTAAACTCACCCCGGTCATAGGTATAATGTCTCCTCCCGGGTCACCCAGATTGATAGACTCGTATACAGTCCCAAAGGAAATCTTGCAAGAATTTGCTGAGCTTGCCGAAGAAGAAGATGTCGACCCATTTGCCGAAACCGCAAAGACTCGTCAGGTCGCCGCTCGCCAGTCTGACTATCATAACCGTCGCTTCGACCGAGTCGCCGTCGAAAGCGCAGATGCTTTCCAAGAAGGTGGAACCGACGAAGGAGGGTACAAAGATGCAATGAGGCTGGCTAGGCTGGAGCAGGAAGAAGTTCGAGTAAAAAGGGCTATCGAGGAAAAGGAAAGGCTGGAAAGAGAAGAAGGAAAGCTGAAAATGGATTTGGACAAGACACCGCCTGCCGCCGAACTCCAAGACGTGGAGATGGAATTGGCCGCAGCAAAGGAACTTGCCACGTCAGGAACCAAGCGTAAACGGCGTTGGGACGTCCCTGAGCCTTCCGATGAAAATGCTGATCCAAACAAGGCTGATACCGGAGAATGGTCCAAGGAAGCGCTCGAGGCCTCTGCGCCCAAAAAAAGGCGCTCTCGATGGGATAGTACTCCTGCGGAGGCAGAGACACCTAAACGCTCTCGATGGGATCAGACTCCCGCTGTGCAGGACACTCCTATGGTCCCCATCATCATGAACGCCCCAGGTATCTCCCAGGACGATAAACACAATCGTTATCTTACCGACGAAGAGCTCGACGCTATTCTTCCACCCACTGGTTATGTCGTCGTTACGCCTCCCCCAGGCTATGCTCCTATGGTCCAGCCTCGAAAACTCCAAGCCCCGTCCGTAACAGAGGTTGGCGGCTTCCACATTCAGGAAAGCTCAGACGCTGCCGCCGTCGCCGCTGCTGCCGGCCTTGCTCCAGAACTTCCTACTGAGATTCCTGGGGTCGGAACCCTTGCCTTTTTCAAAGCAGAGGACGCCCAGTATTTCGCCAAAATCATGAAGGAAGAGGACGAGACCGAGCTTTCTGTCGATGAGATGAAGGAGAGGAAGATTATGCGTCTCCTTCTGAAGATCAAGAACGGTACTCCACCAGTCCGTAAAACTGCTCTGAGGCAGATTACCGACAAGGCCGCGAATTTGGTGCTGGACCGCTCTTTGACAAGATTCTCCCCCTTCTCATGGAACGTACCCTCGAGGACCAGGAGCGTCATCTTCTCGTCAAGGTAATCGACCGCGTCTTGTACAAACTCGATGACCTCGTCCGTCCTTATGTCCACAAAATTCTCGTGGTCATTGAACCTCTTCTCATTGACGAGGACTACTATGCTCGAGTTGAAGGTCGTGAAATCATCTCCAACCTTTCCAAAGCCGCAGGTCTGGCACACATGATCTCCACCATGCGTCCTGATATCGACCACGCAGACGAGTACGTGCGTAATACTACTGCCCGTGCCTTCTCCGTCGTAGCTTCTGCTCTAGGTATTCCCTCCCTCCTTCCCTTCTTGAAAGCCGTCTGTCGATCGAAGAAATCGTGGCAGGCTCGCCACACCGGTATCCGTATCGTCCAGCAAATCGCTATCATGATGGGCTGCGCCGTCCTCCCCCACCTCCGCAATCTCGTTGACTGTATCGCACATGGTCTTTCCGACGAACAGCAAAAGGTCAGAACAATGACCGCCCTCGGTTTGGCTGCTCTCGCAGAGGCAGCAGCTCCCTACGGTATCGAATCCTTCGACAATGTGCTCAAACCCCTCTGGTTGGGTATCCGTCTGCACCGCGGAAAAGGTCTCGCTGCTTTTCTTAAAGCCATTGGTTTCATTATTCCCCTCATGGATCCCGAATACGCATCCTACTACACCACAGAAGTCACCGTCATCCTCATCCGAGAATTCCAAACCTCGGACGAGGAAATGAAGAAGATCGTGCTCAAAGTCGTAAAACAGTGCGCTGCCACTGAGGGTGTTACCCCTGGTTACATCAAGCACGATATCCTTCCCGACTTTTTCAAATCCTTCTGGGTTCGACGAATGGCACTCGACAGGAGAAATTACAGACAGGTCGTCGAAACCACTGTCGAGCTGGCTCAAAAAGTCGGTGTTTCTGAGATCGTTGGTCGGATCGTTAACGAGCTCAAGGACGAGGCTGAGCCGTACCGAAAGATGGTTATGGAAACCATCACCAAAGTCGTCGCTACGCTTGGTGCGTCGGATATTGACGAGCGACTCGAAGTGAGGCTGGTGGATGGGATCATTTATTCTTTCCAGGAGCAGACGACGGAGGACCAAGTTATGTTGGATGGGTTCGGAACTGTTGTCAATGCGCTTGGAATTCGCGTGAAGCCATACCTCACTCAGATTGTGTCGACTATTCTTTGGCGACTGAACAATAAGAGCGCTAAGGTTCGTCAGCAGGCTGCTGATTTGACGACTCGGTTGGCTGTTGTCATCAAGCAGTGTGGGGAGGACCAGCTGCTTAGCAAGCTTGGGTTGGTGTTGTTTGAGCAGTTGGGTGAGGAGTATCCTGATACGCTTGGAAGTATCATTGCGGCTGAGGGTGCCATTGCGAATGTTGTTGGTATGACGCAGATGAACCCTCCTGTTAAAGATCTTCGTGAGTTTTTCCGTTTACATTCCAAATTTTTTCCGCGCTGAACATTTTCTTTTACTCGTAGTGCCCCGTATGACGCCTATCCTTCGTAACCGACACGAAAAAGTCCAAGAAGCGTCCATCAACTTGATTGGGCGTATCGCAGATCGTGGTGCCGAATTTGTCCCGGCCCGTGAATGGATGCGAATCTGTTTCGAATTGCTCGACCTGCTGAAAGCGCACAAGAAGGGTATTCGCCGTGCTGCGGTGAACTCTTTCGGTTATATCGCGAAGAGTTTGGGTCCTCAGGATGTGCTTTCGGTTCTGCTCACCAATCTCCGGGTTCAGGATCGTCAGAGTCGAGTGTGTAGTACGGTGGCTATCGCCATCGTTGCGGAAACATGTGGACGTGAGTGGTCGTCACTATAATCTTTAATTTTACATTGTTGCTGACAGTTTTTTTTTTCTCATGTATACAGCCTTCACCTGCATACCCGCCATCCTCAATGAATACCGTACCGCAGAACTCAACGTCCGCACCGGTTGTCTGAAAGCGCTCTCCTTCGTATTCGAATACGTAGGGCCTCAATCCGCGTATTACTGCGATTCAGTCGTGACCATGCTGGAAGACGCACTAACCGACCGGGATCTCGTGCATCGCCAGACTGCCAGCACCATCGTGAAACATCTGGCGCTTGGGGTCGCCGGCCTGGGGTGCGAAGACTCGATGCTGCACCTGATGAATCTCGTCTGGCCGAACTGTTTCGAGACCTCCCCGCATGTTATTGGTGCGGTTATGGATGCGATCGAGGCGATGCGGGTGACGCTTGGGCCTGGGGTGCTGCTGAGTTATGTCTTGCAAGGGTTATTCCATCCGGCGAGGAAGGTACGCGAGGTGTATTGGCGAGTGTATAACGCGTTGTATCTTGGGGCGCAGGATTCGCTGGTGCCGTTCTATCCGGATTTGGGCGAGTTGAGTGAGGGGAAGAATGTTTATGATAAGCATCCGTTGCAGGTGTTTATCTGAGAGGGGTTCGGTGTGTGTAGTAGGTACGTAGCGTAGTTTATGTGTTTCTTTATGTGTCTGCTTTATTATATACGTGTGTATGATATATAAGTATGTAGTTGCAAGCTGAAGACTTGGACAATTAAACGATAAGGCCTACCATGTGAGTGGCATGGTTAGAATACTTGGTCGCTCAAATAGTCCCGGTTTGAATGAGCAAGCCGCAAATAAAAGAGAAAAGTATCGCTAGATGGTATAACCAACGTGGGAATCGAACCCAAGCTTCGCCTTTATTAGCCGTGAGCACACTCCAGCCAACTGAGCCACTTGGACATGAAAATATAACAGATTATGATTTAATTATGAGGCTGTTGCAGTTCTCATCCAAGTGCATTGGGTACATCTCTCTACATCAGTACTACAAACAAATTATCACTACTTGAAGTAGTCAGAGCCCAGCCGTACCACCCAAACCCCACCTTTACATAGTAAGTACTAGTACTACCAAGTTGCAAGTATGATAAAGTGCAAAAACGAATTTCAACAATGTGTAATGACCAAATGGGGATCGAACCCAAGTTTTGCGTTGAGTAACAGTGAGCATGCTCCCAAACCAACTGAGCTAGCTGGTCTTGAAAAGCAATGAATAAATATGATTCTTATGAGATACTTAGCTCAGGCAGTTTGCGTGACGTGAAGAGGCGTGCGTATTACCATTAGATTAGCTAGTCGCACCTAAGTACCTTGGCTTAAAAGTCACAATATGATGCGAGAAAGAACTTTATCTATCGATCGATGACCATGAATGACCAACTGGGGATTGAACCCAAGGTTCGTGCTGGTAGCAGTGAGCGCGCTTCAACCAGCTGAGCCACCTGGTCCACGGACTATGATTTAATTATGGGCTGCCTGAGGCTGTTGCAGTCTTCATATAACTTGTAAAGTGGGGCATGTGAAGACTCCGAAAGAGGTGTCTCTCCACATTATCATATTAGTATGTATTACCATTAACGTAGCCTCTAGTAGTTCTTACCTTGGAGAGATGATAAAATGCGAAAAAGAATTACAGACACACCCTTGGCAACAATTAGTGAACGAACCCAAGACTCGCATTTGTTAGCAGTAACTAACGCCCCAACCAACTGGGCTAGTTGGTCATGCAAAACCCGTACAAAAGATATTCGTCCATCAATACAACAATCGAAATACAACAACAAGACAGGCGGGTATGTAACCAAAAAAAAGAAAAAAGAGAAAACGTATCATTCAAACTTCTGTCTTTGCCGGTACCCACCCCGCACTCGTCCTTGGGCTAGTCTCCAGTATCATCTGGGACCCTTGGTCTCGGGAATGAGGAAGTACGCGTAGATTAAGCAGTACACGCCACCCACAAGACATTCGCGGTGGAGGTTATCTTTGTCGGCGGCAACCACGAACGGGATGATCAGAATTAATAGGCTTCCGCAGCCAGTGCGACGCCGCGAGATCGGATGGGGGCTGGTAATTATGGCCCAGGCGCCGGGGCCCTGGGTGGAGGCAGAGGAGAGGACGTAGAAGGCGATGAAAGGCAACTTCGACGTTGAAGCGATGACTGCTGGGATACAGTTGGTAAAGGTGGTGTTATTGACGGATTGACAGTGTGTTTCTAAGTAGACCAAATGAGTAAATACAAATGAAAAAAGTAAGAAAGAGAAGGAACTCACGTACTGCCCAAGCACCGACGGCACCGACGATCTAGAAGAAGCCGACGCTGGAAGCGCTCCATTGTCCAAACAGAAAACGGAGTAGAGTGGAGTCGAAATGTAACATCCTTGTGGTACGGGTAAACTGGAAAAGTCCACTTGCGCTTGGCTAGAATCTCCGCTGTTTTGTCCTCGAAAAGTCAGGAAATCCGAGGCTCACTGGGACCTCTAAGCCTCATAATGACACGTCGGGCCCTTTTGGTAAGGTATTGGGTGACTTGGGGGGAATGAAAAGACCCGTAGGGAGGAGCAAGTTGCATACAGTTACGGTACGTTTTTCAGTGGCGATGTCAACATAGGAGCCAAAGCCCCGGACTTATCGAAGACTACATGTAGAAGATGGTAATAGCTGGGACCGATACTAGCTATGAGTCTACCAGTGATTTCTGTCGGAGGTACGACATATTTGGATGATAAAACATCTAGCGATGATCGACAGTCGGACAAACTGGTGAAAAGAGCGCCGAAGAATATGCCGGCTAAAAAGATAGAGACGCTGAGTTGTGTGGTCTGCTGAGGTCAGTTGACCAGTGTCCTTCCACGGATTAGTAGAAAGCTTTTGAGGCGGGACTATGATACCAAGTTGAAGGTTAGACACTCTTATTATGAGCGCCTATTGCCTTTCCATTGCGGATTGACGATAGCAATTCGAATCCTATTGTGCCTTTGACGCACAACTATATGCATGGAGAGCTCGTTCTAGCCTAGGTTGGACATCAGCTGACTTTCCCCGTCTATCCACGATCCCGACTCCCTGTTTAGTTTTTGCGATGTCGTGTTGAAATTTGCACGATGCATCGTTCTTGAAGAACATCCAGATTCTACAACTTTCAAACTACTCCAACTCCTAGACTTGAACAAGTCCCTGCTGAAGAGTTGTGGTGTGAAATCACAGCCTCATTATAGTGCGTATCGATATCCCTTACACCCGTATGTGCATTAATTACTCATGTATAAAGCAGACCGTGAACAACTTGAGGACGCGACACGCCGTCGGGACTCACCTGCACCCTCTACCAAAGTGCAGGTCAAGGCTCTCCTCGATACCATTAAGGGTAGACCAGATGTGATGTACATCGACCTCTGTCACTCAGGCCTCCCCCCCATCGTGATCTCAGTATTCAACAAATTCAACAAATTCTAAGGCTCGTTATCACTTCCCTCGAGAACATCGACTTTTCGCATGAGTTGCTTGATCATGCTCTTACCTCCCTTACAGACTCCACCAACTATCGTTAGTTCTGGTACACTCCCCTTATAGAAGCAACATGTTGCCCAGCATTCCTCGTCAGCATTGACGGTCCCAACTTGACAGTCTCTAGCGCTGAGTTGGCGATAGTTCAAGTTTTATCAGCGGAAGGCTCGTATCGTATGAGTTTATTGGGCCCCGTTCTAACGTAGCTGGCCGTTCACGTTTGAAGAAGCCATTTTGCGTTGTCGCGTGGATATTTCAAGCCCTTCGGCTCTACTTGGAGGATCTTCGGCCGTTCTATGCCGCCCTTTCTCCGTCTCCATTTCCCCCTCGTCCTCCATCCCCTCCTCTGAAGGCATTGGGCTAGCATTTGCGTCATTTGCCGCAGACGGACTGGAGTACATTGACCGCATTGTCCCTAACCACCCTGACAAAGCCCTCTTCCGCGCTCGCATTACATCTAACGGCAATACTCACTCTGAGACTTCTGTCGTCAAATTCACACACACAGGTATTGCACCCACGCACACCATCTCCTCGCGTCGCTCCAACCGCCCAAAGCATCGGAGCTCTTCTTCAGCGACGTCGTTCCTGCGCTCAGGATTTTATGTAGTTGTCATGGGTTATGTGCCTCATGAACGCTAGACAATGGTAGATGCGGGTATTGATTGTGGTGACTACGTTGCACGAGAATGGACTGGTTGGGGGATTAGCGGCGGCCTAATGTGCTCCTGCTCCGGGGAGGGGGTTAGGATAGTTGACTTTGACTGGTGTGGTGTGGCGACGAGGGGACGGTCGTTTATCTGGTGGATATGTATCTCGACACTATGGTGGGATATCGGCATCATAGGAGACACGAAGGCACGGGCATATCACGAAGGGACATGGTGTGTATATGCGTATATGTTCAGGTACCTTACTGGCTCGGATCTGTACTTGCTGTAGTGCATGTTCCATTATTAGTTCTCTGAAATCGAATTAGACTGGTTCAAAATCTCCTCTACTAATCAGTTACTATCTTTCCGTATATTGTCACTACTCATCCTCGCCATGCGATGCTTCTACGCATTTTTTCTTTCACCGAAAGATTCTTTTTTAATTTTTTAATTTTTTAGAGTTCACAGTCGGGGACTTGGTCTGGGAAGGGAAGAACTACAATTGATGATTTGATTTTACTCGCATAGATTGGTTTACAGATATGATATCTCCTTTCAGCTTTCGTGTTTATCCTATGTACTATGTTCAAGCAATGATCTGAACGTTGGTCAAGTCGTAGAATGCAACGGTGGAGCCTAATTTGGCGTAGACTCCAGCACGAGTCTCGTTGGAGGTCGGGGTCTGCTTGGGGCCAAGCCTGAACGCAACAAGCTCCCACCCTTCGGTGTCCCTGCTCCAATCGTCGGATTGCCCAGGTTTAATGGTGTACCAACTGTCACTGCCACCACTGTTGTAGTTACTGACGAAAACGTCGACTGACTTAGAAGACCTGTTTTCAACGTGCATTTTGACCATCTGCAAGTTGAATAAATTGGTGAAGGGCACATAGGAAATGAAATTTTTCTCACTTTGACTTGATGTTTGGGAGAGGGGGAGAATAATTCTGGTTCTAAGCAAGTGCAGCTAGAGGTTTGTCAGAGAGAGGAGGGAGGAACAGAAGTAGCGACTCACTAAGACTTGATGTGAAGTATTACTCTTGGCGTGCCGCTCATCGATAATCAAACCGAAGGTCAAAATCAAAGCTTGCCAATTCCAAGTCATGTGTTCAACACTTGGTTCAACACTATGGTTCGTCGATTCTTAAACGGGCTCAATGGATAGGGGTGCTAAGATGATAGATCCATACTATCAGCGGTTGATCAACTAGTGAATCCGACTCCAGTCATTTCTCTTGTAGACGAAGAGTCTGCCATATGCCTGCCTGTTGCCTGCCTGTCTACTAAGAATTTGGTGAGTATGATGTTCCCCAAGTCAATTCTTGTCTTCTGCATCAGAATCTGCAACAGTGGATGTTGGATAATAAAATAGAACACAATATTACCACTCGGGATAATATATAGCACAACGGCAGAATAGAGTGAAAAGCACAATATATTCTGTTTGCCCCCTACAGCACTGAGAGAGGGGGAATCGGATGAGGTAGCGTATATCTAGCTACTGCTTATATACTGGTAATGGGGGTGATAGGAAATAAGTACGTGTAAGTTCGTGTCAATAATGAGTGTGAGATAACTATGAGCTTGATCAATCATAACAATGATACTGATATCTGCTGATATCCAACAGTGGAGCCAGAAACAATCGAGAAGCAAGATGGCGGCTGGCCCTTACAGAGTGAATTGTACCCCAGAATGCTTCGAATAGGGCAATGCCTGCAGCTGCCATTCATGATAATTGCAGTCACTGCATTCGAGTATTCTAAGATATAATCTTTCAGAAATGCCCTCTATATGCCTGCACCTTCCATCCATATTAAGTGCAGCCGCATCCCTTGCGCATCCCAGTATTCAACCGATGTGTTGAATGCCCGATTCATAAAGGATTATGGGGTACGACTCTCTAAGGCCACCTTGATTCTCAATCCAATCTGGCCTCATTACAGAAGACAAGAATTGACTTGGGGAACATCATAGTCACCAAATGCTTCAAGAGTCAGGCACTTGGCGGGCACAAACACTCTCCGTCTACAAGAAAATTGGCACTGGAGTCGGAGCTTGTCAGATTTACCAGCTGGTAGTAAGGATCTATCATCTTGGCATCCCTATCCCAGCCCTATCCAGTATTAAGTATTATTGAACCCGAATGATCGATGAACCTTGTTGAAGACATGGCTTGGAAGGCTTTAATTTTTGGCATCCATCTCCACCCGACCTGTTCGATGATCAATAAAACCATTACACGGCACGCCAATACTAGTTAAGTATAGTAACTCTACAGTGGCCATATGAAGTCGAAATTAGAAAGACTTTTCAATGATTAATGTCCGATGCCAAGATGGCAAGAAGCCTGAATCCTTGATTGTCTTGCAAATTGGTATGTATGGGGCACTGTAAAGGTAGGAGAATTTTCCATGTGGAGATATTTAGACCACATCCGTTCACGCAGGATATTACTTACGAGATCCCCCTTGTCCTAACTATACATGATACTTGATCCCAGATGTGGGGCCATAAGAAAAATGCCCCTCAGATTCTGGGGCTCAGAATGGTTAAAATGGGGCATTTCATATCGATTGAATACTGCTTGTTATGGATAGAAGCTGCAGGTGCCACAGGACAACTTCGTACTATATGCCCTTACGCAAGATGATACCCCTCCTCATTAAACGGGGTACTTCACATTGATTGAATGCTCCAATGTGATTACTTATTATGGATGGAAGCTACATCGATTGCCATTGCATGTTCGAGTATGCTACACACAGTAAACTTTCATTTTATTATTGCGGTCATATAAAACACCTTTGTAGATCGCATTCTTCCCCATCATCCACTTCACATCAATTCTTAGTGAGTCGCTACTCCTGACAATCCCTCCTCTCTCTGATAAACCTCTAGCAGCACTCGCTTGAAACCAGAATTATTTTGCGCCTCTCTCAAACATCATCAAGTCAAAGTGAGAACAATTTCATTTCCTATGTACCCTTCGCCAATTTATTCAACCCGCAGATGGTCAAAATGCACGTTGAAAACAGGTCTTCTAAAACAGTTGACGTTTTCGTCAGTAACTACAACAGTGGTGGCAGCGACGAGTGGTTCACCTTGAATGCCGGTCAATCTGATGATTGGAGCAGGAACACCGAAGGGTGGGAGCTTGTTGCGTTCAGGCTTGGCCCCAAGCAGACCCCGACCTCCAACGAGACTCGTGCTGGAGTCTACGCCAAATTAGGCTCCACCGTTGCCTTCTATGACTTGACCAACGTTCAGATCATTGCTTGAACGTAGGATAAACGAAAAAGCTGAAAGAAGATATTCACTAGCTGTAAATCGATCCGTACGAGTATGCAAATAACCATCAATTGTAGTTCTTCCCTCCCTACGCTATGAACTCAACCCTGTGTTCAACTTACATCTCAAGTTGTGGGCTTTCAATTACCTTGTCAGCGTAGACTACGCACGACTCAAACGACAATGTCCCACGATGAGTTATATATCATACTTATGCCTGCGAAACAGAATGAACGACTCCCTCCAAGAACGTCGGCTAGAGTGACTCATACTACGTATAGGGTATTAGTTGCAAATTAAAAAAAGAAATGGAGTAATGGATAACCGGCCAAATAGAAGATAGCCAACGTGGTACTTAATCGAACCCAATAATTAGCCGTGAGCACACTCCATCTAACTGAGCTAGTTGGCCATGAAAATAGGACGTACTATCATGATGAGGCTGTTGCTGTCTTCATCCAAGTGGCAGGTGCATTGGGTAGATCTCCCTACGTCAACATACTACAAATTATCACTATTTAGAGTAGCTAGAGCCTAATTGTATCCAAATCCCACCTTCAAAGTACTACTAGTACAAAAAAAGAATTCCAATATATATACGATGGATTGTGATGACCAATTGGGGATCGAACCCAAGTAAACATGCTCCCAAACCAACTGAGCTATTTGGTCTTGAAAAACCAAGAAGATATATGATTCTTATGAGATAGCTTAGGCAGCCTTATGTGCAGTAGCGCATGTAAAGAGGTGTCTCTCTATATTCTCTCTATATTAACATGTTATGTATTGGTACTGTTGGATTAGCTAGTCGCCTAAGTACCCAGTAATAGAGGGTTGATATTGAAAACCAAGAAACCTCGCTCTAGAATCCCCCTAGATGGGACTGCTTCAGGCCTACCCTGTACGCCAGGGCCCAGATATGAGTGGAAGAGAATTCTATCAAACCAACTCACCAGCAACAAGGACCAGCAGGGGGTGAAGCTAGAGCAAGGTTCCTTGATTTTTAACATCAACCGCTTTAGGCATACCCTGTAGGGCAGATACAAGTGAAAAAGAATTCTATTGAACCAACTTCAATTCGGCGCTTAAAAGGACCAGCTGGGAATCGAACCCAAGACTTGTGCTTAGTAGCAGTGAGCACACTCCAACCAGCTGAGCCACTTGGCCATGAAAATAGAATCACGGATTATGATTTAATTATGAGATGCTTTACTTTAATTGAGCAGTGTTTCTTAAGAGTGATGAGGTTTATAGCAGGTGTATTCTGGTACAGAGAGAGAGTCGTTAAGATAAGTAAAGTATAATGTAAGATGTGAATATAGTCAACATACCTGGTACAGAGAGAGAGTCGTTAGAGGCTCCTCTCTGAACCAGGTTGGTAATATAAGTATCTCGATTAGGAATCAAGTTCTATATTCGTCATAGGCCTAAGGCGCTAAGTCAGCGTCTAACAGTGTTCATATATCTTGTCCAGTGGGGTATGTGAAGAGGTGTCTCCCCATGCTATCATACTATGTATCAGTGGCATATCGCCATTAGCGTAACCTCTAGTAGGGCCCAGGCACTATGTATACTAGGTCATGGCAGATATGATAAAACGCGGAAAAGAATTGTAGACACACTGAGTCCGCTCGAACCGTGACGATTAGTGACCAACATGGGGAACGAACCCAAGACTCGCGCAGTAACTACGCCCCAACCAACTGAGCTACCTGGCCATGCAAAACCAAGAAGAAATATGATTTTTATGAGATACTACAGATACTTACCTCCAGGGCTGTCACAGTCTTAGGCCATGTGAAGAGGTATCTCTCCATGTCAACATAATATATATATAGTCTTAGAAAGACCAACCAGGGAAGTTAGTAGCATGACCAATGTGAGTATCGAAGTTTCGCAATGAAGCGTGCTCCAGCTTGCTCTGTTCAAGTTGTTATCAGATGCCTCACGCTGTTGCAATCTTCATACAAGTGCGATGGATACATCTCCTCCTCATCAACTTGTGTCGTATATATTACAATCAGAGTAGCGAGTACTGAAATCCCCCTTGTAAGTAGTACTAAGTTGTAAAACCGGTAAAATACGAAAAAGAATCTCGAGGACACAAACCACAGTAATCTGTGGGAACGTGGGGAATTGAGCCCAAGAGTTGCGTTTATTAGCAGTGATCAACTGAGCTAGTCGGTCTGATTCCGACAATTCTTCAATTAATTAAGAGACTCCTCACTCCTCAGTGCAGAGCAGCGCCGGAGCAGTGGAGCACTGGTTGGCGTTGTGTGTGCAGGCCCGGCTTCATACAAGTGCAGTTATGATTCCACATTGTTGAAGATATGGACTCGAATCTGGGAGTCCTTGCTTCAGACTCTTCGGCGCAACCCAAACAGTGCCACCCCGGACTAGCACTGAAGTCGCAACCTGTAGTACTGCGGAATAAACGGAAAAAAAGAATATCAACATCGTGACCTGAGTACCAACGTGGGAATCGAACCCAAGCTTTGCGTTTATTACCGGTGAAGCACGCTCAAACCAGCTGAGCCAGTTGGTCATGAATTTAAAGACGAAGATGATTCAGTTATTCCTCAGGTTGTCGCGGTCGGAATCCCCATTAGCATCGATAGGAGTACCAGCTTGGACTATCAAGTCACAAATATGAGAAAAAGAATTGAAAGATCGCATTCACGAACGGCTTGAGCTGTGTTACGTGTATGACCTATGTGGAGATCGAACCCAAAATTCACGTTTGTTGATCGTGAGCACGCTCCAACCAACTGACTTAGTCTCGAAAGAGAAATGGATTATGATTTTAATGAGAAGCTAGTACTACCTCAACAATAATCATACTGCATACAAGTAGTACAGTGTTACAAAGTTGAAAGATGCGCTCTCCACAGTGTTAGTAACATACAATACATCATCCACTGGTATAGCTAGAAGAGAAGTACCCGCAGAACAGTTGCACATTGGACTATCAAGTCACAAAATGTGCAAAAGAATGCTGAACACATATGGATCCATGACCAGTCTGGGGATCGAACCCAAGTCTCGCGGTTAAGTATTAGCAGTACTAGTTACGCGTAACGCTCGACCCAACTGAGCTACTTGGTGCATGAAAACAAGACGGGATAGTACGATTCAGTTATGAGATTCTCCAAGCCAAATAATATATAAAAGAGCTCCAAGTGGGATTTGCAGGCGCTTTGAAACGTCCGACTTGGAGTCGCTGTGGTGCGTCCAAGTTATGTATAAATCAAACCGCAGTATCAATGATATGACGTCAGCAGTGTACAGTTGTGGTCCTGGACTCGTGTCGAGTCGTCTTGGCTTGGCGTCGTACTTACAGCTTACCCCCGCCGAGCCGCTGCCCGCCACGATCAAAGATTTACATCGTGATGGAGGTCTCGAGATCATCGCAATGATATTTAAACAATGTCCAACAATACAACCCAATTTTATATAATGTAATGGGTTTTTACAGCCTATTTACAACCTATTTAACACGTACCAAGGCCTCTAACCTTTGGAACACCACTAGCGCAAGAAACCAAACAGTGATTGGGGATCCTGAAGCGAACGTTCGAAGCCTGGGTTGAAGTAATAGAAGTAATAGACTTTGACAGGTGGACGGAACTTTCGGGTGAAAGATCTACACCGGAAGAAAGATAAAGCACCATACCCGCGTCAGCTCCCCCTCGGCCGATTTCTGTGTCCTTGACCAAGGCCGCACTAGAGCGACATTATTACAACATCTCCTTCTCCAGGCCTTACTTTGACCCTCCTAAACATTCGCCGCCCAATGTTCCGCCGGCATCGTACCGAAGTCCTCGGTATGGAATCAACTCATGCAACTGGTCTCACCCCCTAAGTTGCTTCGGACAATGCCCGATTCAACAAATAAAATCTTTAAAAATCCAGAAAAATGCAGAGCGAAGTTTCTTAACTGTTTGAAACCAATCTGTCTCTTCAGAGTTACGAGTTCTTCGCTGATTCTTCAACTCCGAAGGAGTTATTAGGCATTCATCAAAAGGTACAACAGGCGTTGAATGGAACTGTCAGCTTACCATTACAAATGTATTCCGTGTGACGATATCATCTATCCGGTTTTGTTGCAGGTTGCCCGAGTCTCTTTCCCTCTTCCCTTCTCAAACTCCTACGTCCACCATGTCGGAGAAGCAACCGTCCGTTGCAGACGACACCGCTCTCCCGCAATCTGAGAAGCAACCGTACGCTTCGGACGACATTCCTTCACAGCAAAATACGTTTCCTGCAGAGAAGCAGCCATCGTCTACCGTGAGCGACAGAGCCCTCGAAAGTCTCACCGACGAGCACAATACCCCTCTTCCTGACCCCGATGAGCTTCCCGAAGGCGGCTTGGACGCATGGCTCACTGTTCTTGCTGTCTTCCTCCTCGCTTTCGTATCCCTAGGCCCAGGAAACGTATGGGGCATCTTCCAAAGTGCCTACGCCACCGACCCGTCCTCCCGGTTCCAGCAAGACAGCACATTCAAAATCGGATTTGTCGGCGGCTGCAGCGTTGGGTTCGCGTTTATAATAGGGCCGTTCTCGAACATTCTCATTTCGAAGTTTGGGATTCATTCCCCGATTATTTTGGGGGTTGGGATTATAGTGGTTGCGTTGATGTTGGGATCGATTGCGAAGACGTATTGGGAGCTGTTGCTGTCGCAGGGGATTATGTTTGGGTAAGAGTTTTTTCATTGTTGTGTTATCGTATTTGGAATCCTAATCCCAATAACTTTTAACGACAGTATTGGTGGTTCTTTCGCGTACATACCTGCCATCGGCCTTCCTTCGCAGTGGTTCAAAAAGAAAAGAGCTCTCGCTACAGGTATTGCTAGTGTACGTCCTCGCTACTTTTTCGTGATACAGATATATCTAATCAATCCATCCTACCGTATTCTTTCTCTTCCAGTCAGGAGCCTGTGCAGGCGCCGTCATTCTCTCCCCTGTCGTCCAAGCCTCCATCGACCACCTCGGCATCCGCTGGGCCCTCCGAATCCTCGGGTTCCTCAGTCTCGCACTCGGTATCGTAGCTATCTGCTGTATCCGCCAACGCGTCGCGACCAAGAAAATCGTGCAGTACAGACCTTTCGACCCTAGTCTCTTTAAGATTCCTGGATACCCTCTATACCTCGCTTTCGCGTTTTTGCAGCTGTTTGGATATGTGACGCCGCTGTTCTTTATTCCGAGTAAGTTGGTGTCACCATAGCTCCTGTCCAAAAATCGGCGTAACTGATTATTTATTCTTATCTGAACTTGAACAGGTTATTGTGCGACGATAGGCGTAACCCCTGTAAATGCCTCGGCTGTTTTATCTGTTACCTCTGCGGTCAACTCCCTTGGACGAATCATGGCTGGGATGATAGCGGATAAAGGAGGAACTATCAACGTTCTCATCGTGTTCAACTTTTTTTCGGGCCTGATGTGTCTTATTATATGGATATTTGCGAAGAGTCTGGGGGTGATGATGGTGTTTGCTGTGTTTTGGGGATTTTTCAGCGGTGGTACGTATCCATCTCATCCCATATTGAATTCGTGCTAACTGTTGTTTTGATTTTGATTTCGACTTTTTTCCTTCCGCCCGCCACTGCTCCTATCTTTTTTCTTCCGTCTTTTTTCTCCGCTTTTTTCTTCCGTTTTTTCTTCCTCCGCTTTTGTCCACAACAAAACAGCATACTGGGCCCTCTCCGTCCCCGCCTCCGCCAAAATCGTCGGCCTCGAAAAACTCGGCTCAGCAGTCGCCATCCAGTTCCTCACGAATGTCCTTCCCCCGATATTCGCTGCGCCAATTGGGTCCCAGATAATTGCTGCCACAGCGAGGAGTGCAGGCGTCACGATAGATAATGTCGAGGCGTACAAGTTTTTGATCGTGTGGGCTGGGTTAGTGCCGATGGTGTCTTCGTTGATTTTGGTGCCGGTGAGGCTGGGGTTCAGTAGGAAGTTGTTTGAGAAGGTGTAGAGGGAGAGAGAGAGAAGGAGCAGTGCATAGGCTGAGTTTTGTTGTGTTTTGTTGCATACATATGATAGGATTTTTTTTTTGAACGGTTTGTTATACATAGCATTTTTTTTTGCATTTATCTTATCGTAGAAAATTGGCATGATGTTTGCTATGTTAAAACTTAGTACTGTCGATTTGTGAGCCTGAATTCCGACTTGGCCAAGTAGATATACATTGACTCGGAGAGGTTATATATGTCTGTGAGATCTTAGATACGAGATACGGGGGTATTTCGTGTCGACCGATTGAATCTGGATTTGATTCTGAGGTGAAAGAGGGAGAGCACAGATATCAAAAGCACTGTCACAGTTGGGTCCAATCGAAGGGTTGAGTTAAAAACTTTCACCGTCTTTGGTGACTATGGCTGCAGAAAGTATAGGAAGAGTACTAGGCTGGATTGAAGTTGTGGGCAGGTGATATTTTGAGTTGAAGCAAGTCAAACTCATGATCAACTACGTTGCTCAGTTGGTTTTACCTTAGTATGTGCATTGTGCATACTGTTGAGATTCAAATGCAGTATCCAAGTGTCGCTTATCCAAGTGCCTTAGTATATACTACTTGGCAGCTTCATGTCTTTACATATATATCGGACGTGTGGTCAATCAGCCCTCAGTTGTTTGTCTCGCGCACTTCTGAGGGTACATTCAAGTTTGCTTACTTATACACTGCATGGCAAGAACTTAGATCTTTTACGAGTCCTGAATGAAATGAAGGCTCGTCCTTATGGCCGGTTTCCCGTGGGAATCTGGACCGTTTTAGGCTGTCCTTTTCCCAATCGGGTTGTCCCAATAAGGAGATTTTTCGATATATTTGGAAGGTCAAAGCATCCGGCCTGTGATCTATTACTCACTCTTGTTCCTGGCTAACTTTTTGTCTTCGTTTGCCGTCACTTTCCTCTCAATTGCTCTTCATCTTGGGTCTGTTTTAGCAACCAATACTGTGCAATATCACCATTCTGTTACTGCTGGTTCTCAAGCTTCTCCTGCATCAATCTGCATTAATTTTTGGTATGCTCTTATATCTCTCATTTCCGCAATCTTCTTGAATGCCGTTTTATTCTTGGCTGTGCACCTCTTCTGTGATGCGATGCGATGCTTCTTTTCTGCGCGGCGTTTAGTTTACTTAATTTCCATGATTGGCCAGTCATTTATATCCGTGGTTGGTTCAATATACGAACTATATGCGATCTGACTAGTCACTAGACCCTCACAAGTAGAGCAAGTTGGGTGACCATGTCAACTAGTACATCAAGGCTAGATGATGTGTACAAAGTTTCCATTATGCCTATTTCCGCTTGGTTGATGTTCACTGGTATTGACCCCCACTCACTTCCTCAGCTTTAAACTTTTGCTTTGTGTGCACTGCATGCTTCCTAGATACTGAGATAGCATTGGTCACTATTGCAAGCAACTGAATCACTTATAGGCTCATATTTTAGTCCAGTACTACATAGCTATTTTGTATCCTGCATACTTGATTCACAGGGTAGAGTATTCTACCATGGCATGAGTTGTAAGAGCTAATGAAGTTACAGTAGGCTTAAGCTCAGAATTAAAAGAGCACTTTATAAATATACCTAACGAAGTTACAGTAAGCTCACCTCAGAATTAAGAGAGCACTCTGAGGGGAGGCGCTACAACGTAAGTACAAATATAAGTAAAAAGATATACTTCCGCGCATCACACGCATACATGAAACAGTGTACAAAACATAGACTAAAGTACAGGATCAAAGAATAAACCGTGCGATGAGTCGCTTTGCCCGATGATACTCATGTTACATGAGTAATGGTGGTAAGAGAACCTGAGTATCAGAAATATCAATTATGAGTATGTCACTAGTAGGACCAGATACATACTTGCCCTCTGCTTGCAATATACTGCAAAGTATAGTCTCCACTCTATTACTAGCAAATTACAGGACTCGTACCTGCCACGCGCGCAGCGCGGTGGCCCACACTCGCAAGTCAATACAAGTCGTTTGCCTTGCATACCGTGACTTGGGAGGTTCAACCTTACTTATACTTACACTTCACACATCAGATCCTCACACTGGGGCTGATGCTTTGCTTGACACTGGTCAACATCAAGTAAGAACAGAAGCACAGAGAAATTATATAACTTAAGTCATCTAAATTCCATACCGCAAACAGGTCATAAATATTAAACAGGTAATGTCAAAGCGAGAGATATTAATGTAAAACCTTATAAGTAACCAATGTACGAGTTCCACAAGTGTATAAATAAAGAAACATACCCTCAAGTGTACAAAACAAACGACTGATGGCTAACGGACAGATATATAAGCAACAGCATAAAACCGCCAAGTATAAACTTAGGCGCTTGGGTAGTAAAGGATAAGGACGGGAAAAATAATATAGGAAAGGAAGAATAACGACCGCGCCCGGGAGAGGAACGAAACGCGTTCCACCTACTTCGAATGTAGAAATGCGGGGGACGGGACTCCTTGGCCTCCCTCCTTTGACAACCCGCTAGATACCGAGTAACTTCAACGCATCATGCTCTGCGGAACACTGAGAATTGGGGGTTGGGTGGTTAGATGTAGTGTTTCTA
Organism: Rhodocollybia butyracea; assembly: GCA_015501585.1. Classification (NCBI taxonomy): domain Eukaryota; kingdom Fungi; phylum Basidiomycota; class Agaricomycetes; order Agaricales; family Omphalotaceae; genus Rhodocollybia; species Rhodocollybia butyracea. The sequence continues at coordinate 60,423 of JADNRY010000033.1, forward strand.
CAATAGGCGAGTGGTCTGAGTGGATTAAAATAATTATGGCAATTGGATAAAGTGCCTAAGAGATTTTGATTAAGGTGTTCTTGGACTTGAACAATAAAAAATGAAAATAGACCTACTGCTGAAGCCTGCCACACTTGCTCACCAATGTTTCCAACCAAGGTAATGGTGTCCAGATCTTGTACTGCTGGTAATGGAGACACTACAAGGACCAGTCCGATCAATGCCAGCAATTGGATTGCTAGAAAAACTGCCCCGGATTCCATCAAAAAAAGTAGGATTTTTTGAACATGGCTTTTCCTCCAGACTGACACTTTTCTTATTGTTCTGTAATGCGCCCTAGCAGAATAGAGGTTTAAACTTGGTTAAAACATTAGTTATAACCTGATGCCAAATATTTTTACCAAGCTTTCCAACCAATTAATGATGTTGCTGTCATGTTTACTATCAATGAAATTGCTACGGAAACTAGGTCCAGAGCAGTACTGAGCAAGAGTTGGGGCCTTTCGATATCAAAAATTAGGTCTGCAATGTTGAGCCCTATGTAGAAATGGTTCATCAGCACAACAATACAGTAATTGTAAATTGTAATGCATACCTATGTTACAAATCATAATTATTGCAAGCACAAACCGCCAAAATTTGTCATGTGGTAATAAGACCCATGCTCTCCAGTAGATCACAAGGTCACCAGCCAGAACCTTAAATCCAGGTAAATTATTCAGCCAAAAAGCATGCCTAAATCTCACAATTACTGAGCCTAAAGCAATCTGGATGTTGTTAGTAATGTCCAAGCTTAGAGCAAGTATTGGTGTTGGGATCCTGTTCTCAATGCTGAATCTTATTTGACCAAAGATTGCAATGGGTAAAGCTATGTTTTGCCCCATCAAACAAAGCCAAATAACTATACAGCACAGACGCTGTATTGCTCTTGGCTCTCTCCAGGTTTCAACTCTAGTCAGAGGTTAGTCATTTAGGTGACAGAAAGATTAAAATACACTTACTTTAGCAGCTGTATGACAATCAGTATCCCCAGTGTAGCAATACCTATATAAAATAACATAAGTATTGCAAGGCCACAACTCACGGCGAAGTAGTAAGTAGTCTAGTAGATACCCACCACCAGCAATCGAGGAAACTACAACAATGATTACATTGGTGTAGCAGTCGAATGCAGCATTAAAAATTTCTTCTTGCTCTGCTGGTGTCATAAAAGAAGTCAACTTTGTGAACAACAGCTCCGCTAGGAATTTAGGATAGAGAAAATGGCCTGATGTGTTTGCTTTTATTTTATACTGACAACCCAAAGAGTCACATAAAGAACCAAATAAGCGAGGATGTCGCATCTCAAGATTTCATCTAATAGTTTGATGAGCAACCCAACAACCAAGGTGATTGACTCTAAATCAGACCTGGGTTTGCAGCAGGCCTTGAGCAGCAGGTCTATTCAGTTGCTATCCCCTAGTATCACCGTGGTCAGATACCAAAGCATTGAAGAATAAGTACTGGCTCTAGAGTGTTCTGAGCTGCTCTAAAAGGCTCTTTGGCACCCCGTCACAGTCCAATCTGGGCTCGGGTAGATCGCTTTAATCAATCAGTTTTAATCGGCCACTGCAGATCATTCTTGGAGACAGAAGCAATGATATAAGACTGAAAGCTTGATTGGAAGCCGTATAGAAGAGGAGAGTATGCCTTTGATCCTTACTTTGATCTTGATATTGATGAGAATTGACCACAGATGACTCTTGCAGACAGAAGCAATGATAAGAGCTGAAAGCTTGATTTGAGTTGGGTTTGAGCTTGCCTAAAAGAGCAGACTATTGAGTCTGGCGGCGGGAAGAAATGCCTTAATGTCGCCCGTAGGACTATACCATCTCAACTCTGCAGCACTTATTTTTTGAATAAATTTGGAATAAATAAATAATAGACCCAGAACAGTGAATGGTCGGTAAATGAAAGATATCAAGTCCCCACAGGTGTGAACACTGCCAACAAACTCTGCCCCTCCCCCAAGCTCGCACTCAACGCACTATCGAAAGTGCCCAAATCCTGTCCCCTCCAAACATCCCTCACACTAAAGTTTCCGTTTATCCCCAAATCTGCCCAAGTAACACTAACGTTCTGCACTCCTGTGAGACTGGTGCCGAAACCCCCAGAGCCTTGGTCAGGACCGTAATTTGCCAGGATAACGAAAGCGTTGCCGGTGCTGTTAGGCCCGCCGATCCATGCTTGAAGCTGCTGAGCATCGCTGAGGCCGGTTTCAGGGTTTCGGGGACGCATAGGGTTCTTGGCTGCAAAGTCTGCGACGCTGATGGCTTCGGCATTGGTGATGATGGACATACCGGTGGCTATGGTTATGGCAACATTGGATTGCTATGAAAGATCTACCAAAAATAAGTGTAAACGTACCATCAATATTCGTCAAATCGCTTCCAAGAATAAGATTAGACGCTGCGCCTATCCAATGGGTCATAATCGTAACCCGTTCATCATCGTTATCAACCCCATCTTCCGCAGCAGGATTCGCTACAAACATATTGTCCATATCAGGATATATAGTTAGAACTTCATCCTGTCCCATATGTAACACAATATACTGTCGATAGTTGTCGATCGCGCGTTGCACAGTTTGATACAGCGTGAACGTCTCGTCTCCTCCGTTGTTGATATCTTGGTCCGTCCGGAATGATTCGGCGTTGGACTCCCAGATTGCGAAATCCACGGCATCGCGCGCGAGCTTCCAGCTTATGTCGAGACGCATCTGTCTCCCGGATTGGGTTATCGCGTTGTGGTAGTTGACGACGGAGAGAGATGTGTTTGCGGGGAGGTTGGCGCCGTTCTGGGGGGAGCCGGGGGTGATGAAGTCGAGCTTGATAAAGTCGACGCCCCTATGATGAATTATGAAAAGTTGAACGTTCCACTCGAGTAGAGGGGAAGGAAGAGAAAGGCAAACTCATATATATATAAGTACTCACCATTCAGCAAACAAATCAACGACAGAATTATGCCACTGCTGAACTCCATCGGCTCCATAATCCCAATTACACTGATCCAACCCATTATCTCCCGTACAAACCGAACCAATAGTAATATCCGTGCCCAGAATTGTCTTGTTCACGTCGGTTAACCAACCCCCGGGACGAACATACACACCAAGTAATAGTCCTAAAAAAAGCACAATTCACAGGTCAATTCAACATGCAAACGCGCACCACTGATGCGAGCGAGCAACAAGCAGCTGAAAAACACCAAACATAAAACATACCTTCTCTATGCAAATGATCAGCAAGATCTGACATGTTAAACAATGAGCTATTCGCAATGACGCGTCCGTTTGCATCTCCAGAAGTAAGAGACCACCCGAAATCGACACTGCATGCCGTGTAGCCAAGGTTAATAAGGCCGGCAGAAGCGAGGACATCACATTGCTGCTCGATATGTGTCTGGTCAAACACGAAACTTGGGTCAGTGGCAGGGTTGTCTTCTATGCCTAGTAATAATAATGACAGTAGTAGAATGTGATCTCTTCAGTACCAAACGGATACAACAGAATCGTTCGAATGAAAACGACTTACCCCATGAATTCCAGCCCCTCGCGGCGCTGTTAAACCCATTCGGGGTCTGGTCAACAGTAAGTGAGAACAAAGGGACAGAGCTTGCAGTAGCGGCTGCGACAGTGGTGGCGCAAGGAATCAACATCAGAGGAACGCCTAGATATTCAAAAGAGGAGAGACGAGAACTGTGAGTATATGAGGAGACAAGAAAGGGAGAGAGGACAGAGTCTTACTAGATTGAACTTGGTGACAGAATCTACCTGAGGGAAAATCCTTGGAAGGGCTTTCCTGAGCATATTTTATACACGAGTTAACAACCACTTCCTCCCAGAAGCCTTGTAATAGCCACACGATCCCCGAAGCTCAGTGCGTAATCACTCTCCGGAGAAGAAAGGAAAAGGAAAAGAGAAAAAGCTAAAAAAGCAGGGTTCGCATCAAACCTCGGTTAGTCATACAAACGGGATGCCAAATGAGGACTAAATGAGCGTCCTTGGGAAAAACGACAGCTTTGTGAGGTCTCGAGAGTCTTGCATGAGTGCTTTTGGGCCAGTAAGCAATCCGGTAACAGTCAGCGAAGCAGCCGTTTGCGGAAGAGAAGCACAAGGTGGCAGGGTCACATGAAGAGAGCTAAAAATGTACATCAGGAAATCCAGTACTCGCCGGTTTCGAGGAAAGAGAGGTAGAGCGGCATTGCACTTGGTTAAGCAGTAGTGTGAGTTACGCGTACGCGTAAATAGCCAGGAACAAGCTTGTGTTTCTAGAATAGTATACGCGTGGGGTGGAAGCCGTGGTGGAATGTCATCGATGCATCTCTCTGAGCTTGGCTAGTCTGCTAACAATAATAACATCGATTCAAGATATCATCGAAAGTTTATGCAGCGTCGAGTTGGGAATGACAGATACAACATGTAACTGCTACATACCAAGGATGAATAGAAATTGATAGAACATGGATGGGTTAGTGTGGTTGGACGGGACAAGGAGAGATAGAGTCACCCCGTGAGAGCAGCGAAGCAAGTATATGTGTAAGAAAATCTGCAAGTACATAGTACGTCCGAAGGTTCCCTCTCCTGGCGCAAAAAATCTAAGATCATATTGCCGCACAGGGAAGCCTAAGTATATCGGATCCTATGCTAGAGGTAAGAGCCTAACGTGATGCATTGATGAGGGATACGAGAGAGTAGGATAGTAAATGTTCGGTTTGGGACATTAGTTTAATCCTCGCTTTCGTCGAACACACCTAGAGGGATAAGCATCGATCAACACCGCCATGCCGATTCAGAAACAGGGAATACGCACTGGAACCCATGGTAATATCAATATCCTCTAATTTTGTTTCTCTCTTCTCGTAGACGGCGACAGTTTTATTGTTGTTAAGGCTCGCGTGATTTCCCAGCAAAGTTACGTAGAACTGAGGAACTGAAGGAGGACGGTGGCGGAACGTGCGCGTGAACAGTTAATATTTGTCACGTAAACAAATTTGAAAGAGGCAGCCCATTTGAGGATAGCCTGAGATGCTGTTTTGAGGAGGTTGGTGGCTCAAGGTGAGAGGTAACCGATAATGTCACACTGCATGCAAATCTACATAAATATGTGTGGAAATCGTAAGATTATGTTAAAATTGTATGGAACTTCATGCAATCTTAACATAATCTTTCTATATTCACCCAAGTTTAGCATAATTTTACTATTTCCATGAAAAGTTATGTTGATTTGCATGCAGTGTCACTGATAGAAGCTCACACGTGCCTGTCATGAATTGATTGAATTTTACAGTCACGTTCGACTCCCGTCCAGTGATATATGCAAACTATTTTTTCCCTGGCAAGTTTATCCCAACTGGCTTTCATTAACTTATTTAGCTGTGAAAGTACACTAATCCGATGGCTTTCACTAGCTTCATCAAGCTAGAAGACTCGTTTGCCGCTCCGTGTCTTTGATCCTGGCACCTGAACTAACGCATAAGAAGTGCTATGGGTAACAGTGTCAGGAGCAGTGTCCATCGGACTCACATCGTGCCATCACTCATCCTCGATAACTCCGGGGCGACTCGCCAGACGCTGGCTGGAAAGTCGTCGGCCCACTTGACTTGCAACACTCTCAATTCTACCCTATCCCTCGTCGGTATTCCACATCGCCTACACATCGCCTGCAGAACTACGATGCAATCAAGTCTGATGCCACCCCCTCCGGAAGGGCGGAACAAATTGTTTACTAGGAGAACAAAAAGACCCACTATCGAGATTTTTTGGCCAGAATAATATAATCTTATTCTTGGGAGGGCATAGTTGACAAGGCAAGAAAGTTGAAATCGCGCTCAATACCAGGCCATAAACGAATCATGGACTTGTCCTCGTACGTACTCAAACTCAATGCACAGGGTGGGTAGAGAATTGTCAAATCTAGAACGCCTATAGCTCACCGCTCTGAAGATAACGGGATCACTAGAACAACAAAAACGCCCCCAGCACAACAACTAGACTCATCAACTTCAAGCCCAATTCCGACATCCTCCTAGCATCATCTGAAAAGACAACTTGTCCTGTAGGTGCAGTCGCAAAGGAGCTCATCACCGTCGTTACTGATGACCCGATGCTAGCTCCGTCGCTGTTACCACCAGCAGTGAATGTCTTGTTCAAGAACAAGGTCTGGTATGAAAATGCCAGTCCCCTACAGTTAAGGGTGGTCGAGCTTACATCATTGATGGGAATTCCATAGCTAGGTGACATTCCATCGAAAGGTGTATCTGCATTCAAAAAGTATTTGATTCTGCAATCATTTCAAGGTGAATAAATCTGTGGACTCACAATCCCTCCTGGTCCATCAAGAAAGTTGCACTATCTCTGTTTGGCGCATCTGCACATGCGACGAGGGCCCACAACCATGCGATTGTGTTATTGGGATATTCAACTGATACGTTAATACTGGAGAACATGCTGGCATGGTCTCTAGGACTACCGCCATTGAAGCCAGCTGCGCCGATGGTGATATTATTTGGTATAGGAATTTAGGAATATGATCAATGGGAGGGAATACCAGTGCTAGAGCTGAGGGAGGAGTGACTGCTTGGATTCCCTTGAAAAGTACAGATGAAGCGAGGACAAGGAAGCTCATGCAGAGGTGAAAGGACATGAGAGGGGGATCAACAGCTACATAGAGCCTTTCTATGAATAAGGTCGTTCAAAGCTGGAGCAGCGTTGCTGACAGCAGCAGCCAAACATCAAGTGGGCCAAGGTGATCTTCAAGTTGTCAAAGCTGAGGATTTCGTCCCATTTATGGTAAGGCTCCGGCAGTTGCCGACGTTTCTCTGGGCTGCACCGCTTGGCGATGTCCTGCATTCACCATCAACTTATCTGGCGTGCGTGCCACTCTGTTCAGCAACGAAAGACTCCATCTCACTGTGACTAGACTCACCACTTTTGTCGTCTTATGCATCACTCAGCAGAGTCAGCACGCTTTCCACAACAAGCCCTCCTAGCGCAGATATCCAGCATTCATCAACATCAAACTGCGATGTCTCTGTACCTTTCATCAAACCCACAGGTGTCTGTGTTGTTGGTATGAGTCTCACCGTATTGATTAGATAGTTACATCAGATCACATGTATCTTGACAGGCGCTTAATTAATTGTTGTTTCTTGCCACGTCGTTGTTGCTTGCTCTTGTTCTTTTGTGGAACCGTCTGGGGTTGTAAAGTTCAACATGTGTTGGTATATTCACCAAAGGTGTACTTACATTTGAAAATCCTGCCAAAATCCTGCCGTTAGTGTGTTGAGCTTTATGTTTCGAAGCTTGAAGTTGGTGGGATGTAGAAGACCAGAATCAACAAGGTGAGTTTTGAATCATTGGGTTTTGACCTTGGTTGAAATGTGGTTGTTATTAAAGAGTGTTTTTCTCTTGATCCCGAGAGCTTCCTGAACGCGGCTTAGACGCGTGGCTCACAATTCCTAGTGTCTCCCTCCTCGGAGTCCTCGCTTTCATATCCAAAGCGCATACGCAACCAGCGCATCCTCCTGGCTCACAGTATACTACTATGAAGACTACGGCAGCCTGAGTATCTTATAAGAATCATAGTTCTTCTTGTTTTTTTAAGGGTAACTAGCTCAGCTGGTTGGAGCATGCAGAATGGGCTAATAAATGCAAATCTTGGATTCAATTCCCTTGTTGGTGATCAGATGCAGTAGGATAAGGCCTGTATTTGCGACGTGCGGATTTAACGGGATTATAGTACTTATGCCAACATACCAGAGAGGCGCAGCACTTAAGACTGTGTGAAATTACTGAGGTATTGAGTCATATCTATTCTTGGTTTCCATGATTAACTAGCTCAGTGGGTAGGGTATGCCACTGTTACTAGGCTAAGCGTGAGTCTTAGGTTTGATCCCCATATTGGCCATGTAGCAAGAAACCTTCGTGAGGAGTATGTGTGCCATTGAAATTCTTTTTTGCATTTTATTATATTTGTGACTTGGTAGAATGTGGGGTTCAACTAGGTACTATAGCTACTGTTGGAGTGAACAAAAGAAGTCATTAAATAAGGTTAACTTCACTCCGGTCTAATAGCAAGAAGCCCTAGCAATCGCGCAGGGGAAAATCATATTTTAAGCTACCTTGAATAGAATACACTGGCTATGGAGAAATATAGTACAGAGTAATATACATAGAACATAAGGTAAAACACAAGGATAAATAGATAAATATCCCACACGGCGTGCACTCCGGGGGAAAATAAACAATCGACACCACAGGAGAAACTTCGGCGAGCAAATCAATTGCCCAGCTGATCCCACCATCTCCAACAGCTACTCCAATGGTGATATACTATCCTTAATTGATCCTTAATGCTGCTGTGGAGCAATCCCCGACTTCAAAGTTCAAGACTAATCAATGATCACTGTCTCGGCACTCCCTATTTTAAATTTAAGTCACACATCAACCTTCTAGTCAAACTTGCTTTGGGAGTTCAGGTTGCTTCAACATGGTCTCCCAGACAGGGAGGGAGCATATTCTCTTTAAGTTCCACGCATGTTTATCCAGCAGGTTGGAATCAAGTAAGAAAGAAAATGTGGATACTTAGCATACGTTTAATACAATAATTTTTATTTCTATTTTACTTGACTGACAACGTTGCCAGACAGTGCGTTCCAAGAACCAGCCGACCAACACTAGGCACTATTTATCCAAGTCACTGACTCACTGGCTGTACTACTGCTCACTTCTTTCGTTCCCAATCACTGTTTAGAACTGGTCTTGCAGTGCTGCTACTGCTAAGACCAAGTGTTCCTCTAACGGGCACATCCGCAAACTCTGGAAGTCCTGCTAGTTCATGCAGGCCATGACTGTTTGCAGTCATCTCCACAATTCCTTGAAAATCAAAATTTGCAGCTGTACCATTTGCCCGAAGACATATTAATCCATCAATCACCACAAGAAGTGCTACCCCAAACACAATGCCATATATCAGAGCCAGCTTTCCAGGGTGATACTGATACTGTAAGCTATCTGGGACCACGGTAGCGTTAACCCATGTTGTAGCTATTCCTTCCCCAACCAATGCGAGGGTGGAATTTCCAAGGAGACTTTGAAGTCCATCAGCAAGGTTGCCGACATCTGATGATAATGAAAGCAGGAATCCAGGAGAACTCCCAAATGAAGTGGTGCTGGTAATGTTGAATAGTGGAGTGTTAAGTGCCTGAATAGGGAGAATTTCAGGAAATCCATCAAAAGTGAGGCTACCATTGAGAACTTGAACATAAACACTGGCAATACTGAGTAAGGCCATTGTAACATTTGTTACATTGGTTCCCAACAACGGTTCAGATCCTGATTCCCCACTAGGAAAGGAATCACTCCATTCAATAACACGGGTGGTGGAAACCTGTCCTCCCTGAGAGATGAAGGTAGTCGCCTCATATGTGGCAGTCTGAAATCCACAATGAACACCTTGAGGGTGATAGTTGGATAGATTCAAGCCTGGCCCAGCCATCAGATAGTATGTGGAGTTGAAACCCTCAATGTAATATAGGTCAAATGTAGGAGAGAATTTGTCAAACCCAGACGATGACAAATAAATGGTAAACTCTTGTATTGGCAGACTGGGGTTATCTGGATTGTCTAACAAAAAAGGAAAACCCAAAAGACTGCTGTTGGAGCTTGCGTTGTTGTTTGGCCAGATTTCTTCCCTGGTTAATGCAGTGCAATTGAGGGCGGGGCAGCATAAGAGAAACTATAGCTACATGAAAGTCCGCACCCTGCTGGAGTGTCCCATGTTGGGGCATTATCAGATAATAGTGACTGCTGCAACAACCGATTCCAGCGTGGTGATGGACCCCCAAAAATCAGCTTTTGGGTTCCATCTGACAACACCAGTTTAACTGAATTAGCAGTTGATGAAGTGGGAGACACTGTATTCAAGTCGATGGTAGAGGTTTCAAGGAGTGTGGACTGTGCAGGGTTCGACACAATAGTCAGTGACCCAGGAACAAAAATTGAAGTGACAGCGATAGCCTGAGCCATCCCAGAAAGAATGACCCACTCCAAGATTCGGTGGCGAAGACTTGATTTCAACAGGATTTTCAGGGTGGTGAGGAAACCAGGTGGAGAAGTGATGAGACTGACAAGTGCTACAGAATGAGTGTCGGAGCGAAGGCGATATAGGGCCTACAAAGATAGATTATTTTGAGAATGTAAAAATCGTTGGTCTAGCACTGACATACCGCTTGTGAAAGACATGTTTTTAGAGATGCAAACAATAGAAGTGCCACTGCAGTTGGAAAAATGTTCTGCAGTAATGACACCCAGAATTGCTTTGTATGATTTCCCATTATTGTCTCCTTGATTTCAGAAAACACGATATGGTTTATCACTGCAACGACTCCAGCACCAATGTAGCAGGAAAGGATGGTAAAATAACCCATGGTAGTGCCCTTAGTCCCAACATGCAGTGGCAATGGAGAATTGCCACTAGATAAACAATCAGGTGTATCATCGGATGTTTGCAGATGAGAGTATGAAACGTTTTGGATATGTGTAGGAGAAGATGCCATGTTTGAAAGTGCTGGGGAGGAGAAATTGGTGAGATGTCTGAGTACTTGTACATGAGCGGATGGACTTATCTTGATGTATTGCATAAGTATGATATCAGTAATCCGTGTTCAAAACACTGGTTGATACAGCCATTTGCTGCTTTGCACAATGTTTTGGAGTTTCGATTTTTTTCAACACTGACAGATTGATTGATAGATTGATTCACATATTGATTGGCGCCTTATACATAGCTGTATGCGGGATTGCGGCTGAGGACACAAAGCACAAAGCACCTCATACGCCCAGTAGACCTATATAGTAGCCTTTGACATGGGGGGTGTGATGGCGTAGGGAGTTATCATAACAATCCGCTATTGTACAGTAGCGCAATAAAAGCGCTATATTTCGTCTGACTTTGATGTATAGAGATCTCTCGGGTACCAATGGTACCGAGATCACGCGTAAGCCGTCCCAAACATACGCGCCTTAATTTGCGCCGCCTCCCGAGCAAACTATCTTCTGCCCCAGTCCAGTGCTCCATGCCTTGTAACTTTATATGAAGTTCATGTTGTTATAACCCATACATATCTCATGACTTGAAAAATCGTGAGAAACAGTGCCAGAGAAGCAAAGGCATACAGTTGATGGACTTGAGCTTCCTGAAGAGCTCTATGGTACAGGCCCCCATATGGAAGTATCAGATACTTGAACCCTCAATGTCAGCGACGCTGCTCCAGCTTTGAACAACAGTATACCACCCACTGGAGTCTTCCTTATTGCCCTCTTGCTTGTCTCACCATCTCGTCATCAATAGTTGCAGTTAATAGATCATCTATGGCTTGCATGGTGTAAGTATCTAGTATTTTACAATGTATAGAGGCTATGGAGGCCCTCTATGTAGTTTATAGGGCCAAATATCCCTTGTGGTCATGGTGAACGACGAGGAGAGCCGCGAATTGAAACGTGGGAATGTACCGGAAAAGTTTGCCGGTGCTTCCGCTCGTTGTGAGCAGAGGGAGGGGATCATTTCTGATTAAAAGCGGACATCACGGAAGCTCATGCAAAGGTGCAATCGTTTCTTTTAGAGCAAAATTTGCATACAAATATACCACAAGGTTCTTGAAATATCCACCCCTTTGTAAAGAGATGCAGTAAAAGTCGTATTCACTAGGCAAAACAGCGAGCTCAAGAAGGAACAACTTGTACTACGGTCATCATGTTTGGACAATGAGACAATCTATAATAGTCCTTTATTACACATTAAAATTGGCTCTACTGGAGTGGTCTGACAATGTTAACATGACCTTACTTACATTCATCCAAGTTGTTGCACTTGGTTTGATCCTTGAAGACCTATTACCCTCTTGAGACTGTTGAAGTTGGTAAATAACTCTAATTTTGCCATATTATGTTAATATAGCATACGAAAGTCTATTACCACTATATCAAGCCCGTAAGTAAACTCGTTCCTTCTGGAGCAAACTGTTTTGGCTAGTGAATACGACTTTTACTGCACATCTTTACAAAGGAAAGAGTATTTCAAGCTCCTTGGGGTATATGTTTATGTAAATCTCACTCGAGAAGGAACAATTACACCTCCCCATGAGCTTCCGCGATGTTCGCTCCTAATCGGAAATTATCCCCTCCCTCTGCTCACCGTTTGGAACAACGAGCGGGAGCACCGGCAACCTTTTCCGGTACGTTCCCACAATTCCATCCACAGCTCTCCTCATCGTTCAGCACAACCACTAGATAATACTAGCCCTATATGTTACATAGAGGGCCCCTGTGGTTGCTATACATTTCAAGCTCCTGAATACTTACAATATGTGAGCAGTATATCATCTATTAACTGCAACTATTGAAGATGAGATGGTAGCCTCTTGTGTCTTATAGGCCACACTCTCAAAGCCAAACAGTGGTTTGAACGTTCGAGAGAGTTTGTTTGTTTGTAACCACTTATTTATATTGGAGAAGACGATGCAACAACTTATCTGTACGGCGGGTCACTGTGCATGCCCTTATGTACACAACCTTGTACATAAGGGCATTTACAGTTACTATGAGGCAAGTATGTAAAGGTTATAATGGCGTGAAAGCTACCAGAGAGTGAGGGAGTGCTGGAGTTGAGCAAGAAACAGTGTTCAGGAGGCTGCGATATTCGAGGCGGCATACGCGTGATCTCGGTACCAGTTTTCCGGTACCCGAGAGATCACTGTACTACTACATCAAAGTCAGATGAAATATAGCGCTTTTATTGCGCTACTGTACAATAGCGGATTGTTATGATAACTCCCTACGCCATCACACCCCCCATGTCAAAGGCTACTATATAAGTCTACCGGGCGTATGAGGTGGCACAAATATCCAAACGGTCGGCATCAGTCCCATATTCAAAAGTATATACAAAAAAATGTCAATCAATCAGTCAATCAGTGTTGAAAAAAAAAACACAAAACTTGAACTTCAAAACATTATTATGCAAATGGCTGTAGATCAGCGGTCAGTTGATTGATCATTCAATTATAGCTTGCAGAGGATCGTTGATCAGCTTGTGATCAGCAAAACCGGCCAGCAGGAGACTCTGAGTACCAGCTTGTCTGTATCCTAATGCCCTGTAAGTACTGGCCCTGCCAAACCGATCCCTGGCTGATCAGACAGTCACAAACAAGCTTTCGGTTATTAGCTACGGTCACTTAATTGCATCCAATTTATCAAGTGATTCTGGAGTGATTTCACCCATCAGAATTGCGATTCATCATTCAACTTTGACCGGTGAAAGGCAAGGTTTGATCCATGATGGATCCTACGGAACATGTTGCCACATCATCATGTTATGGCATGTATCTTATAATAATAATAATAATAATAATGTGCAATGATTGCCACTGCAATCCCATTACAAACGCACTTTCTGTGTCTAATATGAAATCCAGAAATGCATTGCCAAAGACTTGCCAAAGACTTGACAACTTTGATGAAAAGGCAACTACTACTATACCTGACACCCATCTATTAGCCTCAGCTCTGCCTTTACTCACCACTCTGGTGTAACTAGTTGGTAACTAGTTGCATTAGTGTTCAAGCGTTAGTGCATAGATGGTAGACGCACCAATGATGTAGTGGATTGGTCACAACGATAAGTGCAAGGCGCATCACCTCTGCCCACAATTCTGGTTGCGAACCTACAAGTGGATCCATTTGGTGGATCATGACCTCAATCCAAGGACTGACCATAGCTTTGGATATACTTAGTTTATCTTGACAACTGCCATATCTGGCGCAATTGTCACTAGCATTGATTTTGGTGGGTTATCTGTAGATACTGGAGTGGCCAAGAGTGGCTCCATGCCAGGGCTGCACATTTCACCGGTCATGCCTCGCAACACTAAGTATCCCTACCTATCGAAAACAGCTGTCATGGTAAATACAGGGCCAAGAGAATCAGAGAATCTGATGGATTTTCAGCAACTACTAAAATAATGCTTTGACAATATCATTGCATCTGTTTTGGCTCAGGAGCCACTTGGCCTGCTGGGCTATGCGCCGATCCCGCTCCCTCTTTCACCATTTTCCTCTCCCAGGACCTCACTCTACACCTTCTCACTAAGACTCAAACAATCTTCTGCCCCAACTTCTCCTACCTCTCCTGCACTAAAATCATCGACAATACCATCAGCGATCAAAAAACTTGTATGCCGCAACATTATCTATTGACACACAGCCGTAGCGATGATAATCTGGGACCCAATGGGCATAGCGAGTATCGAGGGGAGGTCATTCGTCAGGAACTGGACGGCGACTGCGGAGTCGATTTTTTCGAGGCCAATGATTTTGCCGGAGGCGAGGACAAAGAGGGCCCAGTATGCTGTTTTTTTTTTGCGATAATATGGAAATAAAAACGTAGGAAGAGGGGGGGGGAGACCACAAGGCCCAGCGGATGCCAAGATGGTAAATAGAGGCTTGGACAACGTGCAGAGGAATACAGTGCCTGCACACATCAGGAAACGCTCAAGAAACTACAGATACACGTTTAAGATATTGAGTCACAGTAGCCAACAGCGCCTCAGTGCTAGTCTCTGTAGTGTTCCGTAGTCAATGTAGTATTCCCACTTTTCTACATAGATGTAGAGAGCATTCTCACCTTTCTATGGAGCATATCCAGCTCGATATACAAGTACTGCTTGATCGAACATGCAACCTAAAACTATATTCATTGTAAGACATCAACTCAAGAGTTAAGTACGAAACAAGGGACGTTTAGCATGGCAGAAATATATCATTGATAGAGTGTAATACTACTCTGTTTCTCGGTCTGCATTGTTTATATGTAAATTAAACGTGTGCAAAACCTCTTCTGCCTCAAAACTCTCATCACCTACGCCAGAGCAGATGTATCCCAGACGGTCAAAGATGTCCTTGTATGTACAGACCTGCCTCTGCAGTGCCTGGACACGATATTTCAACTGCCGGACCTTGAGCGCCATATGTTCTAGTTTTTTCAGATGTCCTCCATCTCAAGAACGGTTGGATTTGGCCAATGTTGGCCTGCTCGGAGTCAATGGCGCATGGAAACCTAAGCTTGCGAGTCAATATATAAGAAAGAAATCAAGCATACTTGAAGCACTCACCTGAAACCAAAAGTTCAAAGCTGTCCGAGTTGTAATGGTAAGTTTGAGGGTCTTGTGAGCCGCCAAAATCATCTGAATAGTTGCCAACCGCAACACCGCTGTAGTCACTGTCCGCAGTACTACTGCTGTAGTTGCGGCGTGTATTCAACTCTGTGTTTTCTTGAGCAAACGCCGAACTAAAAAACGTTGAGCATTTATATACATCATAGTAACAAAAATATACATATGTGCTTTGCTTCTGTTGACCTATTACCCCAGGGCCACACAGAAGTGCAGCCACTTCATCTTTTCCAGAGTGTGAGTGAGGCGTCTGCTGAATTTGACCAAGTGATAAATCCTTGTTGAATTCGTGGAAGGGAGAAGATAGGCCCGGCTTGTAGGCCATATTTTTGATATGTTTAGATGGGGGAGATGGGCTAGTGGAAGGGCTTCGCAAACGTTTATGCTGAGACATTATGGCAGAAGAAGAGTGATGTGGCAACGGACTCTGCTTTCGTTGCATGAACGATATCTACACAATTTTCGGATTTTGCTTCCAGTAATGGAGGGAGATGAAGTCGGGCCTGTTTGTAGACTGGGATGATGGTATTTTCAGTGAGTCCAGAGTCGATAGGGTTGGTGATGAAGGAGTTCTTGTGGAGAAAGTCATTGAGGTACCAAAGGAACCAGTCGGCGTTAAAATCTTTGATGATCGAGCCAATTGTCACATGCATAGCCGGCTTCTTTGCTACATGATAAGTCGTTTTATCATTGTTCAACTTCTTATCGATATCTATGGTGTTGTTGTCCACAGAGTCAAAATCCATCTCCTCCTCCTCCTCCTCCTCATCCTCGTTGTCATCTATAGACTGGGCAACATAGTCTTTTACAGCCCATTCAAGATATGCGGCAAATTGCTGCACAGCTTCTTGACGCTGTAACCATATCTTCATCTGTACCATGTAATTCTGCTTATTTGATGCACAGTATCCAGCTTTGGCGAGGTCAATGTGAAGCCGCTCTGACATTTTGGAATTGAAGTTGTCTGTGGTACCTTGTGAGCATATGGATTCAACGTAATGTTTTATGTTGTGCACTTTGCTGATATTAAAGTGTTGTCGAATTCCTAGGTCAATGAATATTGATTTCTTGAGATGAAAGGTCTGCCATGCTGAGTGCATTGCTTGGAGGGTTTCGTCACAGTGAGATTCAAAGTGAGCATAGTACATGAAGTCGTCGAGTGCAGCAACTGCGTGTATGACTCCTGGTTCTGCAGCATCTGCAAGTGTACTAAGAAAGACTTTGGCCATTGAGCGGTACTCTCCACCAGTCCACTGCAAAACTCCGGAGATACCTTTCTTGAAGTGACGCAGAGTTGGATGTGCCGGCATTGTTTGGTACCGCACATCAATCTCCTGCTTACCATCCTTGATAGACTGTTTCGCCCAGGATGATACATGATCAGAAAAGACACCTTTCTGCAATTGGTGAAGGAGGTCAGGAGTGATGCACTCAAAGATGTTACAGAGAGGTAAGTCCTTCCAGAATGGGTTAATGAGACAAAGGTTCTGATCTTTGAATGTAGCTGGTTGCTGCCCTTGCAACTTTTTAGCAATTGCCTTGACTATGACCTTTGGATCACGGTACACTGAGTGCAAAGGGCCAGCATTCCCCCATTCTTTCGGTCCAACTATACATTTAGGGCAACTATTCTCCCTGCAGCATGCAATCTGACATTGTTCTGGATAGTTGGCTATGTACGCAGCCAAAATTGCATGCAGTCTGCGCAGAAAACCGTCTGCACATGCCATTTCCGTGGGATTCAATCCTTTGGTAATCAACGGCTCGAGGATCTTTCTCATACAGTCATGGAAGAGCTGACATCCCGCATCAGATTGTTTCTCTTCTGAGTAGCATTCAAGCTTTGAAACAGGTATATAACCCAAGAGAACCCAAGCACGTGAAGATGGTTTCCTCCTCTCTGCCTTTGCGACATTGCCTATAGTCAAATACACAGGCCATGCCTTTTTGTCACCACTAAAATTCAAGAGTTGAGTCTCATCTGATGCTAGGATGATCGGTGCAATTGTTGCACCATCTGGGAGCTTGTCCTATACTTTCGGTGAGCCCCAATACTGTTTGCATATCATGATGATTTACCTGTGTATCCCACCACCAGTCTGCCGTCCACATCTCATTATATTCCCTGTTCAACAGTACACCGTCTCTTTGCTGCTGGAAAATATATACTTGATGATCTTTGAATGCCGGGTTTGCAAGAATTTCTGCAACACACTCTAATGGGTCCCGATGCCATAGCTCCAGTATCTTGGTATGAAAGTCACCATTCATATCCTTGAGATTTCCCGTGACCTTCATAGGTGTACAGGTAAACTCTGGACCATGAGGAAGGGAGTCAATGTACTGAAAAAATGTGCGTTTGGTTTTAAATAGTGGCTGAACATCATTTTGTATCTAACAACTGATTTAGATTTTGAAGACCATATCTATGTTCAACACGGACCTTGTTCAGCCTCAAGAAACGGTCAATTTTCCCCTGGCTTGCGCCAGACTCCATTAACCAATGTGCAAGCTCCCACTCATCTTCACTTTGAAATGGAGACCAAGGCTCCAGCCCTTCTACTTTTTGTGCCTTCTGATATTGTTCAAATGGAAGCTTGCATGAATCTATCGGAGAGCCAGCCGGACATGGGTATTCTTGAGTATAGCGATAACGTGGGTCATAAACGGAGATGGGATCATTTGAGGTATCATCATTGCTGTCCTTGATGTATGGGCATTTATTTCTGTGCTCTGGTTTATCTGACTGGTTTTCTGGAACTCCTACAGGTTTCTCGAGGTATGCATGAGGATCCACAGCATTATTAAAAAGTGGTTCATCGTCACGCAGGGGAGAATGTGGAGTCTGCAGTGGTAGAGCTGATGGGAGTGGCTCGGTGGATAAAGCTGCATGAATTTCAGCTGCTTCTCTCTCTTCGCAGAGTTGAGTCTGACTTATATGTGAGCATAGTCCTTGATGAGTAGTAAAGCTTGCTCTGCAGCAATAGATGCAGTAATGCATTCCTGCCTTACTAGATGTTACGGAGTTGTCGATGTTACGGAGTTGCGGACTAAATTTTGGACAGACATCGCTTACATTTGTATGTACAGCGTTTTCAGTTTTACTCCTTCACACCATCTGCTTGTTTGTGTCTCTTTTATGGCACCACAAGTTCAAGTTCAAGTCCTGTCTGACCTCAATGAAGATGGCAATTCTTTCGAGCATGGGATGTACAACAATGATGAAGAAATCAGTGGAGATGACCAGCCTTCTTCGAGGTCCATTGGCCAGAATCCGCCAGCCAAAATTCCAAGCCCTCAAAGGCGTCACAGTACGCGAAAACGCAAGAAAAATCCAGGTGCTATTTTTTTCAATTCCTTTTCATTGCAAAAAATTGACCATAATATCCCAGCTGAAGACCAGGCAGAAGCTGAGCTTTTGAGATTAAAACAGAAAAATGCGCAGCTACAGCTCAAGAAGGCTAGTAAGTTTTTTTTCATTGTTATAATGTTCTTGTTATCTACTCATGGCCATTACTAGAGTCAAAGCTTGATAACAGCAAGGGAGATTCAGCTGTAGATGACAATGAGCTTGAAAGTGAAAAAGAGACTTACAAAGCGATTGATTTTCCCTCCACAGTATGTCCTCATGGCTATTTCAAGTTGTTTCTGTATCACTGACTGCCCGCATGTCAGGCAACGCCTTTGCCCAGTATTTCCTCTTCAAGGCCCCAGCTACTGAACCTTGACCTCGTCAAACAAAGGCACTCCACTCAGAGGCCTGTATCACGAAATGCCTTTCGGTTTACACCTACTTCCTCAATGTCCCCCAGTCAGACTGCCTCAGCTTCGGAAAGGTCCACTGTTCCTCAACGTTTTGCCCCTCAAAGCTCTTCAAGCTTAACGTCAACTTCTAGGGCACCAACTCCTATGGCGACAACTGCAGTGTCCCAAAATGTTGATACATCATTGACGCTGGCTGCGCCGGCTGGAATGGCGAGACAAAACAGGTATGGATACTGAACATTTCTAGTATATGCTATTGTCGATCTGCTGATACTCATCTTCAATTTCCAGGAGACAGTAAGCCAGTGCTACTTGGTTTTACGGTTGATTCTGATTCACTGGTCTTTGAGTGGCGCCAATCAATAATGGCCAAAGCAATGTCAGCGCAACTTCTATATTGATGCTCCAACTGCGCTCAAACAATACTGGTGGACATCCGAAAATTAGTGATTATACTCCTGAGCATGAAGCGCTTCTACTCCGAGCTATTTGGGACTACGAGGCACAAATTCTTGGAAAGGATTTCTTTCCAGATTCTACAATACATATCCGGTGGGCTGAAAAGGCTTTTCGAGCTGCATGTGTGGTGGCAAAACTTGAACTTTCATCTGACAAACGAGCAGTCAAACTGGTATGTCACCTGGAACATTCATTATATTGGGCTTAATACTATCTCCGTATATTACTGCTTGAGGGAGTAGGATACGTGGCAAAGCATACCAGTGGATTCAAGCCAACTTACCACTTCAATAGCGATGGCAGCAAGAAAGCCACAAAGGACAATAAGGTATTATACTGCACTCTTTCTGCAAGAAATTTTTCCGCATTTGCATACAAGGTTCAATGATTCATCATACTACTCAATTACCAGTACTGAATACCCAATCTAGAATTGTGAAGATTGGATTGGTTATGCAGAGCATCCATCAGTGATTACGCTGCTAGGGTATATCTTTGAAAATGGTATAGGTACTGTGTTTGAGGAGTACTTTGAGGTCATTTCTTTGAAAACTCTGGCATCGCTTTTTACAATGGTGAGTCATAAGAATAGTACTGGAATGTTATCTGAGCCTTAAGTATAGGTACGGGCCATGCTTACAGAATGGGCAACCGGCAAACGGACGAAAATTAAGAAGTTTAGCAAGGAAGATCATAGAAAGTTCTATGAAGCTTATCTCGAAGACCTAACCAAATGGGATAGTATGAATCCAATAGTATCCTCAAATATTCGGAGATGTATGTTCAAGAAAGCCCGGTATGGTTATAATTTATCTTTGCAAGTAATGTGTCATCAATGAATGCTTGATACTTTAGGGATAAGGTGGGTGTAAACTCGCCCGACAAAGCAACATCACACATATCTGGTGGCATTGAAGATGAGCTCTGTGCTCAGATGGAAGCGCGTACCAGCGAAACAGAGTCTGAGTCCGAGGCAAGTGAATCTGGGAGTGAGTCTGATGTGGATGGAGGAACTTAGGGCAAGCGTGAAGGAATCGGAAAGGAAGGACTGACGTAGTCTTATTGAGGAAAAGTTAGGTCTGCGCCGTGTACATTGTCCCGTATGCATACTACATGATTTCGTCCATAGTTTGACTTTTATGATGCTAGTACCTGTAGTCGTTCTAATGGCATAATTATTTCCTGCGCAATATGGTCTGCCGGTGGCATATTCTTTCAATTTGGGCTAGTAGTAGTAGCTACATACCTCTTGTATCATAGTGTATACATGGAACAACAAGTATATCTAGGTTGGCAGGGGAGCACAAATAGTGGGCAAACACTTGCAGACACATACAGTACTTCAATGACTATAATGCACTACACTATTATGAGGCGGAACTATATTGTGCTATGAAACACCGGTTATGTTCTACAGCAGACTATACAGCACTCCGTGTTGGGGTACTTGTCAACAAGACTATGACCACTATCTAGGCTACTTAAGCTTATGGTGTAATGTCATTTTTCCTGATGCAGGTTCCTGACTGGAAGGAAAGGAAAAGAGAACGTGGGGTTAGATGGATTGATTAGATATACTTATCACGAGCAAGTAGTGAGGACATACGCAGGCAATGCCTGTCGCAAGAGCGGTGAGCTATGCGTCTGAGCTGCCTTCATGAAGCTCATCGTAGTTAGGAGAAAAGATTCTATAATGACAAACACGTTCCACCAAGGAAAGGAAACCAATGACCCAAACCCACCTCGTTCATCCAGGTCTTATCCTCCCAACTTGAGGATTAACATAAACATCCCAGCCGCAGGAATCTTGAATGTACACCTTTGGTAATATCCCAGCACAGGTTTGATAAAAAGTATGAAGACATTGCACTGGCAGCCTGCCATGCGCCGAGACTATTTAGCAAGGATGAATGCTGGGGAGGCTTGTCGTGGGAAGCTCACTGAGAGATGCATAAGATAACAAAAGTGGAGAGCATCAGGAAAAGCTGTTTTTGCCTAGGTGACCCCAGAGTGGCCTAAAGCAAGCTAGGTGACCTATGAATCCTATGGCATCCTAGGAATTTGGGCTCATCCCTTGCCAGTCAAGGCTCTTGAGGATTCCCTAGGCAAGCCTAGGTCTGCCCAGGTTTGCCCAGGTGCTCCTGGGGAACACCTGGGGAACACCTGGGGAACACCTGGGCAAACCTGGGCAAACCTAGGCTTGCCCTGGGTTTGCCTAGGATACCCTAGGGAATCCTCAAGAGCCTTGGCTGGCAAGGGACAAGCCCAAATTCCTAGGATGCCATAGGATTCATAGGTCACCTAGTTTGCTTTAGGCCACTCTGGGGTCACCTAGGCAAAAACGGCTTTTCCTGATGGAGTCTAGTGAAGAGATAGTGTTTCATCGCTGAATGGCGGGGCGCCAGTGCCGGGTAAGTTGATGGCAAATCACATCAGGAAAAGCTGTTTTTGCCTAGGTGACCCCAGAGTGGCCTAAAGCAAACTAGGTGACCTAGGAATTTGGGCTCGTCCCTTGCCAGTCAAAGATGCCCAGGTTTACCCAGGTGTTCCTAAAGTTGTCCTGGAGTTTCCCTGGGGTCTAGGATACCCTGGGGAATCCTCAAGAGCCTTGACTGGAAAGGGACAAGCCTAAATTCCTAGGATGCCATAGGATTCATAGGTCACCTAGTTTGCTTTAGGCCACTCTGGGGTCACCTAGGCAAAAACGGCTTTTCCTGATGCATTGGAGGAGGTTGTTAGAGATTGACTTGGTAGAGTCTTGAGGACTTATACAATTATGGACTTATGGACTGATATAGCTAAATTACTTTCCCATTACTTAGCATCCTGGGCTGAAGTGAACCCCTATTGTTGTTCCCTTCACTCCAGTCTTACTCAACATTTAATAGGTTATGGGCCCCGGTTGCTAAACACTGCCAACTCTACAAATCTCTTAAAGTTCTTTACCCCTATTCTTGCACACTATGTCTACCTCAAACAACTCGAATAATTTGAGAAGCAACCATGAGCCTGATTGGAAATGATTCACTCTTACTTCCATCAAGGAGAGCAAGGAGAATGCAGATTGCTTCAACAATTTCCTTGAATTCAAGCACAAAGCCTCCATCAAACTCAAAGCTTGGAAACTCTGGAAATACATTGGAGGGGATGAGTACAAACCTCCCGTAATTCCCAAACTGGTTCCCAGTCAGAGAATTCAGGGACGAGATAATTCTGGCAACATTGTTGATGTCACATTGCAAGGAAATAACACTGAAGTTGCCATTGCTGAACATCTTCATGCCAAATGGTTAGAAAACAATAGGCTACTTCTCTCGCTCATCAATGAGGCAGTCCCATATCAGAAAAGCTATGTACTCCAGAAGTGTCACACCTCTCATGATGCCTGGAATAAGGATGGACATGAGTCCAGGTCCTAACAGGTGACCTGTGGATTCGACACATGGGAATACCTGTCTGACCCGGATCCGCCGGATCCAGGTACCCGTTCCCATGGGTCCAGGTCAGTCACAGGTCATCCTTTGGTGACTTCTGGACTTTGTAAAGTACCATTTTAGTACCAATACCCGCAGATTGACCTGGATGACCTGGATCCGGTGGATCCAGGTACCCGTTTCCCACGGGTCCGGTTCAGTCACGGGTCAGGATTATTTTCCGCTGGTACCCGTGCGGCGGATCCGGGTTGTCTGGGACCCGGGCTCGTGTCCATCTCTAGCCTGGAATGCCCTCTGTCAGGAATACGAACCCAACAACAGTTTAATTGTGATGAACTTCAATCAACAAATCAGTACCTTCTTGTGCCAACCTGGTGCTGATCCTACGGAATGGCTACAGGTTATGCTTGAACTTTATGGGAAGCTCTGTGCCGCCAACTCCACGCTCATGTCTGACTCCGAATTTGCGGAAATTCTCATTACTCATATGTTGAAGGATGAAAAATGGAGATACAGTCAAGACTTACAAACTCAACTCCAACTTGCTCAGCAAACCAGCATGCCCTTGACTTCCTCCACTGTTGTTTCTGTACTCAGGTCAGAGCACATCAACAGAGGTCTTGCTCCAAAATAAAGGCTATGCACACTTTAATTCAGTCGGCAAGTGTTTCCTCTGGAGACAACTTGGCTGTTCCGAGTATTCAGCTTGCACAAACCAACGTTGCTGGCCCTTCATGTCCCCACAAATCAGCACAATGCACTAATC
This sequence comes from Rhodocollybia butyracea, assembly GCA_015501585.1. NCBI lineage: Eukaryota > Fungi > Basidiomycota > Agaricomycetes > Agaricales > Omphalotaceae > Rhodocollybia > Rhodocollybia butyracea. The sequence goes on from JADNRY010000033.1 coordinate 84,114, forward strand.
ATTGCACAACTCCATACAACACTGGTCAATGCTCCACTAGACAGATCTGCAAGAATCCTTACTGTGAGGTTCCTGCCAGTCACTCCAAAGAAGATTGCTTTTCATATGGAGGGGGTAAAGTAGGAAAATACATTTCCTATTATGCCGGTAAATGATATTAGGCCTAAAATCGGCCTAAGGTGTGTAACCGTACATTTTGACATTTTGTACACATCATACAATGCAATAAGAGAGTTATACGGTGAGAGGGCGTTACTGTGGCTAAGCGGAAAGTGTGAGAAACAGCCAATAAATAGCCAAAACATCAACACAAACCACTAAACTACAATAAAGACTTCTAAGTTCAGAGGGGGATGTGAAATTACAAAGAGTTGAACTTTGAAATGATAAGTGAATGCAGGAACTAAGGTAAAAGGGGGGGGGAGAGGCGAAAGGCTATATAATACAAGAAAGCACTGACCAGAGGTTGTCTACCCAGACAGAGCTCTGACTGCAGCCTAACTGCAATACTTTACTGGACTGAACTTGAAACAAAACAAACAAAACTAATAATACAACTGTGTGAAGTGAGGAGGAAATCCCTGCCTCTAATGTGAGGGGGTAATCTAAACCTGGGGATCAACTATCAATCTGGGCTACATTATATAGAGCAGGAGCGCGGCTGTGTAGTGTGCACAGACCACTTAAGGGTGTGTCAAACCGCTCTCTAGCTTCTAACGAGCCGAGTTTCATGTTTCTATTATATTTCAATTCAAATCTCAAATCAACACTCCGAAATTGGAGATTATCACTCTTCCCTGTACTTGGGAAGGGACAACAAGCTTCTATAAGTGCTTGTACTCGGTTATAGCGATGCTAGAGGGTCTAGGGACACTGTCCTATCTCGAAAGTACCACAGAGGATGCAGGGGAACGGCGGTTTTAGCTCATGTTCGGCTTAAACAAATAGTGACCTAATTTCGGAGTTATAGCAAGATCTCCATATTTCAACCACTTCCGGACATCGGCACGACTCGGGACTTCGGATTTGGACTCTCTAGTATATCTATTGAGTTCTCCAAATGCCGCCGCAATCATATTTCGCATGTGTGACACCTTTCTAAAGAGGTTCTCTTCTAATCCCAATATTATAAGTAGTAATGGATACAGCCTTCATAACTCGTGAAGTGGTGCTGCACAAATGCTACAAATATTACTGGGAGTGCTTCTAGTGTATTTCCATTGAATAGACCTCAGGGAACCAAATATACATAACAAACTCCTTTTCTTTCAGAGTTGTCAAGCAGGGGATGAATTAACATATAGTGAGAAGTGCATATATCACAATTCTGAGCAAATAGAGGTTGGAGGAGCTTGTATTACATTGGATTCAAGCGAAACACATTGATACACAAGGTCCAGACCATAGTCTCTTGCATGCTTTATCAGATGGAGCACTGCATACTGATCAATCCTTCTGGATATGTGAATTGTAGAGACAAGACAGATACATATGAGACTACAGGGTTTGAGGGTGGGTTTCAGTAACTAGAGATCATGGGTAGCACTCCCAATGACTTCCAGATACTATGTACACTGCAGAAATGCCAAAAAACAGTATTCTAGGGCCAAAAGGGTTTTGGGCGTATCATCTCCCCCTTACTAAATATGAACTGTCCTCAGTTCAACATGAGGTCCTAGGCCGACTGGTGGCTAAGTCTGTCAATGATACATTGGGTATCTCAACCCTTGCAAGTAACACAGCTCTGAATATTAACTCCGTAGCAGGATTAACAGGCAGGCATTCCAACTTCCAATGCTTGTGAGACAGTGGACAGTACATGTGCATCAGAGAGTAAATATTACATTTGATTTTCACAAGACTCCAGTCCTCATATCTCGATTTCAATGTCAATCCAATTTCTGGTTCTACTGCTTGTGCTATTGTACATGTGTTTGTACTAAGGTCACATCATCTTTTTCAATCTCTAGGTGACTGATGCTAGTCAAATGCTTTCAGAGTCAGATTCTCCCTTGAATGGGATGGCTCTTCTTGGCCTATATAATTCCATCAAGTTCAAATAATCCTCTGAACAAGTTGATTTTGTCAATCTTGTTGGGAAACATTCTTTCCAAACATCAAATCATTCCAAGCAACTTTACAGTCACTATAGTTACAAGTTTATTTTCAGTAAAACTTGGATTTCATTCATTCTTATGTTTATTCAAATATGTGGCAGAAGGAGTTTCATAAAGATGCAGAGCTTAATCTTGTCAAATCTTTGTCTTTAAACAAAATCTACTCTGTTGATCCAAATGCTACCAGGTCAAAGGAGTCAAGAGATTGGGGATCCATAGTGACATCCAATTGACTTGTAACTTCTGCTTGTAACGAGAGGTCCACATTCTGCTAAGTCAGGAATGGACTTGTGCAGAATGATTCCATATCCCAGAAACAATTAAGTTTCATATCACATATTCAATAGTTTGCAATCATTCTGTTCATATTCTTATGAGCTTATTTAATGATGTGGGAAGAGATGAGACTACTATGAAACTTGTGTCATACACTGGGCATATTGTGACACAGTTCCTCCAGTAACTCATCTTGGACCTCTCATTATTTACTCTGGAGTTCGTTCTTTCAAGTGTTTAACCTATTTGCACTCAAGAAACTCGAGTTTGTCAATAAGCTTCCTGGTAATAACCATGAGTGCTAATGACAATGCAACAGGCCACATCATTTGCAGGTTAGTGGCTTTGACTCTACTTTGTCTGACTGACTTAGATGTTCCCATGAGATCATGGTAGTTATCAAAGTCTGAATTCTGATTCAATGCTTCTTGAACAGTTGGTTTACTTCCATGGTGTTAGTAAATGCACCAGGTAGTTACTAAAACTGTTCTTCAGCTCTAATAAAGGGTAGCATTTGAACAGAATTCATGTTCAAGCCCTCAATTCCACAAAAAAACTAGTTCAGCTCAAAAGCTCCCTAAGAACTCTGTACTATTGAGAAGGTTAAGTGACAACTTTTTCCTACTCAGGACAGTTGTCCAAAGATGACTTCTGATGGTTTATCTTTTCTCTTGTGAGTCTCATCAGTGATAGTCTTCACTAGAGAGTTACTCTAAATTTAATTCTTGTCTGTCTGTCAGGGGCCAGATATCCCTTTTAAATAAAATAGAGACGGAGTCAACAGGAATGTTGAAGTTGGATAAGAAAGTACAGGAAGGGTTTGAAGGAGCGAGTTCAAAGATGAAAACTGGACAGTTGAAGCCCAGGGATATCAAGGTTGAAACATAAGAAGTACTGTTGGAGTAACTTCAGTTTCTTTTTGGGTGGCTATGATAGGCCTTTTAGTTTAAGCAATAAGTTGCTCAAAGTGGGGGCTGTAAAGCCAAGTGCAAGTCTTTTGATCTAGTAAGACCAAGAACATTCTCTTTCAAGCAATAAGTTGCTCAAGTTTTATGGCGGAAAAGCCAAGCTCAACAAGTTCAACAATCAACTTTGGTCTGTAAAACCATGCACAAATTTTTGTTTCTAAGTCCCTGTATGAGACTCAAGAGACTGCTCTGGGAATCAAGCTACATCTCAGTGTGATGAAGCTAGCTACAAACTGCTATGCTATCTTTAGCTACCTTTGCTTAACAAGGTGAGCTCAGGTTGGCAATGAAGCCATGATCAAAAGTCTACATTCATTCAAAGTTACTGGTCAGGTCACTGCAGCTAACTTCAAATTCCTGAGAGACTGAAACTCTGAGGTTACTATGCAGGTTCAAACAAGGACAACATTCTCTTCTGATATCATATTACTTTAAATTAAAGCATTCTGATCTGCAATTACTCTAAGTGCATGAAAGATTTCTGTTTCATTGAGAAGCACTCTGAACTACTGAACCCAAGACTTGTGAAGACTTAGAGACACAGAGACCATCAGTCCAGGTTGCTCTTGTATCTCTTGTATTTGTCAGTCAACAAAGTCATAGGACCTCAGTAATCTGCAATCTACATTCACTTAAAGTTACTGGTCAGATCACTGCAGCTAACTTTAAATTCATGAGAGAGTAAAACTCTGAGGCTACTATGCAGCTTGAAACAAGGACATCATTCTCTTCTGATACCATATCATTTTAAGTTAAAGCATTCTGATCTGCAATTACTCTAAGTGCATGAAAGATTTCTGTTTCCTCGAGAAGCACTCTGAAACTACTGAACCCAAGACTTGTGAAGACTTAGAGACACAGAGACCACCAGTCCAGGTTGCTCTCGTATCTCTTATATTTGCCAGTCAACAAAGTCATAGGACCTCAGTAATCTGCAAGTATCTCTAGTTTCTGTTAACTTTAGAGCTAGTCAAGCTGGAGAACACTTAACACTTTGTCAAAGTCACTGGTAACAAGCTGCAGCTGACTTTAACTTGGTGAAAAGGCGAAACTCTGGTGATTCAAACTGTGTCTGAACTCTAAGTCTCTAATACTTCAACATAGAAGTGGTACTATGCTTGGGTCACAACACTATGAGGTATTGCTTTATGGTCTGCAATGACTCTAAATGAGTGAAAGAACTCTGCTTTCTAATATGAAGTACTGTGAGAGCGGCTGAACCAAGACCTGTGATGACTTAGAAGAAGTCAGCAAGATCAGAGGACACAACAGTCTGTAAGCGACTCCAAAGGTTTCTAGGTGACTTTAAAGCTTGTCAAGCTTGAATGGACTTGAAAGTCCAAGGTATGAACCAATGAACTCCACACCAAATTATTGTCACTGGTAACAAGCTGCAGCTGACTCCAAAATGGCAGGTGAAACTCTGATATCAAGGGGCTTTCTCTGAGACTTCAAGAGGAATCTTTCTTGTGGTCACTACACTCTAAATCACTGTTAAATGATCTACAGCTGACTGTGAGTGAGCAAGAATTCAACTCTGTTGTCATGTTCTGTTATGAAGTTCTCTGAGAGTGACTTCAGGTTTCTAATGTTGGAGCATACTCCGTACGTTACATATCGGGACTCATACTTACAGCTTTGACCGTTCCCTTTCTTGTATACGCCGTGCTTACTCTATACTGTACAGTTGGTACTTAGTCACGTAGAGGCGGCGTATACGACTCCCTCAGTTGCTTTCTTAACAACTGAGGTGAGATCGTTTCTATATATTTACTTTGTCTATTTATTGACATACATACCTACAGTTGAACTTACCTTAACAGGTATATAATCTAGTTGCTTTCTTAACAACTGAGTTGAACTTACCTTAACATCTAAAGGTGACTTTTCAGGTAGTCAAACCTGCTCTGTTCTTGACTTTAGAGCTGGTCAAGCTTTCTTGGGGATCTGACTTTGAAGCTAGTCAAGCTTGTTCTAGTGGGGCGACTTTAAAGCTGATCAAGCTGACTCTATGGGTGACTTTAAAGCTGGTCAAGCTATGCATGCTCTAGATGGACTTTAGAGCTAGTCAAGCTGGACTCTAAGCGACTTTAAAGCTAGTCAAGCTTGCTCTGGTATGACTTTAAAGCTTGTCAAGCTGACTTTAAAGCTGATCAAGCTATCTCTGGTTTGACTTTTAAAGCTAGTCAAGCTTTGCATGCAGGTATCAAAACAAAGCTCAAATCCTTCACCCCCCTCGCGGTGGGCTCCAGATGAGAGGGCGTTACTGTGGCTAAGCGGAAAGTGTGAGAAACAGCCAATAAATAGCCAAAACATCAACACAAACCACTAAACTACAATAAAGACTTCTAAGTTCAGAGGGGGGATGTGAAATTACAAAGAGTTGAACTTTGAAATGATAAGTGAATGCAGGAACTAAGGTAAAAGGGGGGGGGGGGAGAGGCGAAAGGCTATATAATACAAGAAAGCACTGACCAGAGGTTGTCTACCCAGACAGAGCTCTGACTGCAGCCTAACTGCAATACTTTACTGGACTGAACTTGAAACAAAACAAACAAAACTAATAATACAACTGTGTGAAGTGAGGAGGAAATCCCTGCCTCTAATGTGAGGGGGTAATCTAAACCTGGGGATCAACTATCAATCTGGGCTACATTATATAGAGCAGGAGCGCGGCTGTGTAGTGTGCACAGACCACTTAAGGGTGTGTCAAACCGCTCTCTAGCTTCTAACGAGCCGAGTTTCATGTTTCTATTATATTTCAATTCAAATCTCAAATCAACACTCCGAAATTGGAGATTATCACTCTTCCCTGTACTTGGGAAGGGACAACAAGCTTCTATAAGTGCTTGTACTCGGTTATAGCGATGCTAGAGGGTCTAGGGACACTGTCCTATCTCGAAAGTACCACAGAGGATGCAGGGGAACGGCGGTTTTAGCTCATGTTCGGCTTAAACAAATAGTGACCTAATTTCGGAGTTATAGCAAGATCTCCATATTTCAACCACTTCCGGACATCGGCACGACTCGGGACTTCGGATTTGGACTCTCTAGTATATCTATTGAGTTCTCCAAATGCCGCCGCAATCATATTTCGCATGCGTGACACCTTTCTAAAGAGGTTCTCTTCTAATCCCAATATTATAAGTAGTAATGGATACAGCCTTCATAACTCGTGAAGTGGTGCTGCACAAATGCTACAAATATTACTGGGAGTGCTTCTAGTGTATTTCCATTGAATAGACCTCAGGGAACCAAATATACATAACAAACTCCTTTTCTTTCAGAGTTGTCAAGCAGGGGATGAATTAACATATAGTGAGAAGTGCATATATCACAATTCTGAGCAAATAGAGGTTGGAGGAGCTTGTATTACATTGGATTCAAGCGAAACACATTGATACACAAGGTCCAGACCATAGTCTCTTGCATGCTTTATCAGATGGAGCACTGCATACTGATCAATCCTTCTGGATATGTGAATTGTAGAGACAAGACAGATACATATGAGACTACAGGGTTTGAGGGTGGGTTTCAGTAACTAGAGATCATGGGTAGCACTCCCAATGACTTCCAGATACTATGTACACTGCAGAAATGCCAAAAAAAACAGTATTCTAGGGCCAAAAGGGTTTTGGGCGTATCAACGGAGCCCAAGTGTGATAGCTGTTGCCGAGGCAAAGAACTTAACAATAATACTCAGCGAGCCGTGAAGGTACGCCCACAAGTGTAGCCTAGAGCCAAGCTAGCGAGGATACCTGGGCTGCCCGGAGATGTAACGCTAGATCGTCAATCTAGTTATACCCAAAAGTGTATACTCTCTAAACTACAGGACATCTCAAAGCGGGATAAGTACTAAGCCAACGCGTTACTCGAGGGAAGGAATTATGAGGGAAGGCATCCCTCGCACTAAGACCCCCAACAAGCTATGTTAAGATGTGGACTTTACAGTCCATAACAATGGACCAGAACAATCCCGAGGAGACCGTAGAGGTCTATTCATGGCACCAGTTGTAACCGTGAAGACGGTAGAAACAGGCTTAGCGGTCCCACGGAAAGCTACGTGCCGGGATAGCCTTGGCAAATTGAGACATTTGATTTTAGAAATCATACATGGGAGGTCTTGTCTGTTAAAGCCAACTATCGGGAATCACTTGTACATACCCAGTACAGTTGCTCGAGACTATCATAAGTGGTGTCGTTGGAAAGCTAGACAACAGGCCTTCTCGAGAGAATGTTAATTACACTCAGGATGGACAGGACTATCCGAGGGATAGAATGAAACTCACCCAAGGGAAACCAGGCGGCGAGTGATCATGAAGCGTAAAGGTACTCCTGACCCCGGAGAATTGTGGAGTAATCGGAGAATCCTCGCTCGGATCAAAACACTTTAAAACTATGTTAATCCTCATGAAATCATATTTTACCTCTGATATATACCCAAGAATGGACTATTTCTTTATCGTGTGTACCATATATAGGCTGGAGTTTCCTTTCCGAGCCAGATTCCTCTGTTCCACTCTCTTTCCATCTCTCTCTGTATCTGTTTCATCTATTTTTTGGATTAAACTCTCTCTACTCAGTATATAAGCCAGACATATTCATTCAATAAGACAAGTTACTTGTCACCTCCCCTGTATAGTGCACAAAAAGTTCAGTCCTGAACCCGCGTCCGGACTGAACTTTTTGAGACGGGACTCAAAGTCCGGTTCATGGTCCAGCAATTTTTCGGACCGGACCTAAAGTCCCGTCCAGCGTCCAGCCAGTCGCAGAAGTTTAGGACGCGTCCGGACGCGCCATCAATCTGACCATGTTTCCAGCCATCTGAAGGGATTCTACCACTCTTGGGGAGCAGCGAGAATTGAATCCATGGCTGTGGGCTGTGACCACCAGTTAAGCTCAATATATTGCTACATATGTTAGGTATTGAACGAGCATCAGAGCTCTGAATTAGTACCTGACTCAAAACTTAAAGTATCAATTCTGTCCAAGCTATGGCAGAGTTAGCCGGGATGCCACTCTGTAATAGTTTTCCAGACAAGTCGCTATGTAGGGAGCATGAACTGAAATGGCTATCTTGAAGCTCCACACTCTCCAATGCATAACTTCGCTATTTATCTGGTCAGTTGTAAGATTCTCCATTGCTATGAAAGGATTCATTCAATTACTACTGCTAGCTTTGGTTTAAAGAATTTACTGGGATTTTGGGGCTCACAATAGTGTTTTAATTGCAATAAATTTTGCGTTCAGAGTCCGGACGCATTCAGAACCTGAACCGGACGGAGGTCTGGCGGACCAATGGTCCAGTCTTTTGGTCCGACAATTCTCTGAACCGGACCAGAAGTTCGGTCCTCAGTCCTCAAAAATTTACTGTGAACCGGACCGAACCGGACTTTTTGTGCACTACCCCTGTATGAGATTGGCTGTGTTCCTTCACCTCAAAGTTTCTTGCCCTTGACTTGACTGCTAAGACCAGTGCTCTGTAGAATGTCCCCTCAGGACTAGTAGCATGATGTCTCCTGACTTGGTTATCTTTAGAAAGTAATAAACTTCACAAAGTTACTTACCACCTCAGTGTTTGAGATTGGTTGTGGTTTCTTCACCTCAGAGGATTCTTCCCTTGATTTGTATGTTAGGAAGTGAGCTCCATAGAACATCCTCGGGACTAGTAGCATGACACTTCTCTACTTAACTACAAATCTGTTGTTAGTTTCTTCACCTAGTAAGTAGCTGGTCACCTCTCTACATGTTCCCACAGAGAAGTGTTAGTTGCTTCACGAAGTTGTTAGCCAGTCTCAATGCTTTGCCACAGAGTGACTGATAGTTTCTTCAAGGAGTTTGATTTACTGTCATATTACTTGCTCAGCAGAATTTGGCCTGTAATAGAATTTCACAAACTTCCTTTGGCCCACTTGAGAATCTGATCGAGTCTTGAGCGTGTGAGCTCCCTCGAACTCCAGATCAACCTTAAATCTAGTTGCTTCCTTAGAGGGGACGGTTTCTAGTAAGGAATTATTTGGCTCCAGAGTGAGGGTTCCATAGTCAACTTCCCTGTGAAGTTAGGCAAGCCACTAAGATTGTGGTACAAGTTCCTAGTGATTAAGTTCACTCACAATATTGTAGCTTGGCCCAGAGTTTGGTCGAGGACTTTACGGCGTCACAGCAGCTAGTGCCAGAGTTTGCCTAGGAGAATCTTAGTTTCGTTGTATTGGTTTTGGTTTTGATTATTTGGTTTTGGACACATACTGTCAGGGATTGACCAGTTTTGTACTCAATGTCCACTGTCTTACACTATCTTTCTAGGTATAACTGTCTGACTCATTACTATACATGCTGTACATGACTAAATAGGGGATTTGTCATACTTTCTTACTAACATATTTTACTTACCAATCTGCTTTACTTACTAATCCACTTTGATTACTTATCTAGTACAATCCATGGAATTGCCTTGAGGATTGCACATGTTTCTTATATAATATCTTCTCATGGGAATTACCTATAAAAGCCCTATTTACATCAACCCCCCTCTTTTCTTTAGTCCTAATATTTTGTAACCCAGTACCTACAGCTATCAACATTGTTTGAGCCATACCCTTTTGTGTGAATACTAAGATTTGCACCCGAGAGACAAGCTCATTACTGACATACAAGATCTGAATACTCCAATAGTTACTTCCAACTGTTGTAAGATTCCCAACAATTACTTGTCACCAATACCCGTATTGAGAACACCAACTCAATATAAAGTATACCTTTCCTCACTTGTTCTAAGGTTCTAGTTACTTACCTTCTACTGATCAGCCCCCAAAAGTTATATTAACCAACATACCCAATTTACTGGTTAACAAGACTCTTCACCGAGACCTTGACACATACACATTATTGGTTTTGGTTTGGTTATATTGATTCAGACATCCCGACGTTCCCTTGTACATATGTACACCCAGCTAGGCTTCCCTTGACTCAGTTTTAAGAGTTGTCCAAGCTTAGTTACCCATGTTAACACAACAGTCTTGAACCTGGAGCAACCGCGTGCATATCTCTGATACTATCAAACTTTCCCTTGGGGAAGGATTATTCTATTTGGCAACCCGGTTGGACAGCGGCAACCCCCTCTAAATCGGCAAAACCAACTTTTGAGTCTTTTCCTCAGGGTTGCAGACCAGTCCAAGTCGGCCATTTCCCGGTTTGATGTGACCAAATAAAAACGGCATTTACTATGCTGCAAATTACATACATCATTGGCAATTTTCATCATTGATAGGGTTGCCCGGCCCTGACATTGTAAGTATTTCACGCACTGTAGGCTATATGGGCGCTCCGCACATGAGCGCCTGTTGGCATGTAGAATTTTTAATCACATTACGCGCGCGCTGACTGCTCCTTGGTCAGTTTAATGCCCGCAATGTTACTCACTTCACTGTGAGTGGGCAGCAGACAATAGCCCTATCAAGCAAAACTTATTATAGAGCCCTTTGCGCATGAGCTGTTAGGTGCTGACAGCGTGTTGACCTACCCGTAAATGATAGTATTATCATCGGGCCGGTCTCATTCATTTAAATGATGCACGTGGCGTGCTTGTATAACCGCAAATTCAAGAACTTGTGAGCTTGTACTTACTGCCTTGCACTTGTGATAATGCTTTTTTTAGGGTGTAAGAGTTAGAACAGACCAGGAGCAATCTGGGGCCAGCAATAAAATGCACCAGAGCCCCCAGAGCACTGGAACGAACCGAAGTAGTGCTTGAGCATCCGACGGCGTCGGATTACTGGCTTCACAGGTATTTCCCGGATCCCTGATCCCGGTTCCATCACCGCCGGGTTAAATGCTTCATTTAAAATATATTTCATAACATCATGACATAGGACAGGAGTGGGGGTCAAGCTGAGTCCGAACGGGCCCTGTCGACGTCCCCTGCCCTCCCGATTCATTTTCCTTCTGCCCCCCGGCCATAGAGATGAGTTTGGAGTAGGTACAAGGAGGAGACATACCTAGTTTGATATAGATGTGCTTGCACCCAAGTGCCCATTAAACAGAAAGCTTAGGAAAATTAAGATCACTTGAAACACGCTTATATGAATTGTAAATGCTACAGAATGTCCCAATATGAGGGGAGCTTCCGACGCCTCAGGCATAAGAGTGATATCTGTCCCCTTAAGGCATTATCTTAACAATTGGCATCAAACATGATGTTACAGGCCTGGAACATCGGGTATCAAGGCGAAGATAGCCTGGATAAATCGTCATACAAGTCAGTACTTACCTATAGAGCCTGTGGACTATTAGTTTACCCTCAAGCCATAAGTTACTGTAGGTATTGATTGAGAATGAACAAAAAGAAATTTACCATAGTAAAGGCATTTACGGCGCTCAACAAAGTGCACAGCGCCCGGTACATCAGATCTCTAAGGTTGCCATCGAGTACGAAATACACCAGATCTTAAAGGTCGCCGTTTAATTTACATAATTCATTATAATGTCACACATATGACCTTTTTGGTCATCCTCGGAGCACTCCGGCCGCTGGCAATCGGGTTGCTCAATAGCAAAGGGGTTGCCAAATAGAATTATCCCTCGGGGAATCTCTGACAACCCGCCCTCGCTCCCTTACATATTGATAGTCTGGTTAGGTGCGGTAGTGTTTTTGTTAGGTTGTTTTATAGCACCTTTCGCATACCTACATGTAAATACCCAAATAACGAGATGTTCATCTTGCCCCTGAACATTGAATCACTATTCATCACAAACGCGCCGCTGAAAGCCTTAGAGCTGTGAATGCTCGCCATTGCATAGTACTAGTGTCATGGAGAACTTGTCCATTTTATTTAAATACACTCTGGAGAACTTATCCATTTTATTAAAATAAAGCTATAGCTACAGGTGAATGGACCACTGGACAAAGAAATCTACATGCACAAACCTTCAATTGTCAGTACCGGATATTGGAGACTCTGCAGAGGTTTGTATGGTTTACAACAGGCTGGTTGTCAGTGGTACCTGGAACTCAACAAGAAGCTAGAATCCATTGGCTTCAAACAGACCAAATCCAACTGGAGTGTCTACATTTGTAGACAAGGTGACATACTCACTATCTTAATGGCTTCTGTGGATGACATGCTCATTGGTTCCACAGGAAAGACCAAATCCAATCTCATTGTCTCACAGCTGCAGGCCCTCTATGAAATGACTGACAATGGCAAACCATTGTTGCACTTGGGATGCAACATTGAACATGATCATGAACATTGCACCATTAAGCTTGATCAACGAGCTTATACCCTCTCCAGTCTGGATACGAAAACTGCAACACTGTTGCCACCCCAATGGTACCAGGAACACCACCAGATTCTGTATAGCCTTTCTAAAGGCATCCAATGATGGTTGTAGCGGGGTTTACAGAGGCATAGGATGACGCTTTGACCACCCTAAGTAGGAAGCTACGAAACACTTATTAAGCACTGTTTTGGGCAGCTCTTGTTAGGGTTAGCACAAACCTAACATTAGAGAGCTGGCCAAAACAGTGCCAAAACTGCGAGTTAGGGGTTAGGGTTGGGGTTAGGGCTTAGGTTTAGGGTTAAGGTTGAGAATATATTTGGGGTGCAGGGGCTTGCCCCTGCTTGTTTAGGGTTAGGTTTTTGTTAGGGGTTAGGGGCTGGTTTTTAGGGTTGGGGTTTGGTTCCGGGTCAATGGCTAGGGTTAAGGTTAGGCAGATGGGGCCAATAGGTAGAGATCACTGATACAGGGGCAGGGGGGGGGGTGTCAGTTTTTTCCTGTGAGGCTTTGTTCCCAAGATATAGCCAATGCAAGTTTCCTCTGCCAGGAGAAAGGTTTCCTGTGTAGGATGATCAAAGTGTCATCCTATGCCTTTGTAAGCCTTGGTACAACCATCATCGGGTGCCTTTAGAAAGGCTTTGCAGAATCAGCTGGGAACACGCCTATTTCCTATCTCTCCTGACACATCTGATGAGGAAAGAAAAAAGGCATCTGAATTTCCTTACACCGCAGTTGTAGGGAAATGTATGTATCTTGCAACCTGCTCTTGCCCCGACCTTTTGTATACCATTCATGAGCTTGCTTGCTTCATGAGCAACTATGGTCCTTCACATGTTGCAGCCGCAAAACATCTCTTAAGCTACATTAAAGGTTCTCTCTCCCCAGCTCAATGTTATGGTATCTGGTTAGGTGCACTGAATCCTGGATACCCAACTGTAACGGCCCTCTTGGACTCGGATTGGGCAATGGGCAATGGTAGGAAGTCTATTTCCGGTTTTCTAATTATGTTAGGTTCTTTGTTGGACTTCGTCATCTATCAACTTCATTATACTTACTATGGAACAGTCTTCTCACTTTGTTACTATCTATGGAACATTCTCTCTCGCTGTAACTACTGGTATGTGAACTAGTTGTACTATCTTTATCCTGCCCACTCGCCATTGCTTTATTATCGTGCTCTCGTCTATTCTTACTTACTTACCTTGTGCTCCATTCCACTCTCGTCTTATTACTCTCACTCCGTCTGTGAACGCTTCACGCATTGTACTTATTATTAACTCGCTGGACTCGTATTTAAGCCTGTATGTACTTGTGGAATATCAAGTTGTGTTTTCTCTGTTTGTGTCTGTGTCTGGACCTTCGTCTCCTCTGTGTCTGTGTGACCAGAGCCAACTAACAGTGTAGAGTACACTGTCTGCCTTATCGATCAACCTCTAATAGGTTATGGGCCCTGAGCCTAACCATTGACGCCACCATCCCAGACACCATTGTTGATGTCACAACAACCCAGCTCATCGAAACCATCCACACAAGCTTCAGCCACAACTAAGCCAGTTGCCGCCAACAACCCAGAACTTCCTTGTGCCCTAAGACCACATCTTTGGATTCCAACAAAATACCAAGATTGTTACAACAGCTTACAGACAGGAAAATACGAATTTTGTAACCGGAAAATCTGTCCAAACAGATACAACATACCCAGTCCAACAGAAGACATACCAGAAATAACATCTGGAATAGCACACAGAATTGAAAAATCCCAGGAGAAAGCGGCAGTACCCAAACCAGCGGCACCAACATCACCTCCACAGCAGCCAGCCCAGAAAATATCAAGGGCATCATCACAAGCATCACAGGCCTCTCAATCACAACCAACACAGCCAAAGCCGCAGCCACCACCGCCGCCCCCACCAGCTCCATCACCTGTACCATCAGATCACGATACTCCTTTGATCCCAATAGCAGATTTACCTCATAGCTCACCACCATCTGACGGAGACGATCCAGGATCATCAGACAAAGAAGAATCAGATAGCGACTCATCTGACGACGAGATGTCCAAAGCACTGAAAGCATTTGATAAGGTCACCACCCTTAAACCGGATGGATCGAACTGGGACACATGGAAAAGCCGAGTAGAATTAGCTGCAAAGTCCATAAATTACGGCCAGTACCTCACATGGAATCCCCATGAAGCAACAGACACACGAGAAGCCGGCAATACAGGAGATAAATCATCTGATATAGATTTGCAAAATGCTTTAATTGGCAGATTATCGGATGGCATTTTTCGAAGGTATAGAAATTATACCAACACTTGTGATGTGTGGACAAATTTAATCGCTGATTTTGACTCCAAAAATGCGCTCACGGAATCACATCTGCAGAGACAGCTTCACACCATGCGTTGCTATGAACCATCTAGGGTTAATGAACACCTAGACACTGTGTTGGAAATCCCAGACAGAGCATTGAAACCCGTGGCATCGAATTTAGCGATGAAATGTTCAACAACACTATCATATCCTCTATCCCAAACCAATTCAGACCCACCATAAACGCACTTGTTGTAGTCACATCTCAAACCGACAAGAAACTGGCAACACAGGAATTGATTGCCACCATTCGTGCAGAAGCACAGGGACACGTACGTAGTGCTAGTCATCACAACAAGGGGAAGAAGGAATTGGCTATTAGGATAACTATGCGGGAAATTCCCGAGGTCGAGGATTTTCTCAGAGGGGATTTTCTAGGGGCCGAGGAAACTCAAAACCAAGCGGACCTAACAGGTCTACTTCCGCATGTTTTAATTGTGGAGGGAAAGGACATTTTGCGAGCACATGTCCATCGCCTAAACGGCCACAGGCTAATCAAGCCAAAGAGAGTAGGGAAACTCACGAGCCGAAAGAGGGGAAGAAATCAGATGGAAATTGGAGATCTAGGCCAAAGGGAAGGAAACCGCATCTTCATCACAGATTGAAGAAGTCCCAGAATCATCTTGGGCAGCCATTGAGTTGTCATCGGACACCAGCTTCGTTTTTCCTCCCGCCAAATCCTACACCGAGCTTGGAAACTCGATGGCATCTTTCCAGATGTCCCCAAATACAGCAGAAACATATCTCACATTTGATTTCAATGATATTGCTGATGAACACGAAACAGCAATGATGGGAGCACATAGCCAAGGGGCTATATTATTTGATTCCGGATGTTCGAGCCACATGACTCCTATGGAGGACAGCCTCCAAGATCTAAAGTCATTCAAGCAGCCAATGCCGGAACTTTTAATTCTAGCATGGCAGGTACGCTTCATTTGGATTTTCCAATTGATAACCACGGCAATACTTGAACCGTCCCGCTTCATAACGCCCTCCTATGCCCCAACATTCCCAACACTCTTATTTCCTTGGGAAAACTCGATGATGATGGATACAATATCCACATTGGGAATGGTTTACTCACCATGACTGACCCCAACAACAGAATCGTTGCACGCATTCCGAAGATCCATGGACTCTACCAGATTCCCATGGAGGAATATGCTTATGTTGCCAAAGATCGACTGGTATCACTCTATGACGCCCACTGCATCTTAGGCCATCAGAACTATGCTTATATTAAGCATTTATTCGCACACAACCAGATCAATGGGATGAGATTGGATAAATCTCACATGGACGAGCCGGAATGCCGTACATGCTTGCTAGCTAAGGCAGCAAGATTTCCGATTGCCAAATTACGGTCTTCTCCACGAGCGGAGAATTACGGAGATGTTTTTCACATGGACGTCTGGGGACCCGCATCAGTTCAGACTATCAACCGTTGCACTTATGCCCTCACCATAGTCGACGAGGCGACTCTATGGTTAGAGGAACCATTGCTGAAAAGCAAGGATAAAGCATTCACCCAGTACATCATTATTCAAACCAATCTCCAGACTCAATATGGCATCACTGTTAAAATTCTTCACTCTGATCGAGGGGGAGAGTTTCTTAGCCGAGAATTCAACCAGTACCTGGAACGACTTGGCACCCAGCGGAGATTAACGGTGCATGACACTCCGGAACATAACGGCATAGCGGAACGCACTCATCGGACTCTACTGAATGCAGTACGAAGTCTAATCATTTCATCAGGACTCCCTAAATGGCTATGGGGATTTATGATGAAGTACGTGGTTTATATTTGGAACAGGACACCAAAGAAGGGAATAAATATGGCGACACCATACGAAAAACGATTCAATCAAAAACCCAACATTTCAAACTTTCAAATATTCGGGAGCATAGTGTATGTAAAGAAGGAGAAAGAGCCAGGAAAATTTGAACCACAGGCACAAGAAGGAAGATGGATAGGTATAGACACGGAATCTAACGGATATTTTATCTATTGGCCACAGCGACAAACAATTACCACGGAACGGAACGTAACAATTTCCAACAGGCAGATCCAACTCATTGAGGAGGAGGATGGAAATTTGGAAAATTTGGAAACATCAGTCACTGAGTCGGAACAGCCTATTATTCCTGTACCTGACGAAATTGCAGAGCCCATCCCGCCGGAACAACTTACCGGAAAACGTGTCAGGCGACCCACTCAGAAAATCAGGGATATCATTGAAGGATCAGCAGAGGGTAACACGGAACTCCGATACCTTACAGCATCGCTTGCACAAGTCACATCTGAAATCGAATCAGATCCTTTATCAGTTGCAGAAGCTATGCGCCGACCTGATTGGCCGAAATGGCAAGAAGCCATGAACGAGGAGATATCCAGACTCAACCAGTGTGGAACTTACGATATAGTCACGGCACCATCAGATGCAAACATTCTCACATCCAAATGGGTTTATCGGACCAAGAAAGATGAACAAGGACGGCTTACTAGTCACAGAGCCAGACTTGTGGTGCGAGGATTTAATCAAATCCCAGACATTGATTATTTTCCAGATGAAACTTTCGCATCAGTTGCCAAACTCGCATCAGCCAGAACTATTCTCAGCATCGCAGCTGAACACAGCTGGATCATTCATCAGATGGATGTCAAATCAGCATATCTCTATGGCAAACTTGATGACAGCGAAAAGATCTACATGAAGGCACCAACCGGCATTAATCTAGGTGTAAAACCCGGACAAGTACTTCGACTCAAACTTGCCTTGTACGGACTTAAACAAGCAGGTCGAAGATGGTATTTGCGATTCAGGGAAATCATGACAAAGCTAGGCTTCAAACGGTCAGATTTTAATCATGCCGTATTCTATCGCACCAACCCGTTCACAATCATTTTCATTCATGTGGATGATATGACATTGGTTACCAAAACTCTGGAAATTATGGCACAGCTGAAGAAATCTATCAGCGCGATTATCGAGGTCACAGATCAGGGCAAAATTCATTGGCTACTTGGAATCGAGATTCAGAGATCACTTCACAGCAGATCTATCCGTTTATCACAGCGATCATACATTGATGCTATTCTTAGCCGCTACGGATTCTCTGACATAAAGCCACTCTCCATTCCTTTCGACCCCCATATTCATCTCACCAAAGACCAGATGCCACAGACTGTGGAGGATATTATGCGGGATAAGCCTTACCGAGAAGCACTTGGTGCTCTCCAATATCTTTCCATTGCCACACGACCCGACATCACCTATACGGTTGCCATTCTTGCCCGATTCTCGCAAAATCCAGGCATCGCTCATTGGAACGGACTTAGGCATGTATACGCTTATCTGAAATATACCCGGGATTATTGGCTAACTTCAGGAGGAGTGCAGAAACATCCTGTCGAGGGATTTACGGACGCCGATGGAATGTCCCAAGAGGACAGACATGCCATATCAGGATACGTTTTTATGCTTAACGGCGGAGCAGTATCATGGTCATCAAAGCGACAGGACACCATCTCTCTATCCACTACAGAAGCAGAGTACGTCGCTCTCACGCATGCAGCCAAGGAAGCAATTTGGCTTCGAAACCTCATCTCCAAGTTGTTCACTACAATTGCCGGACCTATCACACTTCACTCGGACAACCAATCAGCCATTGCTTTAGCGAAAGATGACAGGTTTCATGCACGGACCAAACACATCGACATACGGTATCATTTCATTCGGTATGCTATTGAAGAAGGTAACATTTGACTTACTTACTGTCCAACCGAGGACATGACGGCAGACATTTTCACCAAGGCTTTGACTTCAGCAAAAGCCAAACACTTCGCATCGTCTATGGGACTTGCAAAGGTTTGAGGAGGAGTGTTGGACTTTGTCATCTATCAACTTCACTATACTTACTATGGAACAGTCTTCTCACTTTGTTACTATCTATGGAACATTCTCTCTCGCTGTAACTACTGGTATGTGAACTAGTTGTACTATCTTTATCCTGCCCACTCGCCATTGCTTTATTATCGTGCTCTCGTCTATTCTTACTTACTTACCTTGTGCTCCATTCCACCCTCATCTTATTACTCTCACTCCGTCTGTGAACGCGCATTGTACTTATTATTAACTCGCTGGACTCGTATTTAAGCCTGTATGTACTTGTGGAATATCAAGTTGTGTTTTCTCTGTTTGTGTCTGTGTCTGGACCTTCGTCTCCTCTGTGTTTGTGTGACCAGAGCCAACTAACAGTGTAGAGTACACTGTCTGCCTTATCGATCAACCTCTAATATTCTTACCCTGTGTCCTGGAGTTCCAAGCAACAAGTGGTTGTTGCTCTTTCATCTTGCAAGGCAGAATACCTTGCAGGTACTCACTGTGTTTGTGAGGCTCTTTGGTTTCGCAACTTCCTTGCGGAACTGGGATTTCCACAAACCCTTCCTACTTCTGTTTTCTGCAACAACCTGTCAGGAAGTGAACATTTCCTGACTGAGGAAATTGAGCACATGATTGCCTTAATGCTGTATTATTCATATTTGACTATGATTGAGTCATATTGACTAGTTTCGGCTGTGGTATAATGTCTCGGAACCCAAAATGACTTTTATTATATTGTTTGTACATGAGTCAAAGTGACTCGGAACATGACTTGGAATGACTTACTATGACTTATTATGACTTAGGTATATAGTATAAATACTGCTCGAGTAGATACATTGTCCCTCAGCCTTGTTATTTTGGAATTATTACCTCTGTGCAGCATAGCTGTGAATTGAACCTTGATATGAAGTTATGAACCCTTGTTGCTCACTGTGAATAGCCAGAAGCACCACCAATTACCTGCTTACAACAGCAGAATACCTGATTACCACAGAAGAACTACATTTACCTGATTACCACAGAAGACGTCACATCTATTCCTTCAGAATACCAGAATATTACCTGTTAACACAGAAGAACCATTGGAAACCACACTGTTAAATCAGCAACACCAAAACTCAATATTGTAGTAAATCTGCCCAACGGGCCCCTCGCTATCCTGTACATTGGGAAGATCCAATTGTGAACGGATCTTTACACAACCAAGGGACCGTCTTGTGCACACACAATCCTCACACTCATTTGAAAATGAAGTACATCTCTATTCGAGAGCATTTCATTCGTGATTGTGTTTCAAAACTACTCATTAAGGTAATCCATGTTTCCAACCAAGACAATCAGGCTGATCTTCTCACCAAACCACTTCACAGGACACTCCACAGGAGATGGATTAGCAGGCTCAGACTCGACGCGAGTCAAGGGGGGGTGTTAGTTATTGACTCAGTAGAGTCTTGAGGACTTATACAAATTATGGACTTATGGACTGATATAGCTAAATTACTTTGCCATTACTTACCATCCTGGGCCAAAGTGAACCCCTATCATTGTTCCCTTCACTCCAGGTATGTACAAAAGGACTTGTACCATTAAATACTAATCAACTATTGTTGTTCCCTTTGCTCCAGTCTTGCTCAACATTTAACAGAGGTCAGCACGTTGAGTTTAGCGAGCTGGTGTGAGCCCCTGGGTGCGAGTGTGTGCAAGCATGTGCGGTGGTGCAAGCAGAGTGCAAGCACCTCTGACTTGTCACACCATAGATAACAGAATTGTCTATTGGAACAAACATCTTTTATTATGGACCAATCTATTAACCTGAGTAGAACCCAGGACTTCGCGTCTGATTGCCCCATATTTGTTTCAAATATTTCTGTTCTGATTCTTTCCCGACTCTTATTCCGATGGCCTGATACTTCCAAATACTTGTGACTACAGAAAAAAACAGTCCGGCATTGTGTTCGCATTTGTATGTACTGTAAATTAACTACCAATTGTATATGGGTCGTCACCATAGTTCTCCAAAGAAGAATCGCCTCGTTGGTGCCATACAGGCTGGTAAAACAATCCCTGAAGCTGCTAAATTGACCGATATTCCCTTTGGCACTGCAAAAAAAGATTTGGCGGAAATTTTCTAAAACAGGATCGACTCATAGACAGGGACACAATGGGCGCCGGACAAAAGTAACCAATGTGACAAGGCAGCAGCTCATTGACACTGTTAAAAATAATTGTCGCATGCCATTTGAAGAGATCAGAAGCCGTGTTGAACCACAGCTTAGCATGACAACAGTCAGGGACCATCTTGCCAAAGAACGTTACCATCGACGTGTTGCTAGGAAAGTTCCGTACCTCACAGTGCTGCAGAAGAGTAAAAGGAGAGCCTGGGCAAAGGAAAAAAAGGGTCACGACTGGGAGAAGGCCATCTGGTCAGATGAATGTTATGTTTATCTTGGTGACTTGCATGGTCGAGTGTTTGTTATGTGTTGCGCCGATGAAGAATACAAAGAAGACTGTTTAATTCCAACATTCAAACAGTCTAGCATTTGGGTTATGGTGTGGGGATGCATCATGAAGGGCAAGAAGGGGCCATTGGTTGTCTTGGAGTACCCAGGAGGGAAGGGAGGCGGGATGAATGCAGTGCAGTACCAGGATCAAGTTCTGGGACCAGCTATGCTACCATTCCTGGAAGAAATGGAGTCAGAGAGAGGAGAAGTAGATTTCCAGCAGGATGGCGCACCTAGTCATACAGCAAAATCGACGCTCAAGTGGCTCAAAGAGCGTAATGTCCCAATCTTTTCCCATCCACCATCTTCTCCTGATGTTAACCCTATTGAGCCAGTCTGGCATGAGCTCAAAACTTGTTTGAGGAAGCAGAGACACCAACCAACAACCATGGATGGCCTAAAGAGCACAGTAAAGGAGGTCTGGGATCAGATAGAGCTGGAAGATATTGATAAATATGTTGGGTGTATGGACAGGATTGTCGAAGGAGGTCACACAAAATTTTGAATAGCTGAATGGGTAACATTGATGTATATAAACTTTCTGGAACAACCAAGGTTTTTTTCCGTGGTCACGAGTAGTAACAATAATGTTATTTCACCGCTACTACTACAAGGTAGCTACGTACTGGAATGTGCCACTATTGAAAGTGAAAAGACATAGCTAGTCAATGGCTAGCAAAGACAGCAAAAAAAAACCCACCTTGTGCACCACATATCATGGTCGGCAATGTGAAAAACAGAACCAACCTTGATAACAAAGGACTTGAGTGCTCTTGAGTGTTCTAGCAAGTTGAGGATGAGAGGAAGGCAGTTGAAGTCCCCAAACCACAACTGAGAAAGCAGACAAAGGGTTTCATGTAATACCAGAGTGTAATATTTATATTTATTGCTTGGTGGATGCTCAAGTGTTGGACTTCGTCATCTATCAACTTCATTATACTTACTATGGAACAGTCTTCCCACTTTGTTACTATCTATGGAACGTTCTCTCTCGCTGTAACTACTGGTATGTGAACTAGTTGTACTATCTTTATCCTGCCCACTCGCCATTGCTTTATTATCGTGCTCTCATCTATTCTTACTTACTTACCTTGTGCTCCATTCCACTCTCGTCTTATTACTCTCACTCCGTCTGTGAACGCTTCACGCGTTGTACTTATTATTAACTCGCTGGACTCGTATTTAAGCCTGTATGTACTTGTGGAATATCAAAGTTGTGTTTTCTCTGTTTGTGTCTGTGTCTGGACCTTCGTCTCCTCTGTGTCTGTGTGACCAGAGCCTACTAACAGTGTAGAGTACACTGTCTGCCTTATCGATCAACCTCTAATAGGTTATGGGCCCCGAGCCTAATCATTGACGCCACCATCCCAGACACCATTGTTGATGTCACAACAACCCAGCTCATCGAAACCATCCACACGAGCTTCAGCCACAACTAAGCCAGTTGCCGCCAACAACCCAGAGCTTCCTTGTGCCCTAAGACCACATCTTTGGATTCCAACAAAATACCAAGATTGTTACAACAGCTTACAGACTGGAAAATACGAATTTTGTAACCGGAAAATCTGTCCAAACAGATACGACATACCCAGTCCTACAGAAGACATACCAGAAATAACATCTGGAATAGCACACAGAATTGAAAAATCCCAGGAGAAAGCGGCAGTACCCAAACCAGCGGCACCAACATCACCTCCACAGCAGCCAGCCCCGAAAATATCAAGGGCATCATCACAAGCATCACAGGCCTCTCAATCACAACCAACACAGCCAAAGCCGCAGCCACCACCGCCGCCCCCACCAGCTCCATCACCTGTACCATCAGATCACGATACTCCTTTGATCCCAACATCAGACTTACCTCACAGCTCACCACCATCTGACGGAGGCGATCCAGGATCATCAGACAAAGAAGAATCAGATAGCTACTCATCTGACGACGAGATGTCCAAAGCACTGAAAGCATTTGACAAGGTCACTACCCTTAAACCGGATGGATCGAACTGGGACACATGGAAAAGTCGAGTAGAATTAGCTGCAAAGTCCATAAATTATGGCAAGTACCTCACATGGAATCCCCATGAAGCAACAGACACACGAGAAGCCGGAAATACAGGAGATAAATCATCTGATACAGATTTGCTAAATGCTTTAATTGGCAGATTATCGGATGGCATTTTTCGAAGGTATAGAAATTATACCAACACTTGTGATGTGTGGACAAATTTAATCGCTGATTTTGACTCCAAAAATGCGCTCACGGAATCACATCTGCAGAGACAGCTTCACACCATGCGTTGCTATGAACCATCTAGGGTTAACGAACACCTAGACACTATGTTGGAAATCCGAGACAGTCTTGAAACCCGCGGCATCGAATTTAGCGATGAAATGTTCAACAACACCATCATATCCTCTATCCCCAACCAATTCAGACCCACCATAAACGCACTTGTTGTAGTCACATCTCGAACCGACAAGAAACTGGCAACACAGGAATTGATTGCCACCATTCGTGCAGAAGCACAGGGACACGTACGTAGTGCTAGTCATCACAACAAGGGGAAGAAGGAATCGGCTAACTATGCGGGAAATTCCCGAGGTCGAGGTGGATTCCGAGGTCGAGGATTTTCTCAGAGGGGATTTTCTAGGGGCCGAGGAAACTCGAAACCAAACGGACCTAACAGGTCTACTTCCGCATGTTTTAATTGTGGAGGGAAAGGACATTTTGCGAGCACATGTCCATCGCCTAAACGGCCACAGGCTAATCAAGCCAAAGAGAGTAGGGAAACTCACGAGCCGAAAGAGGGGAAGAAATCAGATGGAAATTGGAGATCTAGGCAAAAGGGGAAGGAAACCGCATCTTCATCACAGATTGAAGAAGTCCCAGAATCATCTTGGGCAGCCATTGAGTTGTCATCGGACACCAGCTTCGTCTTTCCTCCCGCCAAATCCTACACCGAGCTTGGAAACTCGACAGCATCTTTCCAGATGTCCCCAAATACAGCAGAAACATATCTCACATTTTGATTTCAATGATATTGCTGATGAACACGAAACAGCAATGATGGGAGCACATAGCCGAGGGGCTATACTATTTGATTCCGGATGCTCGAGCCACATGACTCCTATGGAGGACAGCCTCCAAGATCTAAAGTCTATTCCGACTAAAGTCATTCAAGCAGCCAATGCCGGAACTTTTAATTCTAGCATGGCAGGTACGCTTCATTTGGATTTTCCAATTGATAACCACGGCAATACTCGAACCGTCCCACTCCATAATGCCCTCCTATGCCCCAACATTCCCAACACTCTTATTTCCTTGGGAAAACTCGATGATGATGGATACAATATCCACATTGGGAATGGTTTACTCACCATGACTGACCCCAACAACAGGATCGTTGCACGTATTCCGAAGATCCATGGACTCTACCAGATTCCCATGGAGGAATATGCTTATGTTGCCAAAGATCGACTGGTATCACTCTATGACGCCCACTGCATCTTAGGCCATCAGAACTATGCTTATATTAAGCACTTATTCGCACACAACCAGATCAATGGGATGAGATTGGATAAATCTCACATGGACGAGCCGGAATGCCGTACATGCTTGCTAGCTAAGGCAGCAAGATTTCCGATTGCCAAATTACGGTCTTCTCCACGAGCGGAGAATTACGGAGATGTTTTTCACATGGACGTCTGGGGACCCGCATCAGTTCAGACTATCAACCGTTGCACTTATGCCCTCACCATAGTCGACGAGGCGACTCTATGGTTAGAGGAACCATTGCTGAAAAGCAAGGATGAAGCATTCACCCAGTACGTCATTATTCAAACCAATCTCCAGACTCAATATGGCATCACTGTTAAAATTCTTCACTCTGATCGAGGGGGAGAGTTTCTTAGCCGAGAATTCAACCAGTACCTGGAACGACTTGGCACCCAGCGGAGATTAACGGTGCATGACACTCCGGAACATAACGGCATAGCGGAACGCACTCATCGGACTCTACTGAATGCAGTACGAAGTCTAATCATTTCATCAGGACTCCCTAAATGGCTATGGGGATTTATGATGAAGTATGTGGTTTATATTTGGAACAGGACACCAAAGAAGGGAATAAATATGGCGACACCATACGAAAAACGGTTCAATCAAAAACCCGACATTTCTAACTTTCAAATATTCGGGAGCATAGTGTATGTAAAGAAGGAGAAAGAGCCAGGAAAATTCGAACCACAGGCACAAGAAGGAAGATGGATAGGTATAGACACGGAATCTAACGGATATTTTATCTATTGGCCACAGCGACAAACAGTTACCACGGAACGGAACGTAACAATTTCCAACAGGCAGATCCAACTCATTGAGGAGGAGGATGGAAATTTGGAAAATTTGGAAACATCAGTCACTGAGTCGGAACAGCCTATTATTCCTGTACCTGACGAAATTGCAGAGCCCATCCCGCCGGAACAACTTACCGGAAAACGTGTCAGGCGACCCACTCAGAAAATCAGGGATATCATTGAAGGATCAGCAGAGGGTAACACAGAACTCCGATACCTTACAGCATCACTTGCACAAGTCACATCTGAAATCGAATCAGATCCTTTATCAGTTGCAGAAGCTATGCGCCGACCTGACTGGCCAAAATGGCAAGAAGCCATGAACGAGGAGATATCCAGACTCAACCAGCGTGAAACTTACGATATAGTCACGGCACCATCGGATGCAAACATTCTCACATCCAAATGGGTTTATCGGACCAAGAAAGATGAACAAGGACGGCTTACTAGTCACAGAGCCAGACTTGTGGTGCGAGGATTTAATCAAATCCCAGATGTTGATTATTTTCCAGATGAAACTTTCGCATCAGTTGCCAAACTCGCATCAGCCAGAACTATTCTCAGCATCGCAGCTGAACACAGCTGGATCATTCATCAGATGGATGTCAAATCGGCATATCTCTATGGCAAACTTGATGACAGCGAAAAGATCTACATGAAGGCACCAACCGGCATTAATCTAGGTGTAAAACCCGGACAAGTACTTCGACTCAAACTTGCCTTGTACGGACTTAAACAAGCAGGTCGAAGATGGTATTTGCGATTCAGAGAAATCATGACGAAGCTAGGCTTCAAACGGTCAGATTTTGATCATGCCGTATTCTATCGCACCAACCCGTTCACAATCATTTTCATCCATGTGGATGATATGACATTGGTTACCAAAACTCTGGAAATTATGGCACAGCTGAAGAAATCTATCAGCGCGATTATCGAGGTCACAGATCAGGGCGAAATTCATTGGCTACTTGGAATCGAGATTCAGAGATCACTTCACAGCAGATCTATCCGTTTATCACAGCGATCATACATTGATGCTATTCTTAGCCGCTACGGATTTTCTGACATAAAGCCACTCTCCATTCCTTTCGACCCCCATATTCATCTCACCAAAGACCAGATGCCACAGACTGTGGAAGATATCGCCGCCATGCGGGATAAGCCTTACCGAGAAGCACTTGGTGCTCTCCAATATCTTTCCATTGCCACACGACCCGACATCACCTATACGGTTGCCATTCTTGCCCGATTCTCACAGAATCCAGGCATCGCTCATTGGAACGGACTTAGGCGTGTATACGCTTATCTGAAATATACCCGGGATTATTGGCTAACTTCAGGAGGAGTGCAGAAACATCCTGTCGAGGGATTTACGGACGCCGATGGAATGTCCCAAGAGGACAGACATGCCATATCAGGATACGTTTTTATGCTTAATGGCGGAGCAGTATCATGGTCATCAAAGCGACAGGACACCATCTCTCTATCCACTACAGAAGCAGAGTACGTTGCTCTCACGCATGCAGCCAAGGAAGCAATTTGGCTTCGAAACCTCATCTCCGAGTTGTTCACTCCAATCGCCGGACCTATCACACTTCACTCGGACAACCAATCAGCCATTGCTCTAGCGAAAGATGACAGGTTTCATGCACGGACCAAACACATCGACATACGGTATCATTTCATTCGGTATGCTATTGAAGAAGGTAACATTCGACTTACTTACTGTCCAACCGAGGACATGACGGCAGACATTTTCACCAAGGCTTTGACTTCAGCAAAAGCCAAACACTTCGCATCGTCTATGGGACTTGCAAAGGTTTGAGGAGGAGTGTTGGACTTCGTCATCTATCAACTTCATTATACTTACTATGGAACAGTCTTCCCACTTCGTTACTATCTATGGAACGTTCTCTCTCGCTGTAACTACTGGTATGTGAACTAGTTGTACTATCTTTATCCTGCCCACTCGCCATTGCTTTATTATCGTGCTCTCGTCTATTCTTACTTACTTACCTTGTGCTCCATTCCACTCTCGTCTTATTACTCTCACTCCGTCTGTGAACGCTTCACGCGTTGTACTTATTATTAACTCGCTGGACTCGTATTTAAGCCTGTATGTACTTGTGGAATATCAAAGTTGTGTTTTCTCTGTTTGTGTCTGTGTCTGGACCTTCGTCTCCTCTGTGTCTGTGTGACCAGAGCCTACTAACAGTGTAGAGTACACTGTCTGCCTTATCGATCAACCTCTAATATCAAGCCCAGTAAAAAGCCGCACTGGGTTGATCTGTGCTTTTATATTGAAAAGTGGCGGATTTCTGGGCAGCAGCTGTGAAGCGGTTGATCTCTGCTAACCACAGTCAATCCCAGCGTATCCCAGCCCCGCACAGTGTTGGGCTGATGCCCATTTCATTCAATTGCAGCTTTCAATATATAAGCTCAGCATGACTTTTCACTTCCACACTGGGCAGGGCCGAGACTGGCTGAGGTTGGCTGGATTTATATGTTGATCAGCCTGGTGCCCAGAAATCCACCACTTTTCAATATAAAAGCACAGATCAACCCAGTGCGACTTCTCACTGGGGCTCAAGGCTGAAGTTGTAGAAACAGCGGTCAGTCAACAGATGGTTGACAGCATACTCACCTAGAGTGTAAGGATGTTACAGGAAATAGAGAGTGCTTGTTGAGAGCAGGACAAGTGTCCAGACAAGTAGTAGGATTCTTGGTTATTGTTACAGGAAAATATCTACAGTATTTATACTACAGAAAAGTCTACTTGAGTCATACTGCTAAACATAGTGCATATACATGTGCATAATGTACCCTAGAAGATGGAGTCCATATGGTAATTCTATAGGTATTGTTCATAGGTACTGCAAGGCAGCGTACAAGCTATGTATCATAAGACTAATAGTGAATGGCATAATTGACTACATCTATATGAACCTGCATAGAGGCTGTGTCTAGTATTTGAGGGTGAGTTTCAACATAGCATATATTGACAGTTCATCAATTGTATAGCAAGTGTGTCTAGTCAACTCACACCACTGGTTAGATACGACTCATAAGTGGTAATCTAGTTTCAACAGAAGTTACTTATGCTGCTTACAATGAGTATAATAGTGTCACTTGGGACACATGTGCACCATATACAAAGTACAAGACAATATTGCAGCCCTGCGGGTGTGCAGGCAAGTGCGAGCCAATATTACGGGTGTGCGGGACAGTGCAAGCCAATATTGCGGTCGTGCGAGACAGTGCGAGACAATCTGCGAGTGTGCGGGTCAAGGTGCGGGTGATTCCGAGCAAATGCGGGTAGCTAAAAGTAAGTGCGAGTATCATCTGTGAGCATGTATGCCAACTACAAGTCAAAGTTGAGTGTATTAAAAGCCAAAGGTGTTGCAGATATTGCTGTTCCTTATAGGAATGTACACTGTGCGTACTTAGGTGCAATATCCGATAGTTTCATAGTGGATTGTCAACTACACTGTCAACTACTAGTAAACTACATAAAGTCAGATACCTAATCTCTCATATTCAGTGGATGATAAATAGTACTTGCACTTAGTAATTATTGTTATGATAATAGAGGCTCGCAGATCCCGCACCCGCACACTCTCGCACGGCTCGCATGCTTGCAAAAATCACCCTCCTGGGAGGTGAGGACATTGTCAAGCACATGTGCTAGCCAATTATATTACCAGGAAGTTCATATTTGTACAATTGACTTTGATGTAGAAAATTTCAAGATAACCTGGTGGTTTGTCACTTACAGCTTCCAAGTACACTGTTTCCACATGAGGATGTATAGACGGTCCCAACAGTTAATAACAAAAACGGTGGGGGGAGTAATTGAAAACGTGGAGAATGAGAGTAGTTCCAGTATTCCATCTGCAGCATGCATTTATTAGTTGAGCACGCCAAATGTTATTGAAAAATAACAAAATACTACCATGTAGTAGTGATTTCTCCTGAAGACCCTGGCTGGGAGTTGAACCCAGCTTTCGCGTGGTTTATAGATAGAGACTTTATACTTCCGGTCCATGCCAAGCGCGTGTAGTAGCCGATATACTACCAGGGAGTTCAGATTCATACAATTGACTCTGATGTAGCTATAGAGAATGTCATGATAACCTGTGAAAATGAGTCACCTACAGCTCCCAAGGGATATCGACGTGGTGGCCGTACACTGTTTCCACATGAGGATGTATAGACGGTCTCAACGGTGGTTAACGAAAACGGTGGGAGTAGTTGAAAACCGGTAGAAGGAGAGTAGTTCCAGTATATCATTTGCGGGTCACAGAGGAAAGTTAGCAAACGCGGCTGAAGCGGTGGAAGAATATTTATGACCCAGTACACAACACGAAATTATCGTTGTGGTTGCCAATGAAGAAACATACGTAGTGAGAAGGACAGGGAAGTGGGTTACTTACACGACATCATATCTGGTCCACTCTGTGAGCGATAGGTCCAGAAGCGATAATAAGCAAAAGCTTATCAGACAGAATTTAGGGGGGCGCGGAAACGGGGGGCGCAAACGATCCCTTTATTGGAAGTATGGTAGTCAATATAAATAGTAAAGTAATAACAAATACAGTAAGACACGGGGTGGCGGGTATCATGCCGGTGGTGCTACTTGAGCCCGAAACAACCGTCGTCGGACCGGCGGTCCGTTCTCAACACTCCCACTTGTGAGGGCCAAGGTACACAGAACGTACCACATAAGAAGATAAATAAACAAAGAAACAGAAACAGTCCAAAAGAAACAGAATGAGAGAGAACATACAAAAAAAAAGCTCCCACGACTTCAAGAACCCAGTTAGGCTTCATAATATTGAGTGAGCTCCCCAACATGAGCGGCAGGCTGACCTGAAGTCAAAGCCATGAGCGTTGTCGTACTAGCAGGATCTGGATTAGCATGAGGGGCCTCCCGACAGTTGGCTCGGATATGGCCACGTTTCCCACAGTTGAAACATGTGAGTTCGGAAACAGGGCGGCGCATGCGAGCCATCAAGCCTTGAGTCTGAGCCATAGAAATATCCCCACCCGATACAATGGACGGAGACTGGTTCGGTCCCTTGCCATAGGTGACATCAAAGTTCTGCAAGCGAGCAGTAACATAGTTGATATCTGAAATCCTCGGATCTCCATCGAGTTTCAAGATGATTGGTCGGTAGTCCTCTGGAAGAGAGACTAGAATACAAGCAACCATGAAGGATGTGGAGACAGGCTCGCCAAGGTTCTCCAAATGATCAACAAGTTTGCGAATGGTGGATACATGGGAAGCGATGGAGATGGTTTCATCCTTGTGAGACCGCATGATTTTCTCGTAGATGGAGACAATGGATCCAAGACCTTTAACAAGGTGATACTCGGCAAGTGCTTCCCACATTGCAAGTGGGCTGTCATCAATTCCCCTGACGATAGTGTACTGGTCCGGGTCAAGACGTTCGAATATAAGTCCAGCGGCTTCATCACTCTTCTCCTTCCATGACTTCCAAGTCTTAGTACTAATTCCCGTCATCGGCTCCGGCGCTTTCGGCTTTCCAACATCTTCAACATACTCTCCATTAGAATCTCTCTCTCTCTCCTCTCTCTCAACATATGCCAACAACTTCTTCTTCCTCAACACAGCTCTAGTCTGCATCTGCCAATTTCCAAACAAGTCCTCGGACTGGTCATCCTTCAGCATAATGGTGTTCGAGTCACGGCGAGTGTCCGGCATTTCGGCGAAGCTCCCACAGGAGTCAGTAACGGTGCAGCGGCAAACGGCTTCCCTCAGGAAGAGTCGATCTTCAATATAAACACAGGCGGCTTCCCACGGGAAGGGTCGGTACAACAAAAATAGCAAGCAGCTTCCCACAGGAAGAGTCGGTGACGGTACGGGCAAACGGGCCTCCTCGGAAGCGGTGGTGATCGAGTATGTGGTTTAGTAAGCAGAGGCGGGGCCCATAACCTGTGAGCGATAGGTCCAGAAGCGATAATAAGCAAAAGCTTATCAGACAGAATTTAGGGGGGCGCGGAAACGGGGGGCGCAAACGATCCCTTTATTGGAAGTACAGTAGTCAATATAAATAGTAAAGTAATAACAAATACAGTAAGACACGGGGTGGCGGGTATCATGCCGGTGGTGCTACTTGAGCCCGAAACAACCGTCGTCGGACCGGCGGTCCGTTCTCAACACACTCTGTCGCTCCATGTAACTTACTTTATTATAATTATAACAGTCTTCATCAAGATCGTGATGATCACCAAAAACAAACTCCCAAAACACTTCCCCTTCCATCTCCAACAGCAAAACTAACAAGCGTTGTTGGCGCCGGATCAAACACACGGACAGGGTTGAAGCAAGGGCATTGGCGTTCGAAGATTGGTGGTTGGCGTGGTACAGAAGAAAGTACTGAAGTTCGAGATGGGGAGGCCTGAGGACTGATGGTCGTAAGGAAGGGACAAGTGCCGATGAAGAACGAGGCTCGAGCGGCTTGAATATGGGCAACGCCCTCTGAGGATTCAACATTCCTGCCATGTGTCTTGCGGCGAGCCTAGAAAGATGCCAAAGTAACGTCAACGTCAATGAAGAAAATACCATTGAAGGTGGAGAACTACATAAACCCGTATCATCTCTGCAGTCTTTCCCAACACCTTTGCCAACGTCGAGCGTTCCCGACGTCCGTCAATCCAACACAACGAGACACAGATGCTCCGTCTGTATATCCTTTATCCTTATATCTGAGCGTTAGTTTCTGCCCAGCTCCAGTGTTCAATCAAGTCCAAGGCGGATGCTGCTGGTGAAGCGTCTTCCTACATCCTCCTTCCATGATTCTTCGGATGTGATGCAATTGACAGGAGAACGCGAGAGGTGGGGAGAGGTGGAGAGGTGACGCATGATGTGGGATATCAGTTTGTTTGTGGACATTCTGTTGATGGTTTGCTACTAGTCCTAGCTTTTGTCGAGGACGCGTAGAAGGAGAATAGACACCGAGAGACTTGTCATGGCATTAGAAAATAGTCAAGCTCCGAGCTTCAATCTGTTGTATGTGGTCGTTCAGTTGCGACATGTCCAGTCTTGAGTTGAAAAGGAATTCTTGTTTATAATGCATTGGATAGCACGACTAGATAAAGATAAAGACCATGCCGATTCAGAACCAAAACTTGGCAGATTGAAAGGAAGACGCACCGGACCCATATATAGTACAATATCCCATTTTCTCCCTCTGTTCTTGTAGACAACGACACTTGGTGATTGTACTGGGATTTTGATAACAGAAGCAGAAGAGACAAAGACGCCGAATTCAGTGATCATGACTCTCCTGCAGCTGGGAGAGTTTGACTTTGCGTATAACACGATGACGCGGACGTCCCGGTATTACTGGAAAGATTATGCCCATGATGGAGTATTTTTTGAAGAAATAAACGAGCCGGAGGCAGAACCGTCAACTAGCGCTGGTCTGGTCTGGTCTGGGCGCTTGAGGGTCTGATTTCTCTACTCCCTGCTATATCGAGAACTTCAACCGCCCGCCAACCGGTATCTCTTTGCTCTAACACTGCTCACGACAACCCGACCACTCGTCTCCGCCATCCCGACCTCCAACAGATCATCGTCTTGAAGTTGCATCTGCAAGTTGTCAGCCGAGTTGACTATTCCCACTGCCAGTACGTCAAGAACATGGTAGAGTGCAACCTACTCCGCTGCGCAGTGCTGACCGATCCCGTGGATATGTTTCTCCGCCGCCTTCTGAGCATGGCGAGACTCTCGCGCTGAAGATCATGCTGATAGAAGCAACAGAGAAGTGGGAGTGTCTTACAGGAAGGAGTCACGCCGTGGCTAGTTGTATTTGACGCCAAGGACGTACGCAAGACCATGAAGATGGACGTAGTGCGGAGAGAAAGTGACGAGGTCATTGTTACATTAGCCTCCAGACCAGCTTACATCCGCCATTTCGACACTATGCTCCACAGCTTCAGTGTTCGACATTTCATCGTTTATGTTTATATGCAATCCACTACTAGCGGGGCATCCAGTTAATGCAGAGTTCTCTCGTCTGAGCTCTTAGCAACATCAGTAAACAGGCCCGACAAAGTATAGAACGGAACTAGCCCTATGATCGATCCACTAGTCTGTCCCCGGATGCACTGGAAGCAGTAGACCGCTGGAAATTCAACCGTTTCTCGGGTATTGAAGAGACTCATAAACATTCGCTTTACCTCAACTCTACCGAAATCACTCTCTGCAAAACATTGCAACGCGTATCATCCACCAGACTACTGTCTGAGCTCCCAGACATCGTTCCTATTCTGACTTTCTCAATCTTTGTTCATTCCAGCTTCTTCTCAAACTTTCTCTTCTCTTTTCTTCATTGGCTTCGGGCCTCAGCTATGCTATGTGGCTTGTTGAGACACTCTGTCCGTCCGACGCTCCGATGGCTTGAAGGTATAAACTTTCGATCGGGCCTCACGGCATTAGCTTCATTAAGTTCTCGATGTACGTACAGACATTATCTTTCCTACTACGAAATACTCACATTACCAAGACCCATATCTATCAGAAACAACTTCCCGTAGTGCAATAATGAGACCGGCCTATAACTTCCACTCCTGTGGAATATGATTAAAGTATGAAGGCCCCCACATTGGCTGAGGCTCAAGGGTAAAAGGAGCAGGTCCAACAACCGATCGAAGTCCGATATTGCTTTGCAGACGGATTGGAGTTATCCTAAGACCACTCGAACCCATGATTCCTGAGTCTAGTTTGTCAAGCTCGATGCTGAATGAAGGCAAAACCATTGTATTCTTATCTTCTGCAAAGTCATGAATGAGACAAATTTGGGTATCATGCGCTGACTGACCTTCACCGCCACTGAATGCAGTAACAGCGTCGTTTCCTTGAGAAAAATAACTGTGTGTGCTCGGTTGAGACCAGTGAGATGCCGCTGACAGCCTTCGACCTGCAAAACTCTCTTTTTAAACGTTGTACCTAACACATCTCATTTTTCAGCTTACCTGAACTACTTTTTTCTATTGCTTTCCTCTCTGCATATCTCCGATTCTGCCATAACTTCATCAACTTGCTATTAAGAATCATTGAAAAAGTCAACATACTCTAAACCATATCTGTTTTTCAAAATGTCAATAAATTATAAAGCAACGCAAGTCAGTTTACGCACTTTAACTCGTCCCATATCCATCTGTACAAACTGCAAGATCTTCGCGATTTCAGAGGCCGGAGGATTAGCGTTCTGTGCCAGAATCATGACTGGTACATCAGAACGAGTGGCGTTCAACATACCTGAGAAAAGAACGCATTCAGATATCCTCTGTCCCGTTGGGAGGGTTGACGGATAAACTGTGGCCGATTTGTTCTTTTGGCCATTAACCAACGCCTGTGGTTCAATCAAGAAATTAGAATGGTGTCCACGGAAAAAGTTAAGCACCTAACAATTGCCTAACAACTCTCCTGAGATTTGTGCCGTAACATTGATTAACTTACGTTGTCCTTCTGAGCACGTTCTCAGCGTAATCATTGACTACTGCCGTCACTCTGCCAATCCGATGGCCTTCACTCTTCAAGCATCAAGCGGGCCAAGCGATACCCCACGCATCCACACATTGTCAAAGCTGAGGATTTCATCCCATATATGGTAAGGCTCCGGCAGTTACCGATGTTTCTCTCGGCTGTACCGCCTGGCGATGTCCTCGCTAGCTGGTGACGTCCTCGCCGCCTAACAATGTCCTCACCTCCTCCAACCATGCATTAATCACCGACTTATTCAGTGCCCGCGTAGCGGCGTTTTATAAGTGGCCTGAGTCCCTTCCAGGCTCGCAAACTCCTACATCCACTATGGAGAAGCAATTGTCCATTACAGACGACACCGCTCTCCCACAATCTACTTTCACTATGGAGAAGCAAGCATACGCATTGGGCGACAAACCATTCAGCTCAAGTTCCCAGCAAAATATGTCTCCCTCAAAGAAGCAGCCATTATCTTCCGTGGGTGACAGAACACTCGAAAGCCTTTCGGACGAACAAACCGCCGTGATCGATCCCGATGAGCTTCCTGAAGGTGGCCTAGACGCATGGCTTGCCGTGATTGCTGTCTTCCTCCTCACTTTCGTATCCTTAGGCACGGGAAGCATATGGGGAGTCTTCCAAAGTGCCTATGCCATCAACCCATCCTCCCGATTCCAACAAGACAGTACACTCAAAATCGGATATGTCGGCGGCTGCAGTATTGGGTTTGCTTTTATGATAGGACCCTTTTCTAATCTCCTCATCTCCAAGTTCGGTATTCATTCGCCGATTATACTGGGTGTTGGGACTATAGCGGTTGCGCTGATGCTGGGATCAATTGCGAAGACTTATTGGGAACTTTTGCTTTCACAGGGGATTATGTTCGGGTAGGGCTTTTTGTTGTTATCATACTTATTTGGAATCCTGATCAACATTGATTTTCTGAACAGAATTGGCTGTTCTTTCACGTATGTACCTGCCATCGGCCTTCCTGCGCAACGGTTTTAAAAGGAAGAGAGCTCTTGCAACAGGCATTGCTAGTGTATATTTTCCAACGCTTTTTTTTTTGTTAGTATATCTGATTGATCCATCGAACTATATTCTTTTTTTCTTCCAGGCAGGAGCATGTGCAGGCGCAGTCATCCTCGCACCCGTCGTTCAATCCTCCATCGACCATCTCGGCATCCCCTGGGCCCTGCGCATCCTCAGTTTCATAACTCTAGCACTCGGTTTCACAGCAATATGCTGTATCCGCAAACGAGCGGCGACCAAGAAAATTGTCCAGTACAGACCTTTCGATCCAAGTCTGTTTAAGATTCCTGGATACCCTCTATACCTTGCGTTCGCATTTTTGCAGTTGTTTTGGGCATCAGATCCCGTTGTTTTTTATTCCGAGTAAGCGATGGCGTTGTTGGGTTTCCTCATCAAAAATTAGACTGACTATCTTATCTGAATTATTACTACAGGTTATTGTACGACGATAGGAATATCACCTGTTAACGCCTCGGCGGTTCTATCTGTTGCCTCATCGGTAAGTTTTATTGGGCGAATCATGGCAGGGATGACGGCGGATAAATGGGGGACAATCAATGTCCTTATTTTATTCACCTTTTTTTCGGGGCTGGCATGTCTTGTTATATGGATATTTGCGAAGAGTCTTGGGGTTATGATGGTGTTCGCTGTGTTTTGGGCTTTTTTCAGCGGTGGTGAGTTCTATGATTCATTGAGCTGATGAAAAATCATAACTTTGATTTTGATTTGCTTCCTCCCTCCGCGTTTCCCTGTTTTTGTTTTGTTTCCTCACAAAAAAGTGTACTGGGCCCTGTCCGTCCCAGCCTCTGCCAAAATCGTCGGCGTGGAAAAACTCGGCTCAGCAGTAGCCATCCAGTTCTTGACGAATGTCCTCCCGGCAATATTCGCTGGGCCCATTGGGTCCCAGATAATCGCCGCTTCTGCTGCTAATGCGGGGATCTCAATAGATAATGTTGCGGCATATAGGTTTCTTATTGTTTGTGCTGGGTTGGTGTCGATTGTGTCTTCGTTGATTTTGGTGCAGGTGAGGCTGGGCTTCAGTAGGAAGTTGTTGGAGAAGGTGTAGAGGGAGTGGGAGAGGGAAGGGAGAGAGGGAAAGAGCGGTCGCTGCATTATTGCATAGGTTATGTTTTGTTGCATAAATATGATATGATGATCTTTTCTTTGAATGGTTGCTACACAAAGCATCTTTTTGCATTTATCTTATCTTAGAATTTGGCATGATGCATGCTACTATATGTTGGAACATGGTATTGTCGATTTGTGGGCCAGCTTGAATGAGATCTTAGATGCGGGGGTATTCTTCAAGTTGAAACTCCTGTTGACCCCCCCGCTTCAATCTGGATTGATCCCGAGATGATCGTGGAAGCGTACAGATAGCAAAAGTAAAGTTGGGTCCAAATCGAGGGGCCGAGTTAAATACTTTTCCCTGTCTTTGGCGATTATGGCTGCAGTAAGTAAGTATATGTGAAGAGTCCTGCATTTGAATCATGTCGAAAGGCGGATTGTATAATTCTTACACTCAAAGGCCACACAACACAAAGCATTTTGCATTTAACCATCATCAGAAGATAGTTATGTAAAGTCGGAACCCAGGCCATAAGCCAACTTTAGACCAACTTTAGACCCACGTGTCAGGACTTAGCACCTAAATATTTGAATACCCCTTGGATGAAGCACTAGTCATTAGAACCAATATAGAGAGTGTGTTGTACCAGGATTGTGCTGAGTACTTGTTACGTTAGGATTTGACATTACAAGCTTATGTAGTTCCGAAATTGTAGACAGCGGATGCTTCTGTATTTTGTCTCTCTCTTCTGACTGTCAGGAGAAGACAACCGGAAATATGCTCATTGCTGCCTTTTTAGCCTCAGGAACTTATCACAACAGTACTGGCCTAATATACTACAGTACAACTATTTCTGGGGGATTTACGGGGCTACAAGTAGCTGAGTAATCGACATCGGATCGGTTGGTTGCTATGATCCCAACTACAACAGTTGGGTTACTCATCAATGATGATCAAGCTATCTTTGACAGTTATTTGTTTCATGATGGAATTCATTGGGCTTTGCAAGTATAAGAAGCGAAGACATCAGGCCCTTGATCAAGCTATTGCTCTATCAGGTTGCTACTATCAGGTATCATAGCAGAGTTGCGATTCACATTAACTTCTTTCAGTTGTATGACATCAGCAGAGCAAGAACAGTTTTTTTTTTCAGGATTTTATTGCTATGCCAATATAATCGGTGCTGTGATTTTCGCGATTGCTGATGGTGAATATCTACTTCTTGACTGTGGGCTGAGACCTTGAGATAATCATTCATGCTATTTTTAGGAATTGCTACACTGGGGATACTGATTGTCATCCGGCTGCTACAGTGAGTATTTTCTGATGTTCACTAATATCTCTGTACTTAGCGACTGTGACTAAACACTGATTAGAGTCAAAACCTGGAGAGAACCCAAAGCAATACAGCTTCTGTGCTGTGTTCTTATTTGGCTTTGTTTAATAGGGCAAACAATTCTTTTAGCATTGACAATCTTTGGTCAAATAAGGCAGGTTGAGGGGATCCCAACGCCTATAAATTTCATCATCATCAACAACATCAAGGATGCTTTATGCACAGTAATGGTGAGATTTAGGCATACTTGGTGGCTGAATAATTTTACCTGGATTTCAGATTTTAGCTGGTGATCTTGTGCTCTGCTGGAGAGCCTGGGTGTTATTACCACATGACAAATCTTGGCGGTTTGTGCTAGCAATAATGATGATTTGCAATATAGGTATGCATTACAATTTGCAATTCTTGTTGTGACGTTTATGACAGTATGACTCATGTGGTGACAGGGCTCAATATTGCAGACCTAATTTCTGATGAGATTGCCGTCGTTAAATCCACATCCACTCCTGTCCTGGATTCAGTTGCCATAGCCACT
The DNA here is from genome assembly GCA_015501585.1 of Rhodocollybia butyracea. Classification (NCBI taxonomy): domain Eukaryota; kingdom Fungi; phylum Basidiomycota; class Agaricomycetes; order Agaricales; family Omphalotaceae; genus Rhodocollybia; species Rhodocollybia butyracea. Next base: position 123,353 of record JADNRY010000033.1, read on the forward strand.
TCACTGGCAGTGAACATGACAGCAACATCATTGATTGGTTGGAAAGCTTGGTGGAAACATTTCCCGGCATCAGGTTGTATATTATGTTCTAACCAAGTTTTAACCTTAGGGCCTATCACAGAACAATGAGAGAAGTTTCAGTCTGGAGGAAAAGTCGTGCTCTAAAAGTTCTATTTTTTTTGATAGAATCCGGGGCAGTTTTTCTGGTTATGCAATTGTTGTCATTGATTGTACTGTCCATTGATGTGTCTCCACTACTGATACCAAACTTGAAAAGTCTGGAAACCATTACCTTTGGTACAGATGCCAGTGTGCAAGTGTGGCAGGCTTCAGCAGTAAGTCTGTTTTTCATTTTTTATTGTCCAGGAACACCTTGGTTAAAATCTTTCAGGCACTTTATCCAATTGCCATAATAATTATAATCCAATCAAACCATTCGCCCATTGTAGAAACACTTCATTTAACTGCTCAAACCCCAACTCTCAGTGTTTCATAGAGCATGATGTGTTGAAGATACTCAGTATCTAGTAGTAGAATATCCCTTGCTTTAACATTACCTATTGTTTCTATCAAGCTAGTGAATACAATCTCAGGATTACTTTGAGAGAACTTGGGGTGCTCACAACACCTTGTATGTTGGTGATGGATGGGGCACTGCTTGATCTAGTATTGTAAAGTCTATGTGTCCTGGGTGTAACAACTACGGCCCTCCGGCCCCCTACCCCCCTTTGCAAAGTGGCGCTCATATTACCTAATGACGCTACTCTTACCCTCGTACCACCCGTATTTCGTCTATTAATTTCTGTAATAGAACCAGATCTTGCTCATGGTCTGAGGGATTTAGAGCCAGAGGTGTTACACTGGGATCCTGTAAGTCTCTTATATTGAGATATATAGAAGTGTAGTAGTAGGGCTAGACTGCCCTCTCATCAATAGTTCACTTCCTGTCACTTTCACTAGTATTCTATTTCATTTACAGTACATTGGCCAGGATGGGACCTAAATACTGGATTATGTTGTATAAGCTACAGAGCTTTGTCCACTCTGGAGTCCGTTAGCTGGTGTTGGGGGAATCCGCCAAGCGCCGGTATGCCGATCCTGCTTGCTGATTGAGGATCTCAGGGAATCGATTGGACCGACTCGAGGTTAATTAACTTTCTTTTCGATCGCTTCATCATTGTACTTCTTTTCTTTGTTTATTTATATTTAGTACCTACTTCTCTGTCATATAAAGTACTTTTCCCCCCTTTGTTCGGAACTGTCATCTCTCAGAAGCCAACGAGCCAACCTTTTGAGTGTTCCGTCGTTGTCTACGGTGTAGCGACACGGATACATAATCAAAGTTAAGTGTTTGCTTACCGTTATCTCCGTTACTCGCTACTTGATAAGATTACGCGCTCTAGACGCGTCGTCTTCTTTCTTTTACGGCTAGACGACTTTCCCTGACCCGACTGACTACCCTTGAGTCTATCAGCAGACTCCTTATCTCGTATACAGAAGTAAGTTGATAGAGGAGGAATAGGGATGAATTGTAGTGATAGAAACCTGTAACCCCGGTCGAGATCCTCGCGAAGAGGGGCTGGAGTCGTTACCAGTGTGAGTGTCGACGTCGCGCTTGCCTCAACATGTCTAGGCTTAATTAAATTATAATCCATTATTTTGATGATCGGCTGGAAGGGAGTGTGCTAATGGCTAACAAACACGATGTATGCTACTGATATGCTTTCATCCCATGCCCTGGACACCTCCAGAGTCGAAGCAATTTGGGAAGGACAATAGTGTTCCTCTGTGGCCGCAGAGCGAAGTATTTCATGAGGTTGGTAGTTCCGCAAGTCGTTTAAAGTGTGTGTAATATGTAACTTAGTAGAGAGAGGACTTTCAAAGAATCTTAATGCAAATGACAATACTTACGTCGCGAGATATTATAGAGATTGATATATATTGAACCGAAAGGAGTTCCTGAGTCCCCTTGCCCAGGTCAAGTGGTCCGAAACGGATGCGTCAAAGCTGAGGATTTCTTCCCATCTATGGCAAGGCTCCGGCAGTTGCCGAAGAGCGGGCCAAGACCGCCGAGTTATACTTTTTTGACTCGCCGTCTGGTGATGTCCTCACCTCCAACCATGCATTCACCACCAACTTATCCAGCGCCCACGCCAAGTTAGACTACTTTGGCTCACCGCCTGGCGATGTACTCACCTCCTCCAACCCATTCACCACCAACTTTATTCAGTACCTGCGCCAAGTTAGACTCTTTTGGCTCACTCCTGGAAATGTCCTCACCTCCCTCCAACCGTGTATTCACCATCAGCTTATCCAGTGCCCACGCGGAGGCGTTTTATAAGTGGCCTGAGTCCCTTCCCTCTCCCCAAACTCCTACATCCGCCATGGAGAAGCAACCGTCCGTTGCAGACGACACCGCTTTCCCGCAATCTGCTTTCACTACGGAGAAGCAAGCATACGCTTCGGACAGCAAACCGTTCAACTCCACTTCCCAACAAGATACGTTCCCCTCAGAGAAGCAGCCATCATCTTCCGTGCACGACAGAGCACTTGAAAGTGTTACTGACGATGGCAGTCAACGAACCGACGTGATCGATCCCGATGAGCTTCCTGAAGGTGGCCTAGGCGCCTGGCTCACCGTTCTTGCTGTCTTCCTCCTCACTTTCGTATCCTTAGGCACGGGAAGCGTGTGGGGAATCTTCCAAAGTGCCTATGCCACCGACCCATCCTCCCGATTCCAACAAGACAGCACATTCAAAATTGGATTTGTCGGCGGCTGCAGTGGGCTTGCTTTTATAATCGGATCCTTTTCTAATATCCTCATCTCCAAGTTTGGTATCCATGCGCCGATTATACTGGGTGTTGGGACTCTAGTGGCTGCGCTGATGCTGGGATCAATTGCGAAGACTTATTGGGAACTTTTGCTTTCACAGGGAATTATGTTTGGGTAGGATTTTTTTTGTTGTTATCATACTTATTTGGAATCCTGATAAATGTTGCTTTTTTGAACAGAATTGGTTGTTCTTTCGCATATGTACCTGCCATCAGCCTTCCTGCGCAACGGTTTCAAAAAAAACGAGCTTTTGCGACAGGCATTGCCAGTGTACATTTTCCGACACTTCTTTTTTGTGGGTATATCTGACTGATCCATCGAACTGTATTTTTTTTTCTTCAGGCAGGAGCATGTGCAGGCGCAGTCATCCTCGCACCCGTCGTTCAATCCTCCATCGACCATTTCGGCATCCCCTGGGCCCTGCGCATCCTCGGTTTCCTAACTCTAGCACTCGGTGTCACAGCTATATGCTGTATCCGCCAACGAGGGGCAACCAAGAAAATCGTCCAGTACAGACCTTTCGACCCTAGTCTGCTTAAGATCCCTGGATATCCTCTATACCTTGCTTTTGCATTTTTGCAGTTTTTTGGGCATGAGATACCATTGTTTTTTATTCCGAGTAAGCGATGGCGTTGTGGGGTTCATCAAAAATTATACTGGCTGTCTTATCTGAACTATTACAGGTTATTGTACGACGATACGAATATCCCCTGTTAATGCCTCGGCGGTTTTGTCTGTTGCGTCATCGGTAAGTTGTATTGGGCGAATCATGGCAGGGATGATGGCGGATAAATGGGGGACGATCAATGTCCTTATTTTGTTCAAATTTCTTTCGGGGCTGACATGTCTTGTTATATGGACATTGGCAAAGAGTCTTGGGGTTATGATGGCGTTTGCTGTATTTTGGGGTTTTTTCAGTGGTGGTACGTCTTATGATTCATTGAACTGATGGAATTTTGATCTTGATTTATACTTTTTGCTCCCCCCCCTCCTCCGCTTCTTTCCCTCCTTTTTTGTTTCTTCACAAAAAAAGCATACTGGGCCCTGTCCGTCCCAGCCTCTGCTAAAATCGTCGGCCTCGAAAAACTCGGCTCAGCAGTAGCCCTCCAGTTCCTGACGAATGTCCTCCCGGCAATATTCGCTGCGCCCATTGGATCCCAGATTATCGCTGCTACTGCTGCTAATGCGGGGATCTCGATAGATGATGTTGAGGCATACAAGTTTCTAATTGTTTGGGCTGGGTTGGCATCGGTGGTGTCTTCGCTGATTTTGGTGCCTGTGAGGCTGGGTTTTAGCACGAAGTTGTTGGAGAGGGTCTAGGGAGAAGAAGGGTAGGAGGAGGAGGAGAGAGGGGCCCATAGTAATACATGGCATTTTTTTAATTTACATTTTATGGTATCTTATCTATTGTATCTTCTCAACAGCATCCCCAGATGATCCAGATTCCGGATGTTTCAAAGCTACTGCAAATCCCACTCAGTGTATTCCATGCATTATCTCAATAGCATGAGGAATCTCATAAGATCATATTCGTTCTGACTCTCATGGCCAACTATATAGCTCACTTGGTTAGTGCGCTTTGATTTCCCGAATACAGCGGCTTTGTTCGAACGCGAATGCAGGGTTCCATCCCTTCGTTGGTCATTTCCCGGTTATACAGAATCTTGTTTTTTACACATTTTATAGTAGTGTTATGTAGTGTTATAGTAATGTATTTATGCCACCATGTTATTTAAATCTCCGAGTCTTCGGGATTATGGCATTAGAGCAACCTTGGAGCTGGGGACTGATATCGAACTGAAGGCTTTAGACTTTTGCATTTCAGCATTTTTTTTTTTTTTTTTTTTTTTTATCTATCTATTTCAGATAAGTATTGTTTTTAATACTATTATTTTTTTTTTTTTTTTTTTTCTTGCTTCAGGCCTTTATTTGATTAATTTTTTTATTCTTACTGGATAGACTAGACAAAGTCTGTCCAATAGAATGAACTTAAATTGAGGTCCTTCAGGAAGGCCGAGTGTTATTAGTCGATACAACTGAGCTCCGAGTTTCTCATTCCGGAACCGTAATGAGTACACGAAATAATAACTTATTTTTTTTTAGTACTTTGTTGACCTTATTTTCAAACTCAAGTTTGAGGTTTTGTGGATACTGATTTAACCCAAAAACGGTGGCGGAACCGTTGTCATTTTGTTAAGTACAAAACTTCCAAAGAAGCGGCCTGCGATGTACTGGAATCATGCAGTGATCTTGAGGATGAGGTAGATCTCAGGTGTGTATTACTTCAAGTTGGGCTCATGTTTTTTCAATTCCCTGGTAGTATATCGGTTAGTACACGCGCCTGTCATACAGCTGGGTAAACATGACAAGCTTATCGCGCGAAAGCTGGGTTCGACTCCCAGCCAGGGAGTATACTGTTGCGGAGTTCTTTCTCGGCAAGTTAACTTTTGTCGACTTATCCGTGGACTTGACGTTTCGCCGTCATGGCTTCACCAGCTCCAAACTTCGACTTGAAGCTTGAAGCTCGAAGGCAAGTCTCGCATTCATAGTGAAAACCTTTAGCAGAACGCCTTGCAGCTCAAAATGGCTCAAAACGGGATAACGTCGGAGAGCGAGCGGCGATCTTGTCAAAGCTGAGGATTTCTTCCCATTTACGGTAAGGCCCCTGCCGCGGCCCCGGCAGTTGCCGACCGGGCCTAGACCGCCGAGTCAGACTCTTGGCTGTTGCACTGCTTGGCAATGTCCTCACCTCCTCCAACCATGCATTCACCACCAACTTACCCGGCGCCCGCGCCACGCCGCTCAGCGATGAAGCACTCCATCTCCTCACTAGAATCGCCACTTTCGTTGTCTTATGCATCTCTCAGCGCAGTTCCCTCGACAAGCCCGCCAAGCGCCGATATCCTCTCCGCCGGAACTGGTATCTCAAAGTCAGATGTACAGCGTTCATCCTCGCAAAATAGTCTCGGCGCCCAGACTGCAATGTCTCCATACTTTTCATCGAACCCACAAACGCCTGTGCCTGGATATACACCGAAAGTGTCGTTTGATACGTTTGAGAATCCTGCGGCTAGCATGTTCAGCTTTACGTTGAGCTCAAAGTCGGCGGGATACAGGAGATCAGGAGCAACGAGGTCAGCTTGGATCATTGGTTGTTTTCTCTTGGTTGAAATGTGTTTCTTATTAGAGTCTTTTTGTGTGCATCCTCGGCGGATGAATCAGGAAGAGAAGCACTCGATTGGTCGCTTGAAAGCTTTGTGCAGGACGGTGACGAGTTTGTTGTTTTCAGAGGTGTTGAAGAAGATGTACTTGGTATGCTGGCGATACTCTGTTGATCCTTTCGTGTTCCTCATTCCAAATCCAAATCGCCCTGTAGACAAGGATCATGATATTGTACGCGAGGATGCTCGTGCGCTTATGGCGTATATTCAAGCAAAGAGTCAGGAATTCGACCCAGATCGCAAAGTCAGTCGTTCGAACCACTTTTCTTCCCGCTTTGACGCTGATTTCTCGGATTCAGCTGTCTATCATCTTGGAATATATCGCAGGAAAGGTCACCGATACTCTTGATCGCCTTATTGCTCTTTACAAGCCCGATTCGGTTGTAGTTGGGACCCGTGGACGCAGGTCAGTTGCATCATTGTCGGCCGCAGTGCTTGCGCTTGCGCTCATTCGCTGATCGATCTTGTGATTGTATAGGGCATGGCAAGTCGGTATAGGCAAAGGAACGATGGGCAGCGTTAGTCGGTACTGCCTCACACACTCTCCTGTACCCATCATAGTCGTTCGCCCAGAACGCAAAGTCAAGAAGGCCGTTGAAAAACGGAGAGCGGATCCTAAGAGAGGGACCCACTTCGACTAGGGTTCCACATGGCTCAATTGCAAACGGATTTAGAACTCGGCTTTAAGAGGATAGGATCCGATATACATAGGCTTCCCTCTTCGCCCTTGGTGCGGCAATATATCGCCAGTTTTTTTGCACCGAGAGAGGGAACCTTGGGACGTACTACTTGGTTTCCTTATACTGCTCGCTTCGCTCCTCTCACGGGGTGACTCTATCTCTCCCCATCTCGTCCAATCCACCCCAGCTCATTCATGTTCCGCCGGTTTCCTTCTCCATTCATCCTTGGTATGTAGTGGTTACAAGCTGTATCTGTCGTTCCCGACTCGACACCGCATAAATAATTATGTTGAATCGATGTTATTGTTGACGAATTGTCCTCAGAGATGATATTTCATCGCGGTTTCCACTCCACCAGTATATATTCTAAAAACACAAGCTCGTTCCTGGCTATTTGCGCGCGCAACTCACACTGCTGCATGTTCAATCAAGTCAAATGCCGCTCTATCTCACTTTCCTCGAAGCCGGCGACTCATTTTGTCTCCTGTCTACGCTATTAACGCTCTTCATGTGACCTGCCACCTTGTGCGCCTCTTCCACAAACGGTTGCTTCGCTGACTGTTACCAGATGGCTTACTGGCCAAATCACGAACAAAGGCATTATGTAAATTGCGAAATGAAACAATTATGCATGCCACACGCACACAAGACCTCACAAGACCTCACAAGACATTTGTTTTTCCCAAGGACACTCATTTAGTTGCATCCCGTTTGTATGACGAACCGAAGTCGATGCGAGCCTGCTCGTTTAGAGTTTTTCTTTGTTTTTTCCTTTTTCTAGAGCATTAAGCTTCGGGGATCGTGTATTATTTCAAGGCTTCTGGGAGGAAGTGGTTGTTGTCTTGTTGCGTATAAAATATGCTCGGGAAAGCATCGCTCTTTTCCCTCAGGTGGGATTCTGTCACCAAGTTCAATCTAGTAAGTCTTGTTCTCTCCCTTTTCGTGTATTCGCCTCGTAGACTAACTCTCCTCTGTCGAATCTCTAGGCGTTCCTCAGATGTTCGTTCCTCGCGCCGCCACTGTCGCAGCCGCGGCTGCAAGCTCCGTTCCTCTGTTCTCACTCACTGTCGACCAGACCCCGAATGGGTTTAACAGCGCCGCGAGGGGCTGGAATTCATGGGGTGGGTCTTTTTCATTCGAATGATTCTATTGTATCCTGTATTGAAGAAATCGTATACTCTTAATAGGTATAGAAGACAATCCTGCCACCGACCCAAGTTTCGTGTTCGACCAGACGCACATTGAGCAGCAATGTGATATTTTGGCTACTTCTGGCCTCATTAACCTTGGCTACACGACGTGCAGTGTTGACTTTGGGTGGTCTCTCGATTCTGGAGACGCGAACGGACGTGTCATCGCGAATAGCTCGTTGTTCGATATGGCAGATCTCGGTGATCATCTGCATAGTGAAGGTATGTTTCGGTTCTTTTTCTTTTCTCGAGGCTCGTCGTAGTACGCGTAATGAATCACTGAATCGTGCTTTTTTCTCGTTCTTTTTTAAGGATTGTTGCTCGGTGTTTATGTTCGACCCGGGGGTTGGTTGACGGATTTGAATAAGACGATTTTGGGCACTGATATCACTATCGGTTCGGTATGTACCGGAGATAATGGATTGAATCAATGTAATTGGGATTACGGAGCCGATGGAGTTCAGCAGTGGCATAATTCTGTCGTTGATTTATTTGCTGAATGGTGAGTCGTATATACGCATATCATATATACTTTCCCTTTCTCTTCCTTCCCCTTCTCTGGTGGCTCGAGCGTAACATTCATATATCTATCTTAGGGGTGTCGATTTCATCAAGCTCGATTTCATCACTCCCGGCTCCCCCCAGAATGGCGCGAACCTCCCTGCAAACACGTCTCTCTCCGTCGTCAACTACCACAATGCGATAGCCCAATCAGGCAGACAGATGCGTCTCGACATCAGCTGGAAGCTCGCACGCGACGACGTCGATTTTGCCATCTGGCAATCCAACTCCGAATCATTCCGAACAGACCAGGATATCAACAACGGAGGGACCCAACGTTCATCTTGTATCAAACTGTTCAGCGAGCGATTGATAATTACCGGCAGTACATTGTGTTGCATACGGCACAGGACGAGGTTCTCACTATATATCCTGATATGTGCAATATGTATATCGCCAATCCAATTGCAGTGGATGGGGTTGATAGCGATGATGAGCGGTTCACGATCATGACCCACTGGATAGGAGCGGGTTCTAATCTTATTCTTGGGAGTGATTTGACGAATATCGATGGTAAGTCATTAATTTCTTCGAAAATACCTGCTCGTGCGACTATTTTTAACCCATCATATAGCCACCGGGATGTCCATCATCAGCAACGCGGAAGCTATCAGCGTCGCAGATTTTGCAGCCAAGAACCCCATGCGCCCTCGCAACCCTGGAACTGGCCTCGGCGACGCCCAACAACTCCAAGCATGGATCGGCGGTCCCAACAGCACTGGCAACGCGTTCGTCGTCCTGGCCAATTACGGTCCTGACCAAGGCTCTGGCGGTTTCGGCACCAGTCTTACAGGAGCGCAGAATGTCAGTGTTACTTGGGCGGATTTGGGGATAAACGGAAGCTTCAGTGTGAGGGATGTATGGCAGGGACAGGATTTAGGTACTTTCGATAGTGCATTGAGTGCGAGTTTGGGGAGGGGCAGAGTTTGTTGGCAGTTTTGACGCCTGTGGGGCTTGATATAATGATTATTTACGGTTTGGGTTTATTGTTTATTTATTTGAATCATTTGGAAGAAGAATTGGAAGTTGATGTGTTCCTACGGGCAACAATACAGCATTTCCCTGCTCCTCCTCCAAGACTCTTTAAGATGCATCTGCAAAACCTGGGACGAGCTTTGGCTGCTCTGGAGCACTCTGGAGCGCTCCAAAGCTGTCAAAGCTGCCAAAGCAACCCAGAGCACTTCAGAGTGCTCTACAGCGAGTACCCTTGCTCTGAGATGCTTTGGACTGAATAGCAACTGAATAGAACTGCTTTGATCAAAACCCAGGTTTTGCAGATGTGGCTTTCAATTGTATATAATTGTGGGCTGTGGTTAATCCTCATTGACATCAAGATCATCGGAGCTGATCGATGAAAGTGGTCTGTGCAGGTTGTCCAGGACGAAGCATTACTGTGTCCAAGATGGAGGAAGGTTGCAGTACTTAGTAGGGTTATAAAGGTCGCGTTGAATGTAACTTACACCCTCATCAGTGCCAGTATGGATTTTGAGCTATTGGACTGCTGTGGAGCCTTGTATCTTTATTTTAGTTTTCAAGTTGATGTTATGGGAACTGCAACTCAATAAGTCTGCTCCAAACCCCAGTATTAATTTAGAGTCTTAGACTCAATATTGTTGGGTTGCTCATCAAACTATCCGATGAAATCTTGGGAATACAACAGCTTTGCTTATTCTTTCATTATGTAAGTCGTTGGGCATTGCGAGTATAAAACTAGAGGAGATTGCATGGCCATTGCTCGATTCTAGCGGAGCTGCGGTTAAACGCCTTAACTCGTTTGTATGACACCAGCAGAGCAAGAACAACTTTTTGACGCTGGATTCAACTCCTATGTCAATGTAATCAGTGTTGCGGTGTTCGCAGTTGCTGGTGGTGGGCATCTACCTACTACTTGACCGAGACCTTGATGTGGACTTTGAGGTACTCATGGGATTTTATGTAGGAATTGCTACACTGGGAATACTGATTGCCACATGGTTGCTACAGTAGGTGTTTTCCGATGTTCACTAATATCTCTTGCCAAATGACTACACTCTGATTAGAGCCAAAACCTGGGGAGAACCCAAAGCGATGCAGCTTTTGTGCTGTACAGCTATTTGGCTGTGTTTGATAGGGCAAAGCTTCCTCATATACATTGCAGTTTTAGATGGAATAAGATTCAGCTTTGTGGAGGAGATCTCAATACTCCCACTAAGTTTGGTCAATATGGACAAGATTGAAATTATTCTAGGCGCAATAATGGTGAGATTGAGCCATGCTAATTGGCTAAATAACGTGAATTTTAGATTTTGGGTGGTGACCTTGTGATCTGCTGGAGAGCCTGGGTCTTATTCCCACATGACAAAATTTGGCGGTTTGTGCTCGCAATAATCATGATTTGCAACATAGGTGTGCATTACAATTAGCAGTTCTTAACTTCTTTTTGTGCTCATGACTAATTTATACACAGGGCTCAATATTGCAGACTCAACTTTTGATATTAAAATGCTTAATGAGTCCCCTCCTGCTCTGGACACAGTTACCTTGTCCATATCAGTGGCAACAAACATGACAGCAACATCATTAATTAGTTGGAAAGCTTGGTAAAAACATTTGGCATCAGGTTGTAACCTGTGTTTTAACCTCTATTATCTTAGGGCCCATTACAGGACAGCGAGAGAAGTGTCAGTCTGGAGGAAAAGTCATGCTCAAAAAGTCTTATTTTTTTTGATGGAATCTGGGGCAGTTTTTCTGGTCATACAATTATTTTCATTGATTGGAATGTCCCTTTCGCTATCCCCACCGCTAGCAGGAAAAAAATTGACAACGATTTTCCTGTTTGCAGACGCTGGTCAAGACGTATGGGAGGCTTCAGCAGTAAGTCTGTTTTCATTTTTTATTGTCCGAGTCCAGGAACATCTTATTCAAAATATCTCAGGCACTTTATCCAATTGTCATAATGATTTTGATTCACTCAGACCATTTGCCTATTGTAGAAACACTTCATCTAACTGCTCAATCCTCAACTCTCAGTGTTCCTCTCAGTGTTCTGTAGAGCATGATGTGCTGAAGTTACTTGATATTTAGCATAATATGCCTTGCTTTGATATTACAAATTTATGTTTGGAAATTGGGGTATTGATAGACTTCTATGTCCTCCTGTTTTCACTTGCTGTTGAACAGTGGTGAGCAATGTTGAAACTAGATTACCGCTTATGAGTCGTATCTAATCAGTAATGTGAGTCGACTAGACGCACTTGCTATACGATCGATGAACTGTCGATATATGCTATGTTGAAACTCACCCTCAAACACTAGACGCAGCCTCTACGCAGGTTCGTATAGATGTAGTCAATTATGCCATTCGCTATTAGTCTTATGATACATAGCTTGTACGCTGCCTTGCAGTACCTATGAACATTACCTATAGAATTACCATACGGACTCCATCTTCTAGGGTACATTATGCACATGTATATGCACTATGTTTAGCAGTACGACTCAAGTAGACTCATACATTGTTATAGGGTTTATTATATTCTGTAGTATAAATACTGTAGATATTTTCCTGTAACAATAACAAAGAATCCTACTATTCGTCTGGACACTTGTTCTGCTCTCAACAAGCACTCTTACCACTCCTATAACATCCCTAACACTCTCAGGTGAGTAGGCTGTCGACCTTGTGTTGACTGACCGCTGTTTCTACAGGTTATGGGCCCCGGATCGCTTCAACACATGTTGTGCCCTCCATTGTGCTTACTGCACTTGGTTAGACAGTGTTCAATGAACGTCCAACGCTCATTCCTGGAGTGTACGAAGTTCGCGTGTTGTGCATAGCTGGTCATGGTACATGGTAACATTCATGGATCGCATTTCTCTCCATTCCTGCATTGTTCAAAAATATACATGACTTTGCACACTGACACACACATGTATTTACATAGGCACCCGATGATCGAACGAACTGTTTAAGGGCTTTGCTGTGATGGCATTCCCTTTAGGGTTTTATTCCCTGCCAGGTAGACTTGGGGTCACCGCTATAATAGCCATAAAAGCGTTCATGTGCATCCGCTGGCAAACTGCGAACGATCATTGGGTTCTTGGCCTTCGTAGAATAATTGTACATACACATTACCTACCTGCTGCTTGCCTTAAGTTCTTCACATGCTGAAGGGATACTGTTCGATTGTGCTGCAAAGCACATCTGAACGTTGACTGAACGCATATTCTTGGCATTCAGTTACCCTATTTGTGTTCCGATCAACTTAAGTAACTGAGTCCGAATTGGAATGATCGGATCAGTGGATGGAAAATGGATGGATAATTATATGCGATCAACACTGAAAACACTTGTCACGGGTTTCTGACTCTGTTGTTGTGATCTGAGTTCATAACTTGTGGAAGCACGTCACTGACTGTTGCTCTACTTTTTCTAGAACCTTATCAAAACATGTCTCTCTCAAACCTCTCTAGTGTTCCTCTCCTCAATGGGGCTAACTACCCCTCCTGGTCCAGTTCAATGACAGCGCTCCTTAGAGCTTCTCGTTGTTGGTCTGTTGTATGTGGACGGATCCTTCGCCCCAAACAAACATTCCGCAAAGCAAGCGCCTCTGAAGTCGCTGCTGGCACTTACAAGGCCAATGAAGATATTGAAACCACCACTGCCGAACGGCAGAAAGAGATTGATGACTGGGACAGCATTGACGACCAAGCCATGGGCTTAATTGCCCTCCGACTTCCTGATGACATCAGGGCTACTGTCCTAAAGACTGACTCTGGTGAGACTTGGGACGAAATCAAAAAGATCTATGGCAAACCCGGCTCTGCCGGCACTTTTGGCATCTTCAAAGAGGCCATTAACTTCCAAATCGACGGAAGAAACGACCCTACTCTTGCCCTAGCATCTTTAAACTCCACCTTCTCCCGCCTTGATGGCTCTGGTCTCATTCTTCCCGAACCGGTAAAAGCTATGATTCTCTTGGCCGCCTTACCTACTCAATGGGATAGTCTTGCAATGACAATCCTTTCTCGAGATGCTACTCTCCTTACTCCGTCCAACATCATGCCGATCATTCAGGACGAGTACCGCCGCCGCCAATCCAACGCTACCTCGCTCACGGCCCGCATCTCCGGCGTCAAACGTCAATCTGATTCCAAGTCTTCTTGGAATGATCAGAAGAAGAAGAAGGACACCAAGAAGGGAGCGCCTTACCCGGCAAGCAAACCTTCCAACGACTCGTCCTCTTCTTCCGACAAAGACAAAAAGACACGCCGCGGAAAGAAAGGAGGAAAAGGCAAAGAAAAGGCTCATGAATCGGCTGAAGTGGAGACTTCCAATGTCTCTAATTTCGCCACCTGCCTTGCCTCGCGCATTAACGACAGCTTCCTCCGTGAAGCCTCCCACGACTCCGTCCTTGACAGGATGAAGATTGAGGAAGTAGAGGTCGATCTCTCTGATCACCTTTGGCCTCAGACCAAACTCGAAATGGACATTGACGAGGAAATGTATGGCTCTGGAGACGAGCGCCTTATTTTCTGGCAAGCTTCCCTTAATAGTTTTAAGGAAAAATTCACTGACCAATTGCACTCATTACAACAGATGTTCAATAATATGGCTGGAATCTCGAACGGTCCAAATGGACCTTATGTATCACATTCTCCACGCTTTATGAACTCTGTACCTCCTAGTGAGGGTAAATTAAATAAAATGGTTTCTAATGAAGTGCATGGTGCGAATAAGAACCTTAGTCAGATATTTAACACATGGCTGCTTGATTCCGGTGCATCTGGATATTTTACCCCTTATCGGCAAGACTTTGTGTCTTATAAAAAATTCACACATCCGATACCTGTCCAGACTGCTGACGAACGTACATCAACCTTTATTGAAGGTGCCGGAACAGTCTACATAAGGCATGACAACGGCGAAGGAAAAATCCTCACGACTAAGTTACACCCAGTGTTTTACCAACCGCATTGCACACACCGACTTCTATCTGTTGGTTTATTAAATCGACAGGGTTGTTACACAACTATTAACGTTGAAAAATCAGTTATTCGTAAAACGGATGATGACTCAACAATCATGACCTTATATCCCAATAACGATAGGGATAATATTCACTGGCTAAAGGCCGATGTAGTGAAATCTGAGATAGGCATGATATCATCTCCTAATGATTTTAACACCTGGCATAACCGTTTTGCACATCCCGGTGATGTCGTATTACGCAATGCTCCTGGAAATGTCAACGGACTACCTAAGTTGTCGATACCAGATAAAGAATCTCCATGCAAAGGTTGCGCGCTTGGAAAGGCTGCCTCCAAAGCATATCCTAAGTCCGAGAAACGAGCATCCAACCCTATGGATTTAATTCACGCAGATTTGGTTGAAATTCCAACTGTCTCTTATCATAAATTTAAATTTGTGATCACTCTGCTGGATGACTGCTCTTCTCATGCTACTTCGATCATGCTGCGACAAAAATCAGAAGCGTTTCAAGCCTTCAAGGATTTCAAATCTTGGGCTGAAAAACAAACTGGACGCAAACTTGTGCGTTTCCGCATTGATCGAGGGGAGAACTTATCTCAAAGGAATTTACTTCCTTTCTCAAGTCTGAGGGTATTGATATTCAAATGTCCGAACCTTATGTTCATCAACAGAATGGTAGAGCGGAACGTATCAACCGTACACTCATGGAAAAATCCGAAGCCATGCGACACCATGCATGCTGCCCGGAGTCCTGGTGGCAATTTTCATATTCCACAGGAGTACATGTGTATAACCGCACACCGATCCGTCGATTGAACTGGAAGACACCAATTGAAGGTTTTCTCAAAAAGAAACCTGATGTCTCGTACTTCAGAACCTTTGGCTGTGGCGCTTATGTCTTTATTCCTATTGACAAGCGAAAAAATAAACAATCCCCACACTCTGAAGCAATGACTTTCATTGGATATGACCAAGGAAGCAAAGGATATCTATTCATGCGTAGCGATAATTCCGTAGTGCATGCTGCACAAGCAACTTTCTATGAGAAATGGTTTCCACGGTGCAAATCCGAATCTGATTCTGGAGTAAAACCCGCTATACCTGTTGCCCCCACGCCTGTGAAACCTTCGCAACCTTCAAATGGTAATGGTGCAGACATTCCATTTGATCCGGAATTCCCGGAAGATCAACCACAACCATTTACTGAACCGGAAAATGGACCGCACAGTCCACCAGCTGGCCCAGATCCAGATCTGCCTGGTGATGATGATGCTCCAAATCCCAATCCTCCGGTACCATCTCGATCACCCACCCCTCCACCTCAAGCAAGAGACCCTTCACCACCTGCTCCCGATCCTAATCCATTCAGCTACCGTCCCGAAGACGTTGAAGCATGGAAACGTGTGAACCCCACTAGAGAACGCCGTGCACCCTTGCGCCCTGGCATGATACCCACGCCTGGCACTTGGAGCCGACAAGCTGATCGTGAAGAACGTGCTGAGCGCTTTGGACACGCTAGACGTGGACTTGTGCCTGCTCGCAATATAGTTCCTGATCAAGTTCCGCCACCGGTTCCACCACCACGTCCATTGAATCCTGATGACCGTATGGTCACACCGCCACCTCCAGGCGCTACTCCGGATTCTGACATAGAAGAGGAAGCACTTCTGACTAAACTAGCTCAGGAAGGGGGAGTTGAATTACAAAAATACCTTCTTTCGCAAGCAATCTCCGATTACCTAGAAGAATCATCTTTTATCACAGATCTTGACAGTGAAATGATACCGGCTAAACACGAAGCCGCTAGGAATAATCCTGATAATTGGATTTCTCCAACATCATATCGTCATTTACCATCTGCTGAAAGAAAGAAATGGGATCAAGCATGCAAAGATGAGATCGATGGTTTGAAGAAACGAAATGTCTTTGAAGTAGTTGATCTACCAAAAGGTCGCAAACCTATCCGTTGTCGATGGGTTTTTACTAAAAAATCTGACGGTCGCTATAAAGCCCGACTCGTAGCAAAAGGTTTTTCACAAGTAGAAGGTGTGGATTATAATGAGTTGTTCTCACCGGTCGCCCGGTTTGAAACTGTACGAACTCTCCTAGCTTTAGCCGCATTAGAGGACTGGGAAATCCAGGCTCTTGACGTCAAACAGGCTTTTCTTTATGGCAAGCTAGATGAAGAGATCTACATGGAACAACCTAAAGACTTCATTAAAGAAGGCACACCGAAAGTATGGCGGTTACATCGTGCATTATACGGACTGAAACAAGCTAGCTTATCCTGGTGGAAGGAATGTAACGCCTCCATGGGAAAATTGGGATTTAAGCGCTGCTCTTCAGATGCTGGTGTATACGTCTTTAAATCAAATGGCAAAACCGTAACTGCCATCATCTATGTTGATGACGCACTCTTTCTTGGCAAGGACAAAGATCTTGTTCTTAAAAAGAAAAACGAGTTTATGAAATTATGGGAATGTCGTGATCTAGGAGAACCAACTGAGTTCCTTGGAATGCGGATTACACGGGATCGTTCCAAACGTGTCCTAACACTTGACCAACAACCTTATCTTCGAAAGGTCATAGAACGTTTTGGACTGACTAATGCCAAAGCTACCCCAACCCCATTACCTTCATCCTGGGTTCCTCGTGCAAACACTGGTCGTGTAGATGCCAAACTTAGACAACGCTTCCAAAGCGTAATTGGATCTTTATTGTATCTGATGCTAGGCACCCGACCCGACATTGCTTATGCCGTTATAAAACTCTCACAGTATTCGGCGAATCCAAACCCAGACCACCTGGCCAAAGCACTTTACATTGTGCGCTACTTAATTGGGACTTCTACTTACGTACTTGTCTTTGATGGTAGATCTGACCATGGCTTCTTAGCCTATTGTGATTCTGACTGGGCGTCAGATCCAGATGATCGAAAATCCCATACTGGGATGATTATCAAACTTGCCACAGGTCCAATCTGCTGGACTTCTCATAAACAGAAAACAGTTGCTCTTTCATCGACTGAAGCTGAATACATGGCTTTATCTGATTCATGTAGACAACTTATGTGGCTCAAGTCTCTCTTTTCTGAGATCGGAATTACTATCGCTGTATTGCCCTTATGTGGTGATAATCAAGGATCAATCTTTCTGGGATCTAATCCTGTACAAGAAAGAAGAACCAAGCATATTGATATACGATATCATTATATCAGAGAACGCATCGAATCAAAAGAAATAGAACTCTTCTATGTTCCTACTGATGATAATGTCGCAGATCTTCTCACGAAGAACCTTGCACTTGTCAAATTTCAGAAATTCCGCAACAGTCTTGGAATTCTCTTTAATTGATTCGCTATAGACTGTGCAATATGTCTATAAACTATAATGCCGTTTAAAGTCGATAAAAAAATTATACTTCTTAGCTACAATTCTTAGCGAGGGGGAGTGTTGAAACTAGATTACCGCTTATGAGTCGTATCTAATCAGTAATGTGAGTCGACTAGACGCACTTGCTATACGATCGATGAACTGTCGATATATGCTATGTTGAAACTCACCCTCAAACACTAGACGCAGCCTCTACGCAGGTTCGTATAGATGTAGTCAATTATGCCATTCGCTATTAGTCTTATGATACATAGCTTGTACGCTGCCTTGCAGTACCTATGAACATTACCTATAGAATTACCATACGGACTCCATCTTCTAGGGTACATTATGCACATGTATATGCACTATGTTTAGCAGTACGACTCAAGTAGACTCATACATTGTTATAGGGTTTATTATATTCTGTAGTATAAATACTGTAGATATTTTCCTGTAACAATAACAAAGAATCCTACTATTCGTCTGGACACTTGTTCTGCTCTCAACAAGCACTCTTACCACTCCTATAACATCCCTAACACTCTCAGGTGAGTAGGCTGTCGACCTTGTGTTGACTGACCGCTGTTTCTACAAGCAAGTGGCATCAGGATCTGATATACATAGGCCTCCCTCTTTGCCCCTTGGTATGGTAATATAATGCCAGATTTATTTAGAGAGGGGGAAACATAGTTATACTAATCCTCTCATGAGGTGACTCTACTATCTCTCGTGCCTGGTCCACTGCAACCCATCCATCATGTTCCACCAATTTCATTTCATGCTTGGGTATGTTGTGGACCGTGGTAAATGCAAGGTAACTGGCTACTACACTGAGTATCTGCTGTTCCTGACTTGATGCACATAAATGATACTGTATGTTGAGTTAATGAGCATTACTAATGGACTAGCCAAGCTCAGAGAGATGATATTCGGTTCCACTCCACTGTACGGTACGGTTCTCTGCCAATGGCCAAAAATATCTGCTTCCGATTAACAGGACCAGAGCATTCAAAGAACGTGGGTGAAGCAGTCACTTGAGTGCAAATTATCATTGTGGTCACTGTCGATGAAGAAATAAATATGGGCAAATGGGTTAGTACACCACATCAGATTTGGTCCGCTCTGTAGACTGTTGCTCCACATTAGTTATAACGGCTCTCATCGAGGATCATTCCATATCCGACGACGCTAGTTCATCGAAAACAGTCAGGCCAAAGAGATTTGGAGTAATTGGCCAAACGAATGTACATTACCCTCCTGGCCAGTTTCTCGTGGTGAGCCCTGTAAAAGACTTTCCAATCTCTACTTGAGCGCACATTTAACTTTATTGATTCTTGCATCCTCTCAGCTCTCAGAACGGAGCTAATCTCCCCGTGAATACATCTCTTTCCGTCGTCAATTACCACCAGGATGACAAAAGCGTTGTCTGTTGGACGCCGTCGAGTCCGGTTCTGAGCACAATATATTATTGATAGTGAGCAGTGGAATACAGAGCGAACGTCTTGTCTCGTGGATATCCTAGTTGGTATGGAATCTGGATTCCCGAGCTTTAGTCCAGACGCATCTGTCTCCCGGTTAAGTAGGACCAAGCGTTTGGCATTTGACAGTTTAGGAGTGTGAATGTTCTGTATATTACTCTTCATATTTGTATTTGTCCGCTACGTCGTACGTCGACCAAAGCCCCATATCAAAGATTTCAAAGACTCTCTCAATACTGGTGCGCGTTTTCATCCTATGTTGCTTCATATGCACCATGCTCACTAGCGCTTGGGAACAGTTCACGTTTTGCATATAATCTATCAAACATGGCACCCGCTTCAAGTTCAGTGGTAAAGTTTTTCAAATCCCAAACACAATCACACACTCCTCACACTAAACCGTAATCTGAGCTGTTAAATGGCGATGGCAAATACCAATGTCTCTCGTCAGATTAAGAAGATCAACCACCGCTTCCGAAAAAACCAAAAAAATACTCATACGCCAGATGTAGGTCCTCATCGTGAGGCGCTTGAAAAGAGGTACAAACTCAACAATCACCCGAATCTGTTTCCCAACAAGCGCATGTTCAAGGGACCATGCGGTGGTTACTGGAGCTTCATTCACATGCGATAGCAAACTGGGCGTCGAAAACTGTATGCTTTCATTTCTTTTGCTTTTTTATTTCCCATATAATGACTTTAAACTTCTAGAGCGATGGGTCTGCGACCATTACCAAGCCTCCAAATACAGAATATTTCGAGTGTAAGCAATGCAAGCTTCCACCGTTGACCAGGACCTCCCGTTCCTCAGATGTTCCTTCAGCCATGCCCATTCCTTCAGCAGCTCTTGCTCCTTCAACTGTGCTTGTTCCTTCTGCGCTTGTTTCTCCGGAAACTCCTGTTCTTTCAGCTACGCATATTCCTCCAGCTGCTCCTGGTCCTTCAGCTGAGCGTGTTCCTTCAACTGAGCATGTTCCTTCAACTAAGCGTGTTCTTTCAGCTGCGGCCTGTATAATTTGGAGTCAGGGTAGTGAGTCTTGAGTATATTTGATTTGCGTTTGAGTCAAAACTTTGGAGTTTGAGTCAATTGAGTCAAAACTATTTGAGTATGAGTTCGTTTGATTTGAGTATGAGTAGAAATGTTATTATTTTCTGTTAACCATTGAGTATAGATAGGTAGGTTAACTGGCATGGTGCCATTAACAAACAGCTGGGTTCCACGCTACATATATCGCGCCTAAGATATATCATTATGCCGTGAGCATCTATCTCCAACGTTGCTACAATGGGAGGTTGGAAACTCCGGACTCGCAACGCCTTGTCGAGGCGAGAGTAGGAGTCCTGCTCCTCCGGGCCTGTTACCGGTAAAAGGGGAGGTGTTTCCCCGCTCAAGATTATTTTCCCTTTCTTATCTTATAGGCTGATCTTTTACCTTTTGTTTGCCTCATCCTTACTAGCTACGCTTCATTGATAGACCGCATCGGGTAGGCGGCATCGTTATTTTATTTATACTTCGATACTTTCATTTATTTCCCTCAGTGGTTGTACACTCGTGTACTGCTGAGGGTAAGTTTATTTATCTACATTCTTGTGTTCTTCGTACTGATATCCACTTACAGTTTAGAACACTTACTAGTAAGTTCACAGCCTTCAACAGACACAATCTGCAAGTGTCTATTGCGAGCGTTGCTGCGCAGGATCTCCTTACACGCAACGCCTTTAGTAGCCACTACCTGATTTTTACAACCGAGTTAGATATTACCTTAATACTGGCTGTGTGTCTTAGGTCGGTCAATGTGCAGCAGATATGCACCTGACAATAAAATGAGGTTTATATCAATATTGTCACAGAACAGCCTGTTGATGAATCCAAGAGTCCGCCTTACTGAGTCAGTCCCTCTGTATTGACTAACCCATCTCTCGGAATATTTGACTGTTGGAGACATCCTGGAATGTACATGCATATCAGGACATTCCCTTCCTCGGGCGGACAATGCTTACAAAATACCATACAGCTGAACATTTACTTTCACACCAGCGCCTCTGGCTCCCTCAGATGTTCTACTACCAATGGAGGTGAGATCAAGTATACTTATATGGTACAGTAGAGGTTGATTTGACCATCAGTCACCAGAAATTGAGCTTGACTCATTGAACTCCAATGAAACTCAAGTGACTCTTCCATCAACCTGAATTGAGTTTGGCTCGAGCTTGACTCACTGAACTCCAACAAAATACCTCATAGAGTGAGAAGACATAAGACAGTTCAGACTCATATGTCTGGCTACAGTTCTACCTACCAGAAGCAGTAACATATACACTTACAAATATTATGCTAGCCCAATCTTGTGGCGGAGGGCTTTACACAGCTGCCAACCCTTGTTCCTGCCACTTGAGTGCTCCAAAACCTCGACCACTTCATTCCTAGATACGGCAAAGACATCATGATCAAGTGTCTCATTTTCCATTGCCAAGTTTGCCACCAAAGCAACATACACCATCTCTTCTGAGTTGATCTCCTTCCAATAGATACAGCGTACAAATTTACCTGCATGATCACCTTCAATTACTGCTAAGAGATGTTTTGTGGTGCGGAGTGGAGGTGGGTTTGGTTTCTGAATAAGAGCAGCATTGATATGCTCAGAATGACCGCCTTGTTTCTGAAACGAGAGAGTGTGGTCATTTCTCGTAACATATTTTCCAAATCCACCAAATTTAGGGTGTGCTGGTGCGATTGACACAAAGAAAGTATGCCTGTTGAATGCAGGATAGAACATCCAATGCGATGATTCAGGTTCAGGAGACTTGGATATCTGTAGCTCTCAGTTAATATCAAGGCTATCGAGGCTTTCCCATGTATTTATAACCTTACATTCATAGTTAAAGTTAGACTCTGCAATTACTGTATCCAAAGAGGGCTGTGGAGTTGTAGCATGACTTGGAATGTCACACAGCAGAGGAATATATTCCCTTTCCACTTGCTTGGGCGTGTAATTGGAGTTGAGGTGGAAAAAACTCTGGTTGCCCTTGAGAGGGCACATTTCAATCAGTGCTCTCCAGTGTCTAGTGAAGATATAATAAAAGAATCAAAAAGTAAGGTATATGACCAATATATGACTGTAATATAACTTACTCAGGCTCTCGCACATCATTGTAGTCTACAGTAATTACACGATTGGTCTGTTCGGGTGTGTAAACCATAAGTGCAAGTGTAACTGTAAGGCCACTGGAGCTTGTATTACTCCTGTTTACATCGCGGACTATGCCAAGTTGACCTTTGTGTTGCCCAGTAATGATCTTGACACAAAGGCCAGTCCAAGGTGGGGGTCCAGAGTACATTGAATCAGTCTAAACACATTGATTTATCCATCCAGGTCATATATTGTACCAGACTCTGAGACTCACCGAGTGTAGTGGCAGCATGGAGGGGGGGCATGTTTAACTCAATGTAACAACAACGGATAAAAGTGCGCATGGGCACAGCAGCACATCAGCCGCATCAAAATCTCATCAAGTTTAACGCTATTTTACCCGCCTGTGTGCGTGTGCCGAAGGTATAACGGGGATATCATGATTGAGGCTTGTGAGCCTGAGTCCGCAACGTGGTTTAGGCATCATTATTGAGGCTTTTTGAGCCTGACTCGAGTTTGACTCGAGCTTGACTCACTCAACTCCAATAAAACTCGAGTGACTCCAGCTCGACCAACTCAACTCCAACGTTGACTCCAGTATGAGTTTTTTAGCGTGACTCAAGCTTGATGCACCAAACTCCAATGTGACTCAAACGTAAATGCAAGTCAAATATTTGAGTCACTTGAGTCACTTGAGTATGAGTATACTCAAGTCCTTGACTCAACTTGACTCCACTTGACTCACTTGACTCGCTTGACTTTTTTATATTTGAGTTTGCGTCAAGTGCGTATAAATTTGGAGTCAAGTGAAGTCAAGAGTCAAGACAATCTCAAATTGAGTTGGCGATATATTTTACACTTCCAGCGTCCAGCATCACTTTAGAATACATAGATATCGTTATTCGCTGGTTTTAGATAGTTGCGCACATCGTCAAGCCCATTGATGGACACATTGATCCCATCAAAGGTAGCTCACGCGTAGGTAGAAGCGATGAGTGTCGAGAATCCAAGTCAGAAAACATTGGGCACATTGTTCAGGTTGCAATATGCAGTTATACCTACTATTTGACGTCGTACAGTGAACAGCCAGATACTTACTATGTACATAGTTGACTCCAATTAATTTGAGTCAAGACTCAAAACTCACCTGACTCCAAATTTTGATGCAAGACTCACATGCCTGACTCCAAATTCTACCTACCGTTTCAGCTGTACCTGTTCCTTCGGTTGCGCCTGTTCCTTCAGCTGCGCCTGTTCCTTTGGTGGCTCCCGTTCCTTCAGCCGCTCCGGGTCCTCCAGCTGCGCCTGTACCTGCTACAGGATTCATAGAACTCATAGCTGCTCAAATGATACAGCAGATCCAGCAAATGCAAATGCAACAGATGCAGTCAATTATGCAGACTTGGACACATGGAGCTGCACCTGCTTTGCCCTCAACTATGCCTCCTACTACGGCGGCGGCTTCCGCGCCAAGGACATCAATTGCTCACCCAGTTCCTTCAAAATCCAGTAAACTTGTTTTAAAAAAGATACATACAGCCTTGGAGATCATAACAGATGGTGTAGACTCGGAGTTCTACGCAGATTAAATTAATGGTCTTGATGCTCTGCGAAGCTTTTCCTTCTCCTTGGGCTATCGGGCTCGATCTCCACGTTCGTTCCCTCATGGGATTCACTGAACTCACATCCTACTCGCAATACCGCACCTTTAGAGTCCAAGCAGCCTCCTTTTCGTGGGGATCATTCAATGCCGGCTTGGTGACTCTGACTCAGTGGTATGTATCATTCACCACCCTAGATGCCCTTAAGGATAGTAAGTATCCCAAATCATAATCACTGTTAGATTCAAGTTAGATTCCTAGTACCTACTACGCCCTGCTGCAGAAATATACACTCCTATTCTCTTACTCCTCGTAAATAAAGACGGCAAAGCGTTAGGTCGACTTAGCTGAAAAACTTGCACATGCTGCTGGTCCAAGCTTTCTGCGACCACGCGGCGCAAGTCTCAGTTGCGCGATAGTAATACATTGATTTGAGGGGTAATGGTCATTCAACCTTGTGTCAGTGGATAATTTAAACACCTGCAAGTCATTGTTGAACTCAACAAGTCCAAAATGGATGAATCAGTCGCGGGAATGGAAGTGCCGAGCGGCATCGCGGCGGCTGGCCGTTGATTTGATTTGGGATCACGATCAGATCACGATACTATTTAAATTTTGTACCTCTACCAGCCTGTACCTTGTCCTATACTTGCTGCTACTGCTTCTGCTGGATTAAATGTCGCCACGCTCAACGTCAGCATGTGGTCCGCTCTCGATACCACGCAGCGAGCAAAAATTGCGCACACAAATGGGTAGTACCAGATACTTGTTTAGGACATCTGGGGGACACTGCATGCAAATCACCATAAATTTTGGTGGAAATAGTAAGATTATGTTAAACTTGTATGAAGTTTCATACAAGTTTAACATAATCTTACTATCTTCACACAAGTTTAACATAATTTTACTACTTCCACAAAAAATTTATGGTGATTTGCAGGCCACTGAGTGGGAAGAAGATGCGAGCCGATGCGACGAGTTTCGCGTTTGGGATGCCTACTTACATCAAGCTCAAGGTTTCTAAGATGATTCTGCCGTAGCCCAAAATACCAGGCATATAAATTCCGGGCCCTCTCCTGTGGATTTTGGTCCCGTTAAAGTGGTAACAGCACTTTCTTGCCTTCCTTCCTCTCGAGCCTCACATTCATTTTTTCTTTCTCGCCAGTCGTTCATTACATGATCGTCCCTTGCGTTGCCACTCTAGCTACTGCAGCTACGGGTTCTGTTCATTCAAACACACTATCAGCCAAACTCCAAACGGCTTCACTGGCGCGGCGAGAGGTTGGAACTCGTTTGGTGAGTCTCGCTTTTACAAAACGGTCATGTTGGTAGCGTATAACTCAATGAAATATACAGGCATACAAGCAGATGGTGCTACCAATCCAACCTTCGTTTTCAACCAGGCTCAAGTCCAGCAACAATGTGACGTTCTACTAGCTTTCTCTGGTCTAACCAGCCTTGGCTACGAGGTCTGCAGTCTCGATTCTGGATGGTCTATTGGTGGTAACGGTGATGCGAACGGACGGATTATCGCGGATAGCTCGTTGTTCAACATGACAGATCTCGCCAATCATCTTGATAGCGAAGGTATGCCCAAATTCCCTGCATACGCGTAAATCTCACACTAATTGATACAGGTCTACAGCTCGGTGTCTACGTCATTCCAGGAGGCTTTGAGGCGGACGTGAACAAGACCATTCTGGGCACCGATGGTGATGTTCCGTATGCACAGGAAATAACGGCCTCGCTTGGTGCAACTGGATCTACGGAGAGGATGGAGTTCAACAGTGGCATAATTCTGTAGTTGATTTGTTTGCTCAATGGTGATTCCAGTTTGTCTATACCGGAACGTATGTGAAATCTATCGTAGGGGTGTCAACTTTATCAAGTTTGATTTCATCATTCCTGGGTCCCCGCAGAATGGAGCTACGCTTCCCGCCAACAAATCCTTAGCTGTCGTCGCTTATCACAATGCCATCTCTCAATCTGAGCGGCAGATGCGTCTGGACATAAGCTGGAAGCTTACGCGCGATCCGTCCGATTTTGAGATCTGGGAAACCAACGCCGACTCATTCCGTACCGACCAGGACATCAACAACGCCGGAGACGATTCGTTCACCGTGTAGGCTACCGTTCAGCGAGCTATCGACAATTATCTTGCACACGGAAGAGGACGAAACTCTCACCATATACCCCGACATGGACAATCTGTTTGTGGCCAATTCGGCGGCAGTGGATGGGGTTACTGACGATGAACGCTTCACGATTATGAGTCACTGGATGGGAGCGGCATCCAACCTCATACTTGGAAATGATATGACGGATATAGATGGTGGGTCATTATTTCTTACAGAATACCTCCTCGTACGACCCATCGTATAACCACTGGGATGGCCATTCCCACAAACTCAGAAGCACACAGTGTCGCGGACTTCGCTACCCAGAACCCTATGCGTCCTCGAAACCCAGGAACCGGCCTTGGCGACGCCCAGCAGCTGCAGGCGTGGATCGGCGGGCCTAACAGCACAGGGAACGCTTTTGTGATTCTGGTAAACTACGGGACTAGTATTGCAGGAGTGCAGAACGTTACTGTTTTCTGGTCGGATTTGGGAATATCTGGAAGCTTTGGTGTTCGAGATGTTTGGCAAGGATAGGATTTGGGAACCTTTGATAGTGCTCTGAGTGCAAGTTTGGACGAGGGGCAGCGTTTTTTGAAGTGATGATTTTCGGTTTACCTACAAGCTATCTATTTTTAGCAATAATTTCGATAGAATTTCTAGGTATTTCCAGTTGTTTGCCACAACATACAAAGGCCCGGCAATCGCTTACACTTGTGCTGAGTCCGGTCTTTCTACTGAACCCAACACTCTTGGAGTCACTCGGCTGCTCCTCTCAAATCCAAAATTCTCCTGAGGCGAGGAGGGGCCGAATCATTGTATTCGACTGGAGGGTTCGTATCTTGAAGAGACCGGGTTACGAGGAATGAATGTAAAACTCAATCGACTCACCGATGGAGAAGTAAGAAGCGTCAGCAGTACTCATTTTGTTCAAGTGTACCGTTGCTTCCTCAAAAATGCTATCAAGTGCGTATTCTGCGGAGATTGAGCAATCGGCTAAGCGGAACATATGCTTCCAGATCATGTCCTCGAGGTCTTGAATAGCTGCTGGCTTGGTCCTATTTCTAGATCGCATGATGGCGTACTTGAATAGTCAATGAGTACTAGACAAAAAATTAAAGTAAAAGAAAACCTACCTGCCAGAGTACCCCACGGTTGATTCCCTGGATCTTCTTGTCATATAATAAAATAATCGGAGAGATCGCTATGGCACAGTGCAGAATCGCCTGCCAGTGATTCGGGTCGAAAATGTCGCACAAAGTTTTGTTTGTTCGATGCGGCTGTAGGGCCTTAGACCTAATTATATATATTTAGCGGGGGTCAGTGTTCAGAACGTAGTGGACCACCCACCCTTTGCTTGCTAGCTCATCTACCAGAATTGTCCAAGCTGGTGTCAAAATATGTTTCTTTGGTAGTTGAATCAAGCCCTTGAATGGAATTTGCGTTACACAGCCATGATATATAATTTCTAAAACCTACCTCTCGATACATTCGTATTTGAAAGGCCGCAATGGTGATGTTGTATCTTAGGGTCCAAGCCCGAACCGAGAGTGGCACCCCCTGGACAAGAGCCACCAAGGGTTCTGTTGATGTTTGCTTGGAGAGTGGCGTAGAATAGAAAGCGAAAGGCCTGTGTTTCGTCCACCTGGTTTTTAGGGTCTCTATATGTGTTTTACACCCAGATTCAAAGAACAAGCAATACTAATTGAATCGGTTTAGGACAAGGCACTGAAAAAGCCTGTAAGTAGTACGCACATTGGCCTTTAACTTTTTCAAATTAACGGTCTCTGATGGGAACTGATTTAAAGTACAGGTTAATTCCTGTTTTTCAACCATCGCAATAAACTGAGAAGCAAATAACGGAGCCGTGACCTGCATCCATTGGTCCAAAGTTAAGCCTCCCCTCTGCCTCAAGGCAGTGAGATTCCAGATCCCGTCTTTCTCAAAGTTTTCCAGAATGGTGCCCTTCAGTCTGGAGAAGTCGGCCGAGTGAGTTGAATTCAGGAAAATTTGGTACTTGTCCACTATATTTGGCGGCAGCCAAGCACTACTGATCTCCTTCAAGGCCATTGCTGTTGATGAAAAAGAAAATTGACGCTTGCTTTGAAACAATCACATGTTACAACCATTTCTTATGCTCATCCTACCCTCTTTAAGACTCGCACAGATACAACCATTTCAATTTTCCATCTTAACCCAACCCAATTCTTTACTTACTTGACCTCTACCTATATGCCGGAACTCAGAACTGGGCGCCATTACTCCGAAGCGCTTATCTCAGAACACTATCCTCATTTGTTTGGCGTTCCCTTCCAGAATCTGAACCAAAGTGCGATGCGAGCCGTGCTGTTTTAGAGTTTGTCTCTTTTGCCTTCAGAGAATAATCACGCGTTGAGCTTCGGGGATCATGTGGCTATTCCAAGGGTTCTGAGAGGAAGTGGTTATCTCGCATAAACCCTTCGAAGGAACAACTTGTTCTCTCCTTTTTGTTCCTCTTTGTATACCCACTGTTCTCGTCTCTCCTCTTTGGAATCTTTACGCCGGATGAATTAGGAAGAGAGGCACTCGATTGGTCGCTTGAAAGCTTTGTGCGGATGGTGATGAGTTTGTTGTTTTCAGAGGCGTTGAAGATGTACTTGGTATGTTGCTGATACTCTGTTGATCCTTTCATGTTCCTCATTCCAATTCCAGATCGTCCTGAAGATGTTGTATGTGAGGATGCTCGTGCACTTATGGTGTATATTCAAGCAAAGAGTCAGGAATTTGACTCAGATTGCAAAGCCAGTCGTTTGAATCACCTTTCCTTTGACGTCGATTTTTCGGATCCAGCTATCTATCATCTTGGGATATATCGCAGGAAAGGTCACCAATACTCTTGGTCGCCTTATTGCTCTTTACAAGCCCGATTCGGCTGTGGTGGGTACCCATAGACAAAGGTTAATGGTATTTTTGTCGGCCGCAGTGCTTACGCTTGCTTCCCTGATTGATCTTGCGATTGTTCAGGGCATGGCAAGTCCGTATAGGCAAAGGAACGACGGGCAGCATTAGTTGGTCTCCTGTACCTATCATTGTCGTCCGGCCAGTCAAGAAGGCCGTCGAAAAACGGAGGGCGGATCCTAAGAGATATGTAGCGGTACAAGAGTGTTCCCGACTCGACGTCGCATAGATAATATGTTGAATTGATTGTTTGTTAACAATGCATCGAGAATATCCCACTCCTATACAGGCGAAAACACAAACTTGTTCTTGACTATTTACACGCAACTCTCACTGCTGCATGCTAGAACCAAGTGCAATGCCGCTCTTCCTCGCTTTCCTCAAAGCTGGCGAGTAATTGGGTTTCCTGTCGTACGTTATTATCCCTCTTCATGTGATCTGCCACCGTGACCTTGTGCGTCTCTTCCACAAACGGTCCCTTCGCTGACTGTTACCAGATGGCTTACTGGCCAAACCACCAATAAAGGCGTCATGTAAATTACAAAAAGAATCAGTTATGCATGCCACACACACACAAGATCCCAGAAGACATTTGTTTTATGAAGGACACTCATTTAGTCACATCCCGTTTGTGTGACGAGCCGATGCGAGCCTGCTTGTTTAGAGTTTTTCTTTGTTTTTTTTTCCTTTTTCCAGAGCATTAAGCTTCGGGAATCGTGTGTTATTTCAAAGCTTCTGGGAGGAAGTGGTTGATATTTCGTTGTGTATAAAATATGCTCGGGAAAGCCTCGCACTTTTCCCTCAGGTGGGATTCTGTCACCAAGTTCATTCTAGTAAGTCTTGTTCTCTCTCCCAATTGATGTATTCGCCTCGTATACTCACAGTTAATGTCTCTCCTCTGTCGTTCTCAGCATTCCTCAGATGTTCGTTCCTTGCACCGCGACTGTCGCAGCTGCGGCTGCAAGCTCCGTCCTTCTGTTCTCACTCACTATCAACCAGACCCTGAATGGGTTTAACAGCCCGCGAGGGGCTGGAACTCATGGGGTGAGTTACTCTTGTTCAAGTGATTCTATTGTATTTTGTACTGAGCAGATCATATACTCGTAGTAGGCCTAGAAGACAACCCTGCCACCGACCCAAGTTTCGTGTTCGACCAGACACACATTGAGCGGCAATGTGATATTTTGGCTACGTCTGGTCTCATCAACCTTAGCTACACGACGTGCAGTGTTGGCTTTGGGTGGTCTCTCGATTCTGGAGACGCGAACGGATGTGTCATCGCGATTAGCTCGTTGTTCGATATGGCACGGTAGGTAGAATTTGGAGTCAGCCTAGTGAGTATTGCGTCAAAATTTGGAGTCAGGTGAGTATTGAGTATTGACTCAAATTAATTGGAGTCAGCTGTGTAAATAGTAGGTACTTGGTCATTTGACTGTACAGCGTCAAATGTTTGTATAATTGTATACTTACATCCTCAACCATATGCCCAATGTTTCCAACTTCAATTCTCGGTGTTCACGCTCTCTACCTTTGCATACGCAACTTTTTGATGGGATCAATGCATCGATCAACGAGGTTGGCAATGTGCGACGATGTACAAAACTATGAATACTAAAATCTAATTATTCTAAAGTGGTGCTAGACACCAAAAAGGTATAATATATCACCAACTTAACCTGGGATTGTCTTGACTCTTCACTTTACTTGACTCCAAATTTATACTCACTTGACTCCAAATTCATACTCACTTGACTCAAACTCACATGCAAAAAAGTCAAGTGAGTCAAGTGAGTCAAGTGGAGTCAAGTAGAGTCAAGCACTTGAGTATACTCATACTCAAGTGACTCAAAATACTTGACTCACATTTATATTTGAGTCACTTGAGTTACATTGGAGTTCAGTGAGTCAAGCTGGAGTCAAGCTTGAGTCACACTAAAAACTTATATTGGAGTCACTTGAGTCTTATTGGAGTTGAGTGAGTCAAGATTGGAGTCACTTGAGTTTTATTTGAGTTGAGTCACTTGAGTCCATTAGAGTTGAGTACACCTTTGTGGAGTCGAGTTGAGTCACTTGAGTTCAATTAGAGTTGAGTATGCCTTTGTGGAGTCCAGCTGAAGTCAGTCTCAATGTCATGATTTAGGACTACGCCAACATATACCTCACCCACTGTTTAAGTGTGAGTCTTGTCACTTGAGTTTATTGGAGTTGAGTGAGTCAAGATTGGAGTCACTTGAGTTTTTTTTGAGTTGAGTCACTTGAGTTCTATTAGAGTTGAGTATGCCTTTGTGGAGTCAAGTTGAGTCACTTGAGTTCTAGAAGTCAGCCTCAATGTCATGATTTAGGACTATGCCAACATGTACTGCACCCACTGTTCAAGCGAGAGTCTTGTCACTTGAGCTTATTGGAGTTGAGTGAGTCAAGATTGGAGTCACTTGAGTTTTCTTTCAAGTTGAGTCACTTGACTTCTATTAGAGTTGAGTACACCTTTGTGGAGTCAAGTTGAGTCACTTGAGTTCTATTAAGTTGAGTATGCCTTCATGGAGTCCAACTGAAGTCAGCCTCAATGTCATGATTTCGGACTATGCCAACACGTACCACACCCACTGTTTAAGCATGAGTCTTGTCACTTGAGTTTATTGGAGTTGAGTGAGTCAAGATTGGATTGGAGTCACTTGAGCTCTATTAGAGTTGAGTAGGCCTTTGTGGAGTCCAACTGAAGTCAGGTTGCCAGCCTCAATGTCACAATTTATGACTGCGCCAACACGTACCGTAGCCACTGTTGAAGTGTGAGACTTGTCACTCAATTTTATTGGAGTTGAGTGAGTCAAGATTGGAGTCACTTGAGTTTTATTGGAGTTGAGTCACTTGAGTTCTACTAGAGTTGAGTAGGCCTTTGTGGAGTCCAACTTGTTGAAGCATGAGACTTGTTGATACACAAAACATTGGCCAGAAAGTTGAGGGGTAGTCTGCTACTCCCCGCTGTAGCCATAATTATTGAAAATTCAGTCGGTCTTTAGAGTTATGAGTCTACAACGATAAATGTCAGGGATCATCAAAAATTGATGGGAACAATCGGCGGTGCCAAATTCTGTCCCGCTCATAACAGGATTGTTCAAGACACATAGAGCAAAGGGGGTGTATTGCTAAGATGAAAGTAGGCCATAATAATGATATAGCAGCTCATAGCACCTCAGATGTACAATATCTAGTACCAGTCTCAAATAATGAGCAATTATACACAATACTTCCTGTTATGGTCACTGTCACCTTGGCCCAAATTTTTGAGGTGTTTGTACAGTACAGGTATGAATCGCTTTTTCTATTGCAATTGATCTCATGCCAAGATTCAAAGTTTAGTACATAAATAATATCAAAGTCGAATCAATAAATAGACATATACTCTCGCATCATCCTATATCTGCATCAGACTTCTAGTTCTTTTCAACAGTAGACAACTTACATCTCTGATTGAGTTTCTTCCGTTTGGTATTTCGGGCTGGCTTTTCTTTCCTCTCTTTGTTAGCTTCCTCTGATGTCACTTCTGGCCTCTTTCACTTTGAAGCCTTTTGTTTTTTTTTGAGCTCTTTTGCATGTTCCATCTCGTAATGTTCAGCACCAAAGTCATAGTTTTTCCCATGCTATAACCAGGTCAGTAGGGATCAGAAAATGAGATACTGGCATAGCAAGTACCATGGTTTCTTCATCATTCCCTTCTCTTTGTTTTGCTGTAGTAACAGATTGATGATTGATTTGAGGTGTCCAAGCAAGCTCGTGTGGTCCAACATCCAAACCCCACTGATGGTTTCCTGCAACCCCAGCTCGGTCTGATTCATCAAACATAATTTTGTCCAACAGACTAATAGCCTCAAAGTTGACATCAATGATTTTTGGCCTCAACTTCCCGGTCGTTGTGCGGCCAGTCCAGTCCTTCAATCTCTCCCAAGCCTTTTCCAGCACCTTTTGCTCCAAATTTCCATCTACCATATCAGCTGTGAGCTCAGAGTGAAATAGATGAGCTACAAGAAGAGTACGAGCATGAGCTATAGTAGTTCTAAGCATTGTGTTCATGTTAAGTGTTTCTGCCATAGGGATTTTTGTATGTATCCAGTTATTCACCTCTGCTACCTGTGTAGCCAACAGCCCTCCAGTATAATATGTAGCATTTCCACCAATTAGGTCTTTGGAATTTTGGAAGGCAAGAGCAGGTACTTGTTTTAGAGAAAACTTCTCCGGATTAATAGCCAACTCAGTAAGAAGAACCCTGTGTGGCTGAAGCACTGCAGCTATTTCGCTGCTGCACCGGACTGCAGTTGGGTCTACTAGGAGGTCATCTTCTACTTCTTGTTTACTAAGCTGCTCTTCAAGTGGACGGATATACAACCCCAACTATGCCTGAATCAATAAAAGTGACTGGTTCCAAAATCATTGTACTTCTTACCCGAATTGTGCGACGTCCAGCTTGATCTTGCCATAGACCATCAACTATATCAGGTAAAGTGACATTATGAATGATTCCCCCTGCTGCTGCTGGAGATTGAATACCCCGCCACATCTCAACAGTGCCAATCTTTGATTTTTTATCCCATGTAATCAGTCGAGCAGGATAATAGTATGTACCTCCTTGGCGAACCAGTATTCCCTTTCCAGGGCTTTAATAATTTTAGAATTTGCACTGATGGAACATGATTTTTGAAAACTCACAACAGACGGCTTGCAATGCTACCTAGCTTCTGGGTGCGCAGACCTGCTAGTGTATTTTTGAAGTGCGCAAAGTCATCCCTGAGAACATGTTGGACTTCAGGAAGCTTACAGTCATCGCACTCAAAATGCTTTGGAATTTGGCTAGTGAAACGCATGGTGAGGCAGCTAGTATGGGTGTAATTTTTACAGATTGAGCACTGAACAGTCATCTGTTCAATGTTCTCTCTATAACCATTTGATTCAACACCACATCTGCAGAGTATGTGATGAGGTGAAGATGGTAGAGGAGAGCTTGAAATGCTGAAGTTACTGTCTGCAAAGGGTATGACTGGGGCAGGAGATGTGAACTCATGATCTAGTTCTAGTGTACTCAAAAGAAGGCCGGTGATGGACTCTGATTGATCTGAGAGCTCCTTTGGATCTCCAAGCTGAAAGTCATCACCAATTGGTCCAGTAGGTGTAAGAGGAAAGGGGGCATCAACAAAGAGTTTGGTAGGCACTCCAGATGAGGCAAAGTTGTATTCCCGAGAACGCTTTGAGGAAGAGCACTGTATCCAATCAGGAGAATCAAGAGCTGGAATAGGTAGACTTTCAAAGTCAATGTCCAGTGTGCTTTTGATCAAAGCCTGCTGTTGTACTTGGAACTTCTGCTGAGCATCAGCCCCCCCTTTGAGTTTATAGATAGCAGAAAAGGTTGTAAATCCAGGCGCGCATGGTGGTTGAGCTCCAGCAAGCAGATCCGCAACTTTCCCTTTTGCATACTGAGAATATCCCTGGAACTCCATCCCATCATGTATAAAAACTGCCTTGGCTCTGGAAGTAGTGGGAATTGCCATATGGGTGATGTAGTGCTGATGGCCAAAGAAGATACACGAGACTAGCTCATAAACAACTCCTTTTTTAGCTGCAGCTTCTGATCCTGGTAGGAGTCGCATAGGAAAATCCCAGTGTTTATCTGTTGGATACCACATCTGTAAAGAGGAAGTTCAAGAAATCAAATGTAGCTACTTGCCTGCTGTGACATCTGGAGTGATGATTAGAATTACTGGGATCTCTGTTATGAGCTCAATGGCCTGAGAGCTTCCCAGACAAACTCCAACAATCCTGTCATTCTCAATTTCCTTTCTCCAGCAACCCATTTCTGCCTTCACTGTAACTGCTAGACTGGGTTGACACAAGAAAGAGAACCAACTTTGGATTTTCCCATGGTGATGATCCCATTGTCGTCCTAAGGGAGACCAGCCAATTGGCTTTATGTGAGGTGTGATGAGACAGTGCTGCATTCCTGTCCCCCCATGTACACATTTCCAAAGTTGCAAAATGTGTGGTTTGAAAAAGTCACAGCATGGGACATCATTTGGAATAAGATAGTCAAGCCACCCCTGAAAGAAAAATGACATCACAAAATGAACTAGAAATTCTTTGATTATTTACCAAAGGCATCTGATATGTTCCGACTTTTCCCCTCACAATGTGGGTTTCATGGAGAATTTCACGGAAGGCATCCCGGATGTTAGAGATCTCTTCTGCAGGCTGCTGGAAGGGAGGAACTGGGCCAAGGCTAGGGCGCTGGAATTTATTGACCCCTTCTGCCATACGGAACTGAAATGCAAGATACAAGCAGTATAGAGGGCTTGGTGAAGATGGATTTTCCTCTGCAGTGGTGACGATGGATTTAAACTCGGCAAAACTACCATAAAAGGCCATTGGACAGAAGAGGGCCTCCAGGGAAGAATCCAGCCAGCAGGAATTATTAGACCATGCCAGACCAGGAAGCTCATGGGTGGTTGATAGTTGTATAGCATGGAACTGGCTCTCTGCAGGCTGAGCATTGAGTTTAGAGGGTGACATGTGCCTTAGCTTCTGCTGAGCCCCTGTCAGGGTATTCTGTGTTTTTGAATTGGCCTCTAGGCCTGGGACCAAAGATACATCCACATTTGAATCATTTACAGAGGCAGAGTCAAGAGATATGGACAAGTCTGCATCTGAGTGAGATCCAGGGACATAGGTGGAGTCAGTGCTTGACTTAGAATCAACAAGCAGACGCAAGCTGTGATGCACAGAAGATTTTTCCCGGTGGTTCCATAACTTCCGTTTTTTGAGAGAAGCAATGGTAATTCTTTTGGAATGAGCTGGACGAGTAGTTTTAAGCTTTTTGAAGCTGTATGGCGGATTTCCTTCATTACGTCCTTTGCGCCGCTCCCTTGCCAGGGCCTTGGGATATTTTCGGCTAGGATGTGTGGTCCCAAATTTTGCTTTCAGAGCCTTTCACACTTCTTGACCAGACTTTCCGTAATGATTTTTGATACCAACTGTAGCAGAAGTGTCAATAAATAGATAGGAATTAATTGAAATGGGATATACACTGAGCATTCTGTACTTGCTGTCGGTACCATTTGATAACAACTAACAGTCCATCCAATCCAGCAAACAAAGGATGATCTTTACCAACTGCACGGTGGATAGTAGCATGCATTGCCTCTTCTGGATTAGTTGTTTCTGGAAGCTTGGATGCAAGATGTGATGGCATTGCACGCATACACTCAAACAACATGGCAGCATGGTCAATGTTTAGCCACCAGTTCAACCAACTGGATGCACAGGGCCATTTCTGTCGAATCTGTGATACTACATCATGAAACTCAGTAAGAGTCTGAAGCTTGGGAAGGGATATAGCGAGTTCTCGAAATTCCGATTTGGTTGTTGGATCAACCATAGTGGACATCTTTGCAATCCGCTCAACAGCTTTGATATAGTGGAACAGACATCCTTTGAGCAACTTTTTTGCTGCTGCTCTCAGCTGCACTTCCAAGCGGGAGTCATTAGGTTGGGCAAGAAAATAGGTACAATAAGCGCCTTCAAAGCCAATCCGCTGTGGATCACTGAAGTCAACAACCTAAATGTTGAATCAGTCACTGAATGGGTCATACATAGATTAATTTAAGAAAAACTGACCCCAAGGAGATGTTCATCTTTGAAAGAGATACCTCTATCAGCTGCAACCTCGGCAATGCTTTCAATAAGGATCAAGAAATGATACTCATAATGAGGAGCAGTGGAACCATTGGCATAAGAAAAAAGGACGGGGATCCATTTCTGAATGAGTGGAGAGTAGATTGAGGTGACAATCAAGCGGCCATTAGGATCTTCCCAGTATTTATGGGCAGCATCTGTAAGCAATCCACCAAGTGGCTCTGTAATCCCTGACATATCAGGTATCAGCTGCTGCTTCATCCAGTCAGTTTGCAACGTAACACAAACAATGTCATTGCTGACAAAATCTTTGCATGTGGCATCGGGATGCTTCTGCTTCCACTGCTGCAGCTTTTCAAAGGTCCCAAATGCACTAGTAGGACCATTACCATTTTTTTTCTTCTCCTGACGCAGGCGGTAACCTTTATATGCTTGACTTGCAAATTTCTGACCCAACTCGGCAGCTCCAGGTCCAAACCCCTCTGGTGCAGCAGGGCCAACCATGAGCTGTGTAGGTGTTACCTTGGGTCAATTTGAGTATGTGGATATGAACCGTTTATCCTCAGCAGAGGTGGTGCGGGCAACATTTGGAATACGGCTGTGAGTATGAGCAAATCCGTTTATGTAACGGTATCGTGAAGTGGATATATCATCCCCAACCTGTCCCCAGCGAATGAGGTGGGATCGTGACCCACAAGGATCATGACTGAGCATAGAGGAGCAGAATGGGCATTGGGCATCAAGTTGCTTTTGAATACCTCCAGTTGTCACTTGGGGCCGGCCTATATAGTTACAGTCTTCATTTGTGCAGAGTAAAACACCCAGACACTTTTTTGTTGTGGACTGTTCCCCCTGCAATGGTAGGAGAGTGGATAGAACCTTTGCCATTGTGTGAAGAGTTTCCTTTGGTAGCCCAGTGTACTGCCAACCTTTTGGTGTCATTCACCTGTGAGTGATTTAGATCCAGCCAAAACCGTCCATTCACCCACGGATCCCACTCCCCACCATTCAGATTATCTAGTGAGGTAGCAATAACACCTTGATCCAGCTGAGATCCTGATGGCGGTTGAGGATCGA
The DNA here is from genome assembly GCA_015501585.1 of Rhodocollybia butyracea. Lineage (NCBI taxonomy): Eukaryota > Fungi > Basidiomycota > Agaricomycetes > Agaricales > Omphalotaceae > Rhodocollybia > Rhodocollybia butyracea. The sequence continues at coordinate 161,198 of JADNRY010000033.1, forward strand.
GTGGAATGTATGAAGTGTGCAATGCTGGATTAGTGAGATCAAAGGATGGGATTTCTGTCCAGTTTCGTGGTTGGGGAGCTGTTGTCACTATAGCAGTGGGAGGCCGTGAAGTGTTTGTAGCAGTTTTTGGAGGTCCAACAATGGAAGCAGGCTGTGCTGTAATAGCACTACGAGGGACCCGTTGAAAGCCAATTTGTATACCTATCGCAACATTAAGCTAGTTTTATGCATACACATCTCAAGAACATACCGTTTTCATCAAACAGTGGAAGCGTGTCAAACGCAGGGGCAGGAGGCGGCACGGGAGGTGCTGAATGCGCCTCAGAATTGCCGGGATGAATTGCATTGGCAATGTACTTGCGGAGCTGAGTCTGGTAATTACATTGTTACTTTAATTGTACTTCTTCGCTCTTCCATGCATATAAGACTTACAAACCAACTCATAGTGGTAACTGTATACTATACTACTGATTTCTTCGAGAGGAGGGGTAGAAAGCGACAAAAAACCGCAAATCCGGGTCCTTATATGCTGTATTCAAAACCCATCAAAATGTTTTGCAAATTTATTGATGTGTTTGTGCGGAAAGCCTAGCCTACGCGCCTCCGCATACACTTATAAATTTGCAGTGCCACACGGCGGCCTGTCGTTTCCTATCAAAACACTTACTGAGGAGCTGCACTGTACATGTAACAATAGCGAAAAAATGAAAATTCATCAGCATAGTGCTGAGCGCTGGTTCTGGTAGCCATATGGCACTCTATATCTGGCCGTAAAGCTTGTCCGTAGGCAGCCTGCCTAATAGAATAACATTCTGGCTGATACTCCAATCAAATAAACTCATACTCCAATCAAATTACCTCATACTCAAATTGAGTAAACTCATACTCAAATCAAATAAACTCATACTCAAATACTTTGACTCAAACTCCAAATTTTGACTCAAACGCAAATCAAATATACTCAATACTCACCATTGTGACTCCAAACTCACTAGGCTGACTCCAAATTATACAGGCCGGATATGGCAGATCTCGGTGATCATTTGCATAGTGAAGGTATGTTTCGGTTCTTTTTCTTTTCTCGATGCTCGTCGTAAAATTTGAATCACTGAATAGTGCCTTTTTTTGTCTTTTTTTTTTTAGGATTGTTGCTCGGTGTTTATGTTCGACCCGGGGGTTGGTTGACGGATTTGAACAAGACGATTTTGGGCACCGATATCACTATTGGTTCGGTATGTACGGGAGATAATGGATTGAATCAATGTAATTGGGATTACGGAGCCGATGGGGTTCAGCAGTGGCATAATTCTGTCGTTGATTTGTTTGCTGAATGGTGAGTCCTATATACATATATACATATATAAGACTTTTCCTTGCTCTTCCTTTCCCTCCTCTACTCGAACGTAATGTTCAACCTGAACTTTATCATAGGGGCGTCGACTCTACCAAACTCGATTTCATCACTCCCGGCTCGCCCCAGAACGGCGCCAACCTCCCCGCAAATACCTCTCTCTCCGCCGTCAACTACCACAATGCGATAGCCCAATCCGGGAGACAGATGCGTCTCGACATCAGCTGGAAGCTTGCGCGCGACGACGTCGATTTCGCCATCTGGCAATCCAACTCCGAATCATTCCGGACAGACCAGGATATCAACAACGGAGGGGACCCGACGTTCATCTTGTATCAAACTGTTCAGCGCGCGATTGATAATTACCGGCAATATATAGTGTTGCATACGGCTCAGGACAAAGTTCTCACTATATATCCTGATATGTGCAATATGTATATCGCCAATCCAATTGCAGTGGATGGGGTTGATAGCGATGATGAGTGGTTTACGATCATGACCCATTGGATAGGAGTGGGTTCCAATCTTATTCTTGGGAGTGATTTGACGAATATTGATGGTGGGTCGTTAGAATATCTGCTTGTACGACTATGTTTAACACCCATCATCTCCCATCATATAGCCACCGGGATGTCCATCATCTCCAATGCCGAAGCCATCAGCGTCGCAGACTTTGCCGCCAAGAACCCCATGCGCCCTCGCAACCCCGGGACCGGCCTCGGCGACGCCAACAACTCCAAGCATGGATCGGCGGGCCCAATAGCACAGGCAACGCATTCGTCGTCCTGGCCAACTACGGTCCTGACCAAGGCTCTGGCGGTTTCGGCACTAGTCTCACAGGAGTGCAGAACGTTAGTGTTACATGGGCAGATTTGGGGATAAATAGAAGCTTTAGTGTGAGGGATGTTTGGCAGGGACAGGATTTGGGCACGTTTGATAGTGCATTCATTGAGTGCGAGTTTGGGGGAGGGGCAGAGTTTGTTGGCGGTTTTGACGCCTGTGGCTTAAGCCTTGATTATGAGTATTTACAGTTACGGTGTTGTGTTTATTTATGTGAATCATTCAAAGAATAAGTACTGGAGAGTTGAGGTGATACAGTCCTACGGGCAACAATACAGTTTATGATACTATACCGTCTTAACTGCATAGTCTCCTCTTTTAGGTGGCTCTCAATTGGACCGTTTCTGTCTACAGTTATCTGTGGCCTAATCTCATCAATAGCTGTTGCCCCAGATATCAAAGCTGATTTATTAAAGTAGTCTGCACAGACTAGAGGTACATATTAGTCATCCCAGGCATACTCGTGTCCAGGATGGAGGCGTAAACGGTAAGAGTAGGGATATAAAGTTCTCACTGGATGTATATTGCCCCCAGGGCCCATGGCTAGCAGTCAAGGACACCAATTTGACTCACTGGTATAGACTTTTGGAACTGTTAAGTCACCAGTCTGCAAACCTGGGTTAAGAGGCTATGGGGCACTCCGGTGCAGCTCAGAGCCCTCTAGAGCCGCTATCCTTGCTTTGGTTTCCAATGTGATTAATAACTGAATAGGCCTGCTCCAAACCTGCTCCAAACCTAGGTACTAATTCACCTTGTTGTTGGGTGACTCATCAAACCATCTGATGAAATCTTCATGTTGGGTTACGATAGTGCTCTTTTATTTCATTATGTAACTCCTTGGGCTTTGCGAATATAAAATAGATAGAAGCGAAGTCATCAGGCCATTGCCCTATCCCAACTGACCTCTTGGTATGACACCAACGGAGCAAGAACAAAATTTTGCCAATGGATTCAACTGCTACGTCAATGTAATCAACACTGTGTGTATCACAATTGCTGGTGGTGCGTATCTACTACTTGGCCGCAGGTTAAGACCTTGAGATACTCATGTTATTTTATGTACTAGGCTTTGCTACACTGGGGATACTGATTGCAATATGGCAGCTACAGTATGTGTTTCTGATCTTTCTGTGCCAAGCGGCTAAACTCTGATTAGAGTCAAAACCTGGAGAGAACCCAAACAATACAGCTTCTGTGCTGTACATTTATTTGGTTTTGTTTGATGGGGGAAGTCATCCTTTCACCCTTTGTAGTTTTTGGTCAAATAAGACTCAACATTGAGAAGGAGATCACCCTGCCTCTGAGTTTGGATATCATCAATGAACATCTCAGGTGTTTTAAGCACAGTAACAGTAAGATTATATGACATGCTTGCTCTTGCTGGCTGAATAATTTACCTGCATTTCAGGTTATGGCTGGTGACATTGTGATCTGCTGGAGAGCCTGGGTCTTATTACCACAGGACATATTTTGGCAGGTTGTACTTGCAATAATTATGATTTGCCACATAGGTATGCAATACAAGCTATTTGCAATTCTTGAAGTTGTGCTCATGATCAGCTCATAATCCATTTGTCCACAGGGCTCCATATTGCAGACATAATTTTTTGATATAAACATGCCCAAGCATCCTTTATTGCCATTTTGGACCCAGTTACCCTGGCCACTTCATTAGTAGTAAACATGATTGCAACATCATTAATTGGTTGGAAAGCTTGGTAAAAACTTTGAGTATCAGGTTGTAACATGTGTTTTAATCTCTATAATTTTAGGACCTATTACAGAACAATGAGAGAACTGTCAACCTGGAGGAAAAGTCATGTTCAAAAAACTCTATTTTTTCTGATTGAATCTGGGGCAATTTTTCTAGTTATACAATTGTTTTCATTGATTGGATTAATCCTTCCACAACAAGCAGGAAAAAGTCTGGAAACCATTTTCTTGTTTGGTGACACTAGTCAGGGTGTGTGGAGGCTTCATCAGTAAGTCTGTTTCCATTTTTTTATTGTCCATGAACTTAGTCAAACATCTTAGGCACTTTATCCAATTGCTGTAATGATTTTAGTCCACTCAAACCATTCACCTATTGAAGAAACACTTTATCTAACCACTCAACTCTCAAGTTTTAGTGTTCCTTAGAGCATGAATCATGATTTGTTGAAGTTACCTCTATCTAGCATAATATGATATCTCTTGCTTTGACATTACCTGTTATTTATCTATTAGTTGTTTCGCGTATGGATGACTTTAATATATAATTTCTCTGTCCCTCTGTCCCTGTTTTCACTCGCTGCTGACCAGTGTTGAGCAAAGCATTAGCCTCAGCGTGAGGATCTAATATACATTGTAGGCTTCCTCTTCGCCCTTGGTGCAGCAACTTGTAGCACCAGTTTTTTTGCACCAAGAGAGAACCTTCAGACATGCTCCTCATCCTGAGTACTTCTCTCAGCGTATGAGGTGACTGTATTATCTCTTGTATCTTGTCCTGAGACCAGTCCATCGCAACTTATCCATGTTCTGCCGGTTGCCTTTCCATTCATCTTGGTATGTAGCGATTGCAAGTATCTGTCGTTCCCGACTTGATGCACATGAATGAATATGTTGAATTCATGTGTATTGCTAACGGACTGGCTGAGCTCAGAGAGATGATATTCCATTAAGTTGTAGGTTCCACTTCACCGGTGACCATATGTGTTCCAATGCTCTGATTCCCTTGCCAATGGCCGAAATATCTGCCTCTGATCAACGGAACCAGAGCACTCATCCACACCATCGATAATGATGAGACTAGGAGCATCCGAGGTCTTGGCCTCTTGAAAAACTTGGGAGCATGGATGAAGAATTAGTTGGTCGTTGAACTGACTTTCGATGGAAGAGGTGAGCGCCGCTGGATGGTAGTTTATTACAGACACCATGACGGCGCGTAGTTTGGGCATTGCAACGGCTATTTGGAAGGGAATCATAGTGAATAATCATTGGGGACTGTTTCGAGACGAATCTGAGCCCCCGAAGAGCGAGAGTGATACTTTCTGGGTAAGTCTTCAACAGTGGAGTTAATCCTACGTGTGCACGATGGGAAATACCCAGCATCTGAGGGTCCTTAGCACTTCTTCAGGTGCCAGGATGACAGCTTCAGCATCATACAGTGCCGATGACAGCGTAACGCAAGAAAGTTCGGAAAGACCTCGAGAACAGTGAGTAAAGATGTGCAAAAGTGAAACAAGGATTTATACCTGTGCCGGCATATTGGTTCTTCCCGATATCGAGTATTCATGCGAGCTTCTGAACATTTGTGCGCTGCTGCCTGGCAAGTTCATGGAAAGAATGTATAATAGCGCAGGGTGACGATGCACCAACCCCAGAAAAGCTGTTGTGAGACTTCAATTTGGTTTGCACTCGTATTGAAGAATCGAGTTCAGTGGGGGACCTGCTCGAGATTTAGCCAGTCCCTATGCGTCTCAGGGATTTCCGAGGCGCTGTGATGGTCGGAAAGAAAGGACTGTATTTGTCTCAGAACAAGCACGGAGTTTATATACTGTAAAATAGTTAAGTAATATGACGAGGTTCATACGTAGATTCGTATGAAGCTCGACACTGTCAAAGTGTTTGTTGACCTCACGGCTCACGTTGAACCATTTTCAACATAATTGACGCCATGTAGTCGACATTTCACTCTTCCTGAGCCACCGAACGAATCAACGATAGGTCAAAAGCCAAGCTCAGCGCCTAGGCCCGGTGGATTATCTCCGAAGCACATAACATCGGCAGCTCAACGAACATTTTTCCATCTTCTCTGAAATAGAGGGGCCGGAGAACTTGCCGTATATCATCCAAGTCGTGAACACTTAAAGGCCTCGAATCAGACACACGCGGACAGGGCTGAAGCAAGGCTATCGGGCTCACGTTCGTAGCTTGATGGTCTGTGTGGTAGAGGATTTTGAGACGGGAAAGGTTGAGGATCGTAAGGGAGAAAAAAGTGGTATCGGCGTCATTAACAAGGCTCTTGAGGCCGAGTTAAAATCTAGTGAAGGGTGATGTAGCATCGCGTCAGAAAATCGGATAGAAATAGTTGACACCAATCGACTTACCTGTTCATAGACCACGAAACTCACAACCAAACAATACTTTGCCAAAATCACGAAATCCTCCGCCTTCTGAGCATGATACGTACCGTTTCACAGAATCCCATCAGGATGTTACTTCATCGTCCGTCTATGAAGACAGTCAGGTTAAAGAGTTTTGGGGTAATTGACTAAGGGAACGTACATTATCCTCCTGGCCAGTTTCTCATAGTGAGCCCTATAAAAGGTTTTCCAATCTCTACTTAAGCGTGCGTTCAACTTTATTGATTCATCCCCTTAGAATGGAGCTAACCTCCCCCAAGCACATCTCTCTGCGTAGTCGAATACCACGCGGCCAGAATGACAAGAAGCGTTGTCTGTGCAACGCTGTAGAGCCCACCGACCCACGCCAGTAGCTGCTGCAGTTCCAAACACAAAATATTGTCAATGATTATCGATAGTGTACCGAGCAGTGGAATGTTCAATACAGAGTGAGCATCTTGTTCCATTGATATCCTGGTTAGTATGAAGTGAGTCGGCATTGGAGTCACAGGAGTGTACTGTGCAGAACCGTAACGTTATTTTGTTAAAATGCACGTGGTGTGAAATTCTTTTCGGGTCTACATCATCTTAGAATCGATTAACTCAGAACAATCCTTTTCAAAGATTTCAAAGACTCTCTTTGTACCGGTACGTGGTTTTTATCTTCTCTGTTGCTTCATGCTCACTTGAGAACAGTTTATGTCTCGGTCCTCAGATCAACCATTATTAAACACGGCAATGGCAGAGAAGGTCAGAGCCCGTTCATGGATTCTGTCGTCAGATGAAGAAGATCAACCACCGCCTCCTAAAAAACCAAAAAAATCTCATACGCCAGATGTAGGTCCTCATCGTGAGGCGCTTGAAAAGAGGTACAAAATCAACAACTACCCGGATTTGTTTCCCAACAAGCGCATGTTCAAGGGACCGTGCGGTGGTTACTGGCAGCTTGATTCACATGCGATAGCAAACTGGGCATCGAAAATCGTATGCTTTCTTTTCTTTTGCTTTATTTTCCGTATAATGACTTCAATCTTCAAGAGCGAAGGGTCTGCGACCATTACTAAGCCTCCGAAAACAGGGTTTTCTTTTGCCTCTAGCCGACGCAAATTTCCACCGTTGACCGGGATATCGCATCCCTCAGATATTCCTTCACCTACTCCCGTTCCTTCAGCCGCTTCCATTTCTTCGGCAGCACCTGTTCCTTCAGCAGCTCTTGCTCCTTCAACTGTGCCTGTTCCTTCAGCCGCGCGCGTTTCTCCAGACGCTCCTGTTCTTACAGCTACGCATATTCCTCCAGCTGCTCCTGGTCCTTCAGCTGAGCGTGTTCCTTCAACGTCAACTGTGCCTGTTCCTTCAGCCACTCCCGTTCCTTCGGCTGCGCCTGTTTCTTTGGCGGCTCTCATTCCTTTGGTTGCGCCTGTTCCTTTGGTTGCGCCTGTTCCGTTGGTGGCTCCCGTTCCCTCAGCCGCTCCCGGTCCTTCAGCTGCGCCTGTACCTGCTACAGGATTCATAGAACTCATAGCTGCTCAAATGATACAGATCCAGCAAATGCAAATGCAACAGATGCAGTTCATAATACAGACTCGGACGCATGGAGCTGCACCTGCTTTGCCTTCAACTGTGCCTCCTACAACAGCGGCGGCTTCCACGCCAACGACATCAATTGCTCAACCAGTTCCTTCCTCTTCCTCAGCAAAACTAACTATTCCTACTGTATCGCTCGACGACTTTGGTGCTCGCTACAAACTATCTACGACAGATATTTCTCGGCTCAAACGCTTGGGGTACAAACCAGGTTCATCGCACATTACAAAGGTTCAAGAATGTCACTGGGGTGCTGATGGGGTTCAATTTTCAGTTATCGGGTGGATGGAGGTGCTCGATGCTCACGAACAATTCCTTCGGGATGCTAAGAATGGTTTGTGGTAATCCTGTGGTCTGATTTTGCCTATTGCTACGTTTGTTTCCATCCTCACTTTGCATTCATCTCGCTTTGCGAAATTGCTATTATGGTGTTTATCCTATGGTGCACTTTCTTGTCCCTGCCCTCTGTTTGTCCAGCTTTGCATTTCCTACAGTCGAATCGAATCCATGTATACATTATCAACTACCTTACAGTCATCATAGCAAGTATTCTCGATTATCCGTCACTGAAACAAATATCATCATTCAACAACGGAACAAGTTTTCACGATCGAGGCCTCCATCAGTACACTTGCATTGTGGTCACCGTCGATGAAGAAACAAAATGGGAAATGGGTCCACATCAGATTTGGTCCGCTCTCCACATTAGTTATAACGGCTCTCATCGAGGAAGCAGGCCATCGGGTTTAACTGCAGTGTTGTTCACGTTCGTATATTGATAGTTTGTGTAGTAAAGGATTTTGAGATGGAGAAGGTTAAGGATTGTAAGGGAGGAGTGGTATGTCGGCGTCCGAGGCTCTTGAAGCCGGGTTAGAATCTAGTATAGGGTTATGTAGCATCAAGTCAGAAAATTGGACAGAAACAGTTGACCAATTTCGGACTTACCTGTTCATAAAAACCCGAAACTTGGCACCACTCAAAGATACTTTGCCAGTCCTCCACCTTCTGAGCATGCATGGTACGTTTCCACCGCCGCCATAGTTGTGCTAAGGGCTGTTTCACACCAGGATGCTGGTTCATCGTCCATCTATGAAAACAGTCAACCAATGAATTAATGATCAATGATCAGTTTCTCGTGGTGAGCCCTATAAAATACTTTCCAGTCTCTACTGGAGCGCACAGGTTTCGACTTTGTTGATTCCTGGATCCCCTTAGAATGGAGCTAATTTCCCCCCAAACACATCTCTCTCCGTCCTCGATTACCACCAGGATGACAAGAAGCGTTGTCTGAGCAACACTATTGAGCCCGCCGACCCATGCCTGTAGCTGCTAGGCGTCGACGAGGCCGGTTCCGAACACAAAATATTGTCAATGACTATGTATCGATAGTGTACCGAACAGTGGAATATTGTTGCAGTACGGAATGAGTCGGGCGGTTTCGGCATCAGCCCCGTGCCGTGTGAAATTTCTTTCTTCAAGAGATTACATAACCTTTTACATCTCTTCATACTAGTGCGTGGTTTTCATCTTCTCCGTTGCGTAGTACTCAGTAGCATTTGGGAGCAGTTCACGTTTTGGGCCGCATATAATCTATCAAGCATGGCGCCCGCTACAAGGTCATTGGCAAATTTTTTCCCGCAATCACGTACTCGGGCTCACGCTAAACTGCAACCTGAGTTGTTAAAAAACGATGGCAAGGATCAATATTCCTCGTCAGATGAAGAAGATCAGTGTTCCTTGTCAGATGAAGAAGATCAACCACCGCCCTCTAAAAAAACTGAAAAAATCTTATATATTGGTACGCTTAGCTCACGCTAAACTGCAACCTGAGTTGTTAAATAACGATGGCAAGGATCAATATTCCTCGTCAGACGAAGAAGATCAATGTTCCTTGTCAGATGAAGAATATCAACCACCGCCCTCTAAAAAACTGAAAAAATCTCATATATTGGTACGCTTTTTTTTCTTCGTTTTTATTTTTCATACATGTAATGACTTGAACCTTCTAGAGTGAGGGATCTACGAAGGCTCCGAATACAGGGCCTCTTGAGTCTAAGCGACGCAAGCTTCCACCGTTGACCAGGACCTCCCATCGCTCAGATATTCCTACTTCCTTTCCTTCGGCCGCGCCCGTTCATTCAGCTACGCATGTTGCTCCTGTTCCTTCAGCCGCCGTTCGTTCAGCTCTGCCTGTACCTTCTGCCACTCCCGTCCCTGTGGCCCTTCCTGTTTCTTCAGCCACTCCAATTCCTTCAGCGGTTCCCGTTCCTCCCGTTCCTTCAGCTGCTCCCGTTCCTTCAGCTGCTCCCGTTCCTTCGGCCGCACCCGGTCCTTCAGCTGCGCCTGGTCCTTCAGCCGCGTCTGCACCTGCTACAGGATTCATGGAACTTATGGCTGCTCAAATGATGCAGAGCCAGCAGCAGATCCAGCAAATGCAAATGCAACAGATGCAGTTCATGATGCAGACTCAGACGCATAGAGTTGCAACTGCTTTGCCTTCAACTCCTAGTACAACAGCAGTGGCTTCCACGCTGACGACATCAATTCCTCACCCAGCTTCTTCCTCTTCTTCCTCGAAACTAGCTATTCCCGCTGTATCACTCGACGACTTCGGTGCTCGTTACAAACTATCTGCAATAGATATTTCGCGGCTCAAACGCTTGGGCTACAAACCAGGCTCGTCACATATCACAAAGGTTCAAGAATGTCACTGGGGTGCCGAAGGAGTCAATTTTTCGGTTATCGGGTGGATGGAAGTACTCGACGTGCATGAGCAATTCCTTCGGGATGTCAAGAATGGTTTGTGGTAATCCTGTGGTCTGATTTTCTGTTACTATTGCTACGTTTGTTTTCCTTCCTCACTTCACATTCATCTCGCTTTGCGAAGTCGCTATTATGATGTTTTCTGTGTGTTTATCCTATGGTGCACTTTCTTGTCCTTGTACTCTGTTTGTCCAGCTTTGCATTACCTACAGTTGAATCCATGTATACATTATCAACTATCTTCCAGTCGTTATAGCAAGTATTCTCGATTGTTCCTAGCTAAATAAATATCATCGTTCTGGCAATAAGTACTGAAGAAGTTTTTGTGATCGAGCCTTCATCGAGGCCATACGCACCTCCACATCCAGTAATCTTGTTTCCTAGAAAGGATACGTACAGCCTTGGAGATCATAATAATGTCGACTCGGAGTTCTATTATGCAGATTAAATTAATAGCCTTGAGCTTGATGCTCTGCAAAGCCTTCCTTTTCCTTGAGCTATCGGGCTCGGTCTCCACGTTCCCTCGAGCTCATGGCCTCGTGGATTCACTGAACTTGCATCCTACTTGCAATGCGACACCTCCAGAGTTTAAGCGGTCTGCTTTTCGTGGGACCAGCTTGGCGACTCTGACTCTCTCATACCTCGACTCAAAGTGTCAAGAGGTTTTAGAGTTTGCCTTCGGGTAGATGCCGGCGAAGGATAGTATCCCAATCACTGTTAATGTTAGATCCCTACTACGCCTTGCTGCCGAGCTATCCTCAGCCCCCTCGTAAATAAAGATGGCAAAGCCCTAGGTCGACTTAGCCGAAAAACTTGCACATACTTGCACGGCGCTGCTGGTCCACTGCACACGCAAGTCTGTTGGTCAAGAGTAATACGCTGATTTGAGGGGTAATGGTCATTCGACCTTGTGCCAGCGGATAATCGATAAACACCTGCAGTTATTATTGAACTCAACGAGCTCAAAATAAAACTTGTGGGATGAACCAGTATGCATATGTACGCGCGAAGGCCCGGGAATGCCGAGCGGCATTGCGACGGCTGGCCGTTGATTTTGGATCACGATACTGTTTTGTACCTGTACCTTGTCCTATACTTGCTGCTACTGCTTCTCTGCTGGATTCGATGTCGCCACGCTCAACGTCGACATGTGGTTTGCTCTTGGTGCCACGCAGCGAGCAAAAATCGCGCACGCAAATGGGTAGTACCTGATACTCGTTTAGGACATCTGGGGGAAGAAGATGCGAGCCGATGCGACGAGTTTCGCTCCTGGGATGCCTACTTACATCAAGCTCAAGGCTTCTGAGAAGATTCAGCTGTAGCCCAAAATACCAGGCATATAAAATTCCGGGCCCTCTCCTGTGGATTTTGGTCCCGTTAAAGCAGTAATAGGTACTTTCTTTCCTTCCTTCCTCTCGAGCCTCACATTCATTGTTTCTTTCTCGCCAGTCGCTCTTTACATGCTCATTCCTCGCATCGCCGCTCTAGCTACTGCAGCTACGGGTTCCGTTCCTTTAAACACACTCACCATCAGTCAAACTCCAAACGGCTTCACTGGTGCGGCGAGAGGTTGGAACTCGTTTGGTAAGTCTCGCTTTTACAAAACGGTCATGTTGGTAGCGTATAATTCAAAGAAATATACAGGTATACAAGCAGATGGTGCTACCGATCCGACCTTCGTTTTCGACCAGGCTCAAGTCCAGCAACAATGTGATGTTCTAGCTTCTTCTGGTCTAACCAGCCTTGGCTACGAGGTCTGCAGTCTTGATTCTGGATGGTCTATTGGCGGTAACGGTGATGCGAACGGACGGATTATCGCGGATAGCTCGCTGTTCAACATGACAGACCTCGCCAGCCATCTTCATAGCGAAGGTATGCTCCCTGCGTACGCGTAAATCTCAAACTAATCGATACAGGTCTACAGCTCGGCGTCTACGTCATTCCAGGAGGCTTTGAGGCGGACGTGAACAAGACCATTCTGGACACTGATATCACCATCGGTTCCGTATGCACAGGAAATAACGGCCTTAGTCGGTGCAACTGGAACTACGGAGAGGACGGAGTTCAACAGTGGCATAATTCTGTGGTCGATTTGTTTGCTCAATGGTGAGTGGACTCAAATCTATCCTACCGGAACGTATGCCAAATCTATCGTAGGGGTGTCGACTTTATCAAGCTCGATTTCATCACTCCTGGGTCCCCGCAGAATGGAGCTACGCTCCCGGCCAACGAATCTTTAGCTGTCGTTGCTTATCATAATGCCATATCTCAATCCGGGAGGCAGATGCGTTTGGACATAAGCTGGAAGCTCGCTCGCGATCCATCTGATTTTGAAATCTGGGAAACCAACGCTGATTCTTTCCGTACCGACCAGGACATCAACAATGCTGGAGCCGATTCGTTCACCGCATGGGCTACCGTTCAGCGAGCTATCGACAATTATCGACAATACATTGTCTTGCACACGGAAGAGGACGAGACTCTCACTATATACCCCGACATGGACAATCTGTTTGTGGCCAATTCGGCGGTATTAGATGGTGTTACTGACGATGAACGCTTCACGATTATGAGTCACTGGATGGGAGCGGCATCCAACCTCATACTTGGAAATGATATGACGGATATCGACGGTGGGTCACCATCTTTTGAAGAATACTTCTTTGTACAAGTGTGTTTAACCCCGTCGTATAGCCACCGGGACGGCCATTCTCACAAACTCTGAAGCACACAACGTCGCGGACTTTGCTACCCAGAACCCTATGCGTCCTCGAAACCCAGGAACTGGCCTCGGCGATGCTCAGCAGCTGCAGGCGTGGATCGGCGGGCCCAACAGCACAGGGAACGCTTTCGTGATTCTGGCAAATTATGGCCCTGACCAAGGGTCCGGTGGATTCGGGACTAGTATCGCAGGAGTGCAGAACGTTACTGTTTCCTGGTCGGATTTGGGAATATCCGGAAGCTTTAGTGTTCGAGATGTTTGGCAAGGGCAGGATTTGGGAACCTTTAACAGTGCGTTGAGTGCAAGTTTGGATGAGGGGCAGAGTTTATTGGCGGTTTTGACTCCGGTGATTGCTTGATTAAGAGTATTGCGGTTTGACTACAAACTTGATCCGTCCGATAGAAAAGCATCTTTGCCTTGACGACTGCCTTCAATTCGTGTTGTGTTGCATCTTGGTTTCACCCGGGCCTTTTCAGTTAGCGAACCGGGACGCTGAGTGAGGGTCGGTCAGCTCGGACGGAATAGGTGACTGAGCTCTTAGTAATGGCTTAGTGGTTTGGAAATTGCGGTCTAAGACAGAATCGAATCGTATATAAAGCAGGGGAAAATGGATCCATACTACTCAACAACTTCAACTTTTAGCCTTCATTGATAACTCGTCCAACCTTTAGCAATATCATGACAAACTCCTCAGAACTTATCTTCGTGAGTGCATCTCTAGACAATCAGATGATTAGACTCACTCAGTATCTTATTGTATAGTTGACGGGTGCCTCAGGGTTCCTAGGATCTCACATCCTCATCCAGCTCTTAGAGCAAGGTTACCGTGTGCGAGCGTAAGTCCATCAATCTCCTGGCACTTGCCTGTGATTGATTTACCCTCTCCACCCACAGTTTAGTCCGGGAAAAGAAAATATCGCATTTTAAATCCACGTACCAGCGTTTTGGCGACCAGCTTGATGTAGTACCTATAGTCGACATTGCTACAGACCAAATTCCCAATGCTTTCAAAAGTGTAACGGCAGTTATACACTCTGCCGCCCCGCTGGGAGGGCGAGTAAACGACATCGACGAAATGGTTAAGGTGTGTCTTGGGTCCATTATCAGGTTGCGGAGGCGTACTTACTGATTTCAGGGAGCTGTTGACGGAGCTCTCAACATCATCCAACAAGCAGAGAAAGCTGGTATCACGCGCGTTGTGCTGACCAGCTCTTTTGCGACAGTAGTTAATCAACAGTATAAACTCACTGATCAAGGTAAGCTCAAGCTCTATTTCACTCTATCTGTTTCAAGAACCGACCTTTTCTGCCGATACAGACTGGTATCCTGTAGACACCAGAGAGAAAGCACATGAAACCCGCGGATTGGACGCGTATCGCGCGGCCAAGACCATTGCCGAGAAGGAAGTTTGGAAGTTTGCAGAATCTCATCCACATGTCGATATCACCACTCGTGAGTGTTCTCAAAATGCCGTCCCATTATCATTCCCGGGTTAATTGTGCTGTGTTTTCTCCAGTCAACCCGCCCTTCTTCTATGGTCCATTTGCCGAAGGGTTTAGCCTTCCCACTCCGGACTACTTTGCCCTGTCCACGAACCTGTACTATTACAGGCTCACTGTACCGAATGGAGTGTACCCCATTTCCAGCTTTTACTTGGATGTCCGTGATGCCGCTAAAGCACACATACTGGCTTTGAGCTCACCTCGGTCTTCCATTGTCGGTCGGAAACGTATCGTTATTGCCAGTCCACATGAGGTGGACTTCGACAGAGTGGTTAATTTGATCAAAACGAAACGGCCAGAATTGCAAGACAGGCTTATCAAGACACCTTCGCCAGAATATCCCATGAAAAAGCTGCCATTTAATACAAGGATTGAAGAAGTGTTAGGAATGAAAGAGAACGATTTTACGCCGTTGGAAAGTACCGTTTTGGAGGCTGTTGATGGTGTATTGGCATTCGAAAAACAGTGGATTGACGCAGGATTCAAGATTGACATTCCTTTGATTGGCTAAATCCATTTTTCTTTAAGTACTGGTTGCCTGCAATATATATACATCAGCTATAACTTGGTCCGTATTACTGGCTAGATAGACCTTCATAAGAACATAAGGGTCAGTGCCTCACTACGCTCTGGCAGCTTGAGATCCAGGTTTATTCCTGCTTAGATTTTCCTAAGAGCGGGAGCCATATAGTATTTTTGCTTATGAATGGGATCTAAAAACAGTGGTTCAGTTGCTCCCCCTGTCAAACATCGATGAACTGGCGAATTGTGGGAGCTCTTAGTAAGTGTTAATCTGCATCCAATCTGATGGTTCATCTCTGCCCAACCGAGTGTTTCCAAACCCAAATCACTAAGGCATCCCAGTCTACCCTCAACTTGGAGGCGTGGGAGGCTCAAAGCCCAACAAAGCCCACTCAACTGCTTGCGATACTGGTCCTGAAGCAAAGGGGGGCCTAACTGCAAATCTGGAGAGTCTTTAATCAGATTTTGACATTGCTGAAGAATATAATTATGATGAAGTTTAACATCAATAAAATATTCTTTGGAACGGCGAGGGTCGAGGAGAAAATCTCGAAAGGATGCGTGACAAAGATGGAAGCTAGATTCTATGGGGGAAGGACCTCTAAAAAGCGAGTGAAGGCCGGAAAGAGCAGCACTGAGAGCTCCATGATTAATATGTAGAACTTCTTTGAAAATACACTTCAAGTCCTCCACTCGGAACCAGCTAGGGACCACGAGGACGGTACCAAGGATACGGACAAGCCGGGCAGTGTTTCTGTTTGCCGATAATATTTGTCGGTACAGCGCATCTAATTCAGCGAACGGAGACTGGGCCTCATCTTCAACTGCAGCAAGACCGAGCACAGCATCGAGACGACCCGCTGGAACTGAAAAGTCGTCATCGACATATTTCAGTACTGTCGAAGCAAATATGAACTGCCCAGATGCTTTCTGAACTAGTTCCTCAATCTGACCATCAGTTGGCCAAGGTCGAGGAATGTCTACCATAGAATCCTGGTGACGTTCCAGAATATCTCGGAAATTGTGCTGCAGGAATTTTCGAATGTCCTTGGATACTTGAAAAGTTGAATCTAGAGGCATTCTACTACAGAGATGAACCAGTTCCTCACTGTTGAATGTCTCTCGAATGCGAGGCTCTGGCCTACTGGCAACCAGGATTTTGAAATGAAGCCGCAAGTGTTCCGATTTCATTCCGTTCCCAATGACTGAAAGTATCCGCTTCTGATCAATAGGATCGGAACATTCATCCAAACCATCAATGATGATGAGGCTTGGAATATCAGGAGTCAACTGAGCCTCTCGGAAAACCTGGGAGCACGGACGAAGGATCAGTTGGTCGAACTGAGTTTCGATGGATGAGGTGAGCACGATGGGGTTGTTGATGACTATAGAGTCAATGATACCGCGTAATATAGGTACTGCGATAGCTAATTGGAACGCGAGTGAGAGAAAGAGCTTTTTAGGATTGTTTCGGGAGGGATCTGACCGCCAGAAGAAGAAAGTCGCAGCAAGAGTCCCATCTCTAGCACAGCTTTCGGCCAAGGTTTGAGCTATAGCTGACTTTCCTGCTCCTGCGGAGCCGTACAGCCAGTAAATACCGGGGGAGGTTTCAACCATGTCAGACATATATTCGGTTGACGCACGAGTGCGGGGCGTCGCCCAACATCTGAGGATCTTTAGCACTTCTTCACGTGTGCCAGGATGACAGAATGGAGGCGGGAACCGAGCTTCAGCATTGTAAAGTGCCGATGTCGACATGAAGCGATACAATTCAAAAAGACCTCAAGAAGATTGAGTAAAGATGCGCAAGGTTTTGAAACATATAGATAGCTACCTCGGTATTCAACATTTTCTATTGTTATGATATCTCTACCAGCGATTTGGAAGTTTCCCCCCGATATCGAGAACTCACGAGAGCCTTCGAACATTTGCAGACTGTTGCCTTGGTTCATAGAATGCATGCGTTACAGTAGGTAACGAGGTTCAAGCGGTATGAATCTATGATGATCGTAGTGGCTCAAGTGTGATCTAGGTCAGATGATTAAAACTTGAAACAAAGGCCCAGGATTGATGTTGGTAGACTTGGTACATAGTTCGTTATAGTCCAGAAAGTATAGAAAATTGACGTTATCGAATATCCGGTTGCTCTCGGGTGTTACTGATTTCTTCGCACTCCGCCTCCCCAAGGCAAGCATGCTTTATCTCTGCATCCTGTATTTCAACGACACAAAAGTACCGTCGTCGCGTCGAATGATATTACGAGGTATTTGGAAGCAATAGGCAGACAGGGATGGGAAGAAAAGGGACATCGCCGCCTGGGAAATAAGCGAAGTTGTCTGCGAAAGGCGAAGGCAAAGGAGATGGGATGATTCCGAAGCTTTTGGACACGATGGCTGCCCTGCGTTCCTGCTGCGCGTCAAGAGTAGCTGTGACGAGATGAGTGAGTGGCCCAAGACACGAGCAGTGACTCATAATACACACCGTATTCCACAAATACCCCCAAAACCATTCATAAGGATACCAACCTCAGCTGGAGGATTATGTTGTATCTGGAGGTCAAGTTTGGGTTGCGTGAGTGATTGTCAAGAGAAGAGAGAAGTTATATCATACCTTGACCAATATTGCTTTGCCATTTTCTCGTCCTATCGGTGTGCATTGATGAGAATCATGAGTTCCGCACAATGGGTGGAGAGTACAATTGGTTCTTTAAGCTTCAAGGCTGACGCCTCCGAGTCGTTCTGACTTTGAAACTCGAAAGATCAAGATCTCCTTGTGGGAGTAGTGCAGAGTCGGGTCCAGCGAGTGTATCACTGTATGTCAAGGAAAGCCAAAGAGTGATTGATTGCATTTTGTGGTAATGATAGTTTGCGCTCGAGGGGTTTGAACTTTGCATTATGGAAAGAGCAGGCACGAGATCACGCTGGTCTAGACCTCGCTGGAGCCGAGGAGCCGATAGCCGCTTGTAGTTCAAGAAGAAACTCGTTCACGAATAAGATGTGCAAATATGTATGTCTACCTCGGTATTCAACTTTTTCGATTGTTATTCTGCCAGCGATCTGGAAGTCCCGATACGAGAACTCGCAAGAGTGGAATACAGGCCGTTCAAACTTCAAACGTTCAACCTTTCAACAAGCTCAAGCTCAAGCTCAAGCCTTGGTCCATGAATGTGTCCCAGCAGGCAACGAGAGGCGGCGGTACTGGCTCAAGTGTGATCCAGGTCACGCTCTAGATGAGAGAGGATTGATGTTGGTAGTGCTATCGTATACTTCTATCGTATACTTTTTCACCTGGTCAGTCCATTAATCAACCTGGAAGTTGCCTTCCCACTTCCTGAGCCACTGAACGAACTAACAATATAGATACATCGAAATTACAAAAGTCAGCGTTCGAGATCCCAGGTTGATCCTAGCACAAGTCAGAATAAAAGATAAGAAGTCATTGCACATAGATTGTAAGTTCAGCGAGACTTTTCAACAGCGGTTTTAGTGCCACTTTGACTGTCCCTGATATAGAATTAATAATCGGGTTCGGACGAGGTATTCCGAGTGCCTCAGAAAACCTGTAAAAGAGGAAGTTTCCCCAGATAAAGCAAATCAAGATATAGATGAACCCTCGGATGGACGCCTTTAGAGTTGGTTCCAGATGCATTCGACGATAGAAAGGAACCACACTATTGAATGCCTCCCGGATATGGGGCTCTGGTCTACTGGTGATAAGGAATTTGAAGGGAAATATGCGTTCTGGTTCTCCGACTCCTTTGCCAATGGCCGAAAGTATCCGTCTCTGATCAATAGGACCCGAACACTCATCCAAACCATCGATGATGATGAGACTTGGAGCATCAGAAGTCAGCTCGGCCTCTTGGAAAACTTGGGAGCACGGACGAAGAATCAGTTGGTCGAACTGAGTTTCGATGGAAGAGGTGAGCACGGCTGGGTTGTTAATTATTACAGACTCGATGACAGCGCGTAGTTTCGGTAACGCGACAGCCAATTGGAAAGCAATCGTGGTGAAAAGTCTTTGGGGATTATTTCGAGACGAATCTGAACGCCCGAAGAAGAACGTCGCAGCAAGAGTGGTACTTCTAGCATAACTTTCAGCCAAGGTTTGGGCAACAGCTGATTTTCCTGCTCCCTCGAGGCCACACAGCCAGTAAAGACTGGGTAAGTCTTCAACGATGTCAATTCTAGATTCATTTGGCGCGCGACTGGCAATGGGAGACACCCAGCATCTGAGGATGCTTAGCACTTCTTCACGTGTGCCAGGATGACAGAGTGGAGGCGGGAACCGAGCTTCAGCATCATAGAATGCCGATGACGACGTGAAGCGAGAAAGTTCAGAAAGACCTCGAGAACGGTGAGTAAAGATGTGCCAAGCGTGAAACAAGGATAGCTAACCTCGGTATTCAACATTTCCTATTGTTATGATATCTCTGCCAGCGTTTTGGAAGGTTGCGCCCGATATCGAGAATTCGCGAGAGCCTTCAAACATTCGTGGGCTGTTGCCTTGCAAGTCCATGGAAAGAATGTATTATATTACAAGGCACTGACTCAAGCAAAGCTGTCAAAGCATGTGTTGACAGCAGCTCACGCACTCACGGTAGCCTGCATGGTAACCAAGCCTATAAGAGGCTGTCCTTGTTGAGCAAAAACTGGAGGTTTCGGGCTCAGTCCTTCAACTTGCCTTCAATTCCATCAATTCACCAAGTTTGGGCGCTTGGACGCACATCTCACTCCTTGAATGCTCAAGCGCGTCTTAACTATCCTAAGGATGCGGGATTTCTCCATTTCTGATACAGTAACCTGGTTTCCTCTTTGGATGAACTCTCGGTTGAAGACCCGCAGCCGAATGACCCAAAATCTCAGTCGCCAATAAGACACCCTTTCAAAATTGATTATCAAAAGCCCTTATTCATCACGAAGAACTTCGTTACTTGCAATTAGAGGCTGAGTTAATATCCAGAGGATTGATGTCGCCAGTGCCTCACTTTTCTCTTTTCACCCCAGGCAGATGATTATTCGCGCCATGTAATCGACTTTTCTACAGTCCTGAGTCACTGGACGAATCAACGGAAGATACATTCAACCTGAGATTTCGCCTAAGACCTGCAGAACTATCTTCACAGATATGTAACTGAGTTGGCAGATCAACAAACAGTTCTGCATCTTCTCTGAACAATACAAACGAGCTGCAAGATCGACGGCACATGAAGCTGCAGGAACCCTCTGATACTACCAAGCTCAGAAACCTTTCGCAGCGTCCCTCTGAGTCCAAGTTTCTTCCCCTTATTGTAAGTTCCCTTGCCCTTTCCCTTGCAAAAAACCTTGTTTAAAGCTATCAAACAGACAAATAAGTAATACCACATAGTTATATCGCCACCATGAACCCAGAATCGGAATAAAGATAATAAATCTATCTATCATAAAGAGTGATTTCAGCAAGACTTTTCAACATCGGTTTCGATGCCACTTTGACAATTCCCCAGATAGAGCCAACATTTGGATGTGGATAGGGTACGATTCTCAAACCTCCAAGGAGCAAGTAAAAGATGAAGTTTACCCAACCAAAGAAAAGTAACCCATAAATGAATGTCCGGATGGATGTTTTAGAAGGTGGATCCAGAGACATTCGACGATAGAGAGGAACACCACCGTTGAATGCGTCTCGAATGTGAGGCTCTGGTCTGCTGGTAATTAGGATTTTGAAGGGAAGTATGTGTGCCGATTGCCTGATTCCGTTGCCAATGGCCCAAAGTATCCGTCTCTGATCAACGGGGCCTGAGCACTCATCCAGCCCATCGATAATGATGAGAATCGGAGTAGTCAACTCGGCCCCTCCGAAACCTCGAAGCAGGGACGAAGAATCAGCCGCTCGAACTGAGTTTCGATGGAAGAGGTGAGCACGGCTGGTTCGTTTTGGATGACTGACTCAATGACTCCGCATAGCTGGGGTATCGCGAACGCCAATTGGAAGGCAATCGTAGTAAAAAGTCTATGGGCATTGTTTCGAGAAGAGTCTGAGCGCCCGAAGAAGAACGACGCAGTAAGAGTCGTGCTTTCAGCATAAGTTTCAGCCAAGGTTTGGGCAACCGCTGACTTTCCTGCTCCTTCGAGGCCACACAGCCAGTAAACGCTGGGTGAGTCTTCGACGGTGTTACGCCTACGTCTATATTCAATGGAAGACACCCAACACTGGAGGGTGTTTAGCTCTTCTTCCCGTGTGCCAGGAGGACAGAATGGTCGTGGGGACCGAGCCTCAGCATCGTACAGTGCCGATGTTGACACACAGCGAGACAGGTCGGAAAGAGCTCAAGAACATCGAATAAATATATATGCGAGCCATGGAGAAACAACGACGGCTAACCTGGGTGTTCATCGCTCCCTATGTTTATGATCTGATCTCTCCCAATCTGTGTGAAATGTGAGTCCGATATCGAGAAGTTTCTGGCATTTGGGAAAAATGGGCCTGAGCTGTTGCCAGCTTGGTCTGACATGGAAAGAATGTGACCGAGGGCGACAAGGGGACGAGGCAATGAAATAACTGGTTCAAGCGAAGCTGTTGAAGCATCTGTCGATGGCTCACGTCGAACATTCTCAAAAGTGATGGTAGCTTGGTGACCCGAGCCCATAACAGGTTATCCTTGTCGAACAACAAACCAGAGGTTTCTCGCTCAAGCCGCAATCTCCGAGAGGAGTTCTTAGACCTAGAGCAGGTTATGGTTCAATAGTATGAGATCTTATTTTAAAAAACAATGGCTACAAAATCCCTTCCTTGAAACAGACCACAGTACGAATTCATGTCCTAGAAATAGAACTTCCAAGCCGACGCCGCCAGACATCCGGAGTTTCAAATCCCACTATGCCTACAAGCCCGAGCTTCAATAACCTGAGATGCTTAGAGAGGATCGATGCGCTTCGCAGTGGCAGCGGCAGTGCCTCACTATGCATATGCATGTCGTGATTGCCTTCGCACTCGGCGGATGTCTATTCATGCAACCGAAGCAAGAAAGTCAACTTGCCCTTCACAATTTCCGAGCCGAAGAATCAACAATTAAGATCACAAACTCAAAAACCAAGGATATGAATAATCCTACGCTCTTCCGGTTAAGCCAGCAAAGTCGACTTGGTCCTGTACTGCCTGTCTGTTCGTGGAATACGCTATACCGTGGAGGTGCAGGCTCTATCGAATACGATCATTAGAAACAGTGTTTAGTAAACAAGAATTTGTCAATTACCCCCTGCGCAATAATCATCGTTTACTGATCAGTTGCTACTGTACCGGGGCTCCCCTACACATTTTCCTTGAGCTTGTTAAAATGTTTCTCGGACATTCCAGAGTACTGCACCTGTGTATTTCTTTGTCTACAAAAAACCGCCCAACTTGAAGGCCATCCTGAGCTTGAGCACGTCATTGATAAGATATAGACGCTCGCCTGAATTCTTGCCAGTATATCACTACCAGGTTTGACGGCGAAAGTTTGCAGTGTAAGCGCTATCTTGAGTGTTCTTCTCATACGTGGTAGGACGGGAGGCTGGGGGTGCGACAGGTGCGAGTGCGGGAGATTGGGATTGTGAATATTGAGGCCTGAGGAAGAGAGAACGCAGAGAGAGGGTTTGACGACATCGTTGGAGATGGCGAGGCTGTCCAAACGGGAGCAGGTGACAGGATTGCTGGTGCGATCAAGGAAGCGTTACCGAACAGACTAGGAATATCATCAATTGTAGACCGTTGAGACGTTGAGACTTCGGGGGTGAGCTAGTGGTGTCGGTAGCAGCTGGGGACGATGCCTGACCGGAAGATCTGAAGATGCCGCAAGAAGGTCCTGTTGGGTCCCTAAGATCGGACCATTTGTGGTTGTGGATGAAGCAGTATCGATTATCGATCATCGCTACGGAGAAGTTCACCGTCTGGAGCTGACCCAACTGGCTCATTTTCACTGCTACAACCAACGCATTGAAAAATTAGTGAAACAAAGGATACAGGCAACCAGCACTTTACAATCGCCGAGGCATACGCTCCAACACACCTCCCTAAGTTGGCCAGTTGAATAGACTAGCAAAGAACGTTGCTGTAATTCGAGCTCTGGTGTTGAAGCGTATTGCGCCAGCACTTCGGTCTGAGCACTTGTGCGACATTTGTGGTCGATCTGAGTGAAATTTTGGTGATTGAGGCAACGACATATTGACGAGAATGTTAGTTGGCATATGACGAGTCGAGATGAGAGAGGAGGTCAAGAGTTTCCTTATCGGTGATCTGAAACAGATATTTTAGAACAGGGTGAGTAACACCGGTACAAGAAGGTTTGAAAGCTGGTTACAACCAATGTAGGAGGCTCTCTAGATCTATTGATAATGGTGGATGAAAACTCTAGGTTCGTCGTCGTATAGAAATGTCGCCGTCGCGAAGACAGCCTTGCATTGGTGGCGTAAAATAGTCACTGCTCCTGCTTCCAACTTTAAGCGCCTCAGCGCTTACCTTGGAGCCCTCAGCCCTGTTGCTGCCTGTGACGCGTTGACGATCTAACTTAAGGTTCAATATTCAATGCGAGCCTTGCTTTTTAGTCTTTTTCTCTTTTTCTCTTTTCTCCAGTGGCAATGATTACACATTGAGCTTCGGGGGATTCCACGGCTTCTGGAAGTGGTTCAAGTTATTGAAATTTGGTACATATATAAATATGCTCCGTCCCTCTGCTCTCACTCACTGTTGACAATACCCGGAAATCAGAATGGACTGACTCGTTTTCATTCTATTGTATCCTGTACCGAAGAGATCATAATAGTTCACTAGGCATAGAAGACAACCCCGCCACCGACACCGGGGGCATTCACCATGGCACCTGAAAACCAGGTGCGTTCATATCACCTAAGCGGGCACCTTGATCGCAAGCCTTGAAGCTCACCTGGAAATCGGGGCATCACTTGTCACACATTTGAATATAAATCTAGCGATCGAGATTGATGGATCTCGGGAGATCTCGGCTGTCTGGTTGGCGCAGGCTGGCGCCTTGGCATTGCGCAGGGATTTGTATCAAAATATTTATGACGAAATGCTGAATATCGTTTGCATACAAAGTCAATAATAATAAGCGCCAGTTCCAAATTAAGCAAATCTACTAAAAAAAACTGCATTATATCTCGATCTTGCTGCTATGATGTGAGGAGGCTGCTGTTGGTGAAACAGGTGATGAGACTGCACACAATATTGAATTTACTGCCCTGGAGGCATTCAAGGACATGAGTGAGGTAATCGCTGATGGGGGCTCCGGGCAAGGCTACGAAATGGGATGAGTTGGAGAACAGCCACAAGAATCACCAGCGGCGGGGAATTTCTTTTGGGAACGACTGAGACGGCAAATTGGTCATACTGAGGGTGCACTCCTGAGGCTATGAGTCAAGACAGAAGCAAACCCACCGAGGCCTCAGTCAAGCTGGGCACTTGCTACCTACTAATAAGACAAGCTAAGTAGCTCATCTCGTGTTTGCATATTTGTGCATATTTGTGTGAGCTCACTGAGACTCACTGAGTTTGTGATGGATCGGAGAGTGAAGATAGTGACTAGGTCATCTCTTGATTACACCACGGCTGTTGACAACAGTAGTATGGAGATAATAAAAATGTATTATTGTGATATAGTACATTTATTACATAGAACTTCACGCTTATAATGTGCATAACATCCTGGGGAGGTGGTGCGCTGGTTTTGCTACCAGTTGCGTGGGATTTGGCGACTCTCATTGATGAGTACTACATCAGAAGCCATCCAGTAAGAGCCAGATAGGCCACAGTGCAGTTACCCCTAGCCTGTATGGGGACATGGTTTTGCCCTATCACTCTTCCTCTTTTTTGTTGGGGTCTAATGCACAATATTATTTACTATGTGATCAGGTACTGGGCTAGCCTTACTCTACTTTAGAGTCCCTGTCCTGGCCTGTCAGTCTACCTTTCGGGAGTCAAGCTCGCTGCCTGTGCTGGTACAGGGACCAGTATTTGGGTATTTATGTGTAGGTGTGTGAAAGGTGCTATAAAACAACCTAACAAAAACACTACCGCACCTAACCAGACTATCAATATGTAAGGGAGCGAGGGCGGGTTGTCAGAGATTCCCCGAGGGAAAGTTTGATAGTATCGGAGGTATGCACGCGGTTGCTCCAGGTTCAAGACCGTTGCGTTAACATGGGTAACTAAGCTTGGACAACTCTTAGAACTGAGTTGAGGGAAGCCCAGCTGGGTGTACATATGTATGAGGGAACATCGGGATGTCCGAATCAATATAACCAAACCAAAACCAATAATGCGTATGTGTCCAAAACCAAATAATCAAAACCAAAACCAATACAACAAAACTAAGATTCTCCTAGGCAAACTCTGGCTCTAGCTAGAATAGTAATCTCGAGGTTTGTCAACAACCCTAGGCAAACTCTGGCACTAGCTGCTGTGACGCCGTAAAGTCCTTGACCAAACTCTGGGCCAAGCTACAATATTGTGAGTGAACTTAATCACTAGGAACTCGTACCACAATCTTAGTGGCTTGCCTAACTTCACAGGGAAGTCGACTAAGGAACCCTCACTCTGGAGCCAAATAATTCCTTACTAGAAACCGTCCCCTCTAAGGAAGCAACTAGATTTAAGGTTGATCTGGAGTTTGAGGGAACTCACATGCTCAAGACTCGATCAGATTCTCAAGTGGGCCAAAGGAAGTTTGTGAAATTCTATTACAGGCCAAATTCTGCCAAGCAAGTAATATGACAGTAAATCAAACTCCTTGAAGAAACTATCAGTCACTCCGCGGTAATGCGTCGAGACTGGCTAACAACTTCGTGAAGCAACTAACACTTCTCCGTGGGAACACGTAGAGAGGTGACCAGCTACTTACTAGGTGAAGAAACTAACAACCAACTTGTAGTTAAGTAGAGAAGCGTCACGCTACTAGTCCCAAGGACATTCTACGGTGCTCACTTCCTAACATACAAATTGAGGGAAAGATCCTCTGAGGTGAAGGAACACAACCAATCTTGTACAGGGGAGGTGGCAAGTAACTTTTCTTATTAAATAAATATATCTGGCTTATATACTGAGTAGAGAGAGTTTAATACGAAAAATAGATGAAACAGATACGGAGAGAGACGGAAAGAGAGTGGAACAGAGGAATCTGGCTTGGAAAGGAAACTCCAGCCTATATATGGTACACACAATAAAGAAATAGTCCATTCTTGGGTATATATCAGAGGTAAAATATGATTTTGTGGGGATTAACATAGTTTTAGAGTGTTTTGATCCGAGCAAGGTTTCTCCGATTACTCCACAATTCTCTGGGGTCAGGAGTACCTTTATGCTTCATGATCACTCGCCACCCGGTTTCCCTTGGGTGAGTTTTATTCTATTCCTTGGATAGTTCTGTCCATCCTGAGTGTGATTAACATTCTCTCGAGAAGGCCAGTTGTCTAGCTTTCCAACGACACCACTTATGATAGTCTCGAGCAACGGCGCTGAGTATGTACAAGTGATTCCCGATAGTCAGCTTTAACGGCTAAGACCTTCCGTGTATGATTTCTAAGATCAAATGTTTTGATTTGCCAAGGCTATCCCAGTGCGTAGCTTTCCGCAGGACTGCTAAGCATGTTTCTACCCTCCTCATGGTTACAACCGGTGCTGTGAATAGACCTCTACGGTTTCCTTGGGATCATTCTGGTCCATTGTTATGGACTGTAAAGTCCACATCTTAACATAGCTCGTTGGGGGTCTTAGTGCGAGGGATGCCTTCCCTCAAGTAACGCGTTGGCTTAGTACTTATCCCGCTTCGAGATGTCCTGTAGTTTAGAGAGTCTACACTCTTGGGTATAACTAGATTGACAATCTAGCATTACATCTCTGGGCAGCCCAGGTATCCTCGCTAGCTTGGCTCTAGGCTACGCTTGTGGGCGTACCTTCACAGCTCGCTGAGTATTATTGTTAAGTTCTTTGCCTCGGCAACAGCTATCACGCTTGGGCTCCGTATAACTCTCTTATTGCATTGTATAACACGTACAAAGTGTCAAAATGTACGGTTACATGCCTTAGGCCGATTTTAGGCCTAATACTGGCCGTTTCCTTTATGGGACCACAGGCAGTTTATGTACTAGTACTCTGGGCCATGTATATCTATGCGGTCCGGATTATGCTTATCCCAACCTTACACCTACATCCTTGACACCGCGGCTAGATGAGGCTCTATCTATATGAGTGCAATACCATGTGATATTTGGGATCCAGCTCGAAAATGTCACGTGATATTATTGTGATAAGCTTGTGCCGGTGCGCACCTGCATTGTAAGATAGAAAATCGTACAATCACTCCAGCCCGATATGTGGGTAGTTTCTAGGAGTGGGCTATATTGTGGAGACCCTGGAGTCATTGTGGCTGGCAACAGAGAGGATATGAACTTGGAAGAAGAATGTTTGGTTCTGTTCTTACCTCAAACGCCCAGACCAGAATCCGAACAACCTACAAAGTCTACTCACGGAACTAGGTCTGAATCAGAAGCGTCTGATGCAGTTGCTCTTGGAAGCAAAAGGAACAGGCACAATGCAACTCCCGTTTGCAAAAGAAAAAAACTCTCATACCCCGCCCATGCATTTTGAGGGAAAAGGTCTTCTCACCCTCACCTTTGGATAAATGGTGCGGGAACCACATCCGAAATCCATACACGGTTTCCTCAAAATGCTCATACTACCTGTATCTCAGGCCCAGGCTGTAATGATCCCTTGACCTGTGAGCACCAGAAGAAAACTTTCCTATATGACCAAGAGATTTACCGAGGGCTGGCTATTGTGCATCAAAAGATCAGTAATCTTTCACATGCAACCCAGATTTCCAAGAAATTCCTTCAAGGGTTCAGGGCTTGCTGTCTAGAGCCAGAGTGTTCAAAGTTTATGAAAACCGTGCCTTCGCCTAGCTCTTGGAGCTTTTTTCCTGGGGAAAATGTTGAGGTCGGCCTTGGATATGGCCAAGGTATAAGGTCTTCTACATATATCGTGGACGAAGTGCACCCTTTGTTCTGCGAGGTGGCATCTTTATATGGGGAAAATACCTTGCTAGAAGCAGTCCTGATGATACACCTCCGAAAAAAATTTACCGTCAGGGACCTAGTCAAAATTTGCCAAAGTGTTCCTCCCATCAAAGGTGTGCAGCATTTACAGATACCAAACTCCGTTGTCTGCACAGTCAAGATCAAACTAGTTCCTATCGCCGGGCTGGAGGGCTTTGTTAGTGCAAGCAATACAAACCATGTTGAGGTGTGGATACCGGAGCTAGAGCTGGTCTTGAACATTGACCATAATTGTCTACGTTATCAGCCCAACCTTACTGCTATTGGCAAGGTTCATAAAGAGAACCCACCCTTTCTTGCAGAGCACTCTACTACATTTTTCTCAGAACAAACCGCCAAGCACCTTGATCTGACCAAACTTTCACCAAATTTGAAGCCAAATGGCCCACTACCCATAACTCCTCACACCGGCACATCACCTTGGAAGGATCTTCATGTCTGCGTTGTTGGGGGGACGGAGCTGGATCAGTGGGGGGATACAAACCGGTCGAACTGATAAAAGGACTTTGCTGCACAGTTTTGGATGTCAAAGTCGACTTTGCTACACACAGTGGGCTTGCAGTCCTTGTGTGGCCAGATGGATGCAGCACCACCTCATGGGTTGACTACTCTAGGCTCCGGCATGATGATAACTGTCGTTTCCTTCACGAAGATCAGCACGGGTCTTCATGGCCGTTGCTTTACAGCTTTAAACAAGCATACATTCCTTCATACTCTGACCAAGAGCTGCTAGCCCTGAATGGGTACCTCAATCCAGAATACAAGGCAAAAATGGCCCAAGCGCATAGGCAATGGGAAGAGGAAGAGCAGTGGAAAGAGGGCATAGAAACCGGAGATGGAGAGTACCTTGTGTCTAAGGAGGCGAATGTTTGCACTGACTCGCCGCCCCCAGCAGTTGGAGGAGGGGGTGGTGCTGAACTCAAGCTAGAGCACTGGATTCTTGATCCTCGTCTCAAAGAGGCTTTAGGTGAACGATCAATTTACGTAGCGACTACCTTGAGCCAACAGAAGGATTACCTGGTGAATTTGTGGTCTGGAAGCGAGGGGCAAGTTGAGGTATGGACCCATGCGCCAAGGTCTCAAAAATTAAACTTGGAGGATCTTGAAAATGAAACAAGGACTCGAACTCTGTTGGATCAGAGGTATGAACAAAATCTACTTGTTGTAGTCCAAGGGGAGCACACTGGAAATTTGTCCGCGTTCTATCTGTGGGCTGGACGTGATCCTTGCAGTGTCAGCATGTTCAACTGACAGGACTTAAAGACAAAGCAGGAAAGGAATATAGAGAGGACATCATACCTGAAGTGCCGTTTTTTTATGGAGAAGAGCAATGTAGCTGTGGTAAAACAAACAGAGAATGCTAAAAAAGTGGGAAACAAATTGATGCAGACCTTGAGGAATTTGGAGAGAGAAAGGGAAGGCTCATTGAATTCATTATATTGGTAGTCAGAAGATAATAATCAATGCCGCCACTCATAATTTGGCATGAACGTCTATTAAACGTCAACATCAACGATTTGACGAGTCAGCGATATGAAAGACCAAGGTGGGTAGCTCAAAAATCTCTTCTGATCCACAACATCCATCCCAAAAACAAGACACTCTCAAGGATCAATCCCAATAAAACAGCAACGTGTAAATTGCCTCTTGAAGCAGTCCTTTTTGGCCTCAAGTACTTGGAAGGTTGTAATTTAGCTTTTAGGCCGTATTTCAGTTTGCAACCCAATGGCTTCAGTATTAAAGGCCCAGAAAACTACACAGAAACCATCAGTTTTGCCCAGTCTGTAGAGGATGTGCTGGTGAGTCATAGTTGTTATTCTGAAACAGAGGTCTGTGACAAGAACACCAGGCAGTATGTTGAACATTTACTCATCAAAGTCATTCCCTGTGCTTACTCACCACGCCATGGATAAAGCCCTGGCGCTGTTGAAATTCAACCTAATTCACCCAGCTGGTTATACCTGAGCCAGAGTCCCTTTGGCTGTTTACTGCACACGAAGATATTCATACTGCACAGCCTTGAAGAGTTTGGATAAATCAGGGGTCTGTCCAGAACCAGGAGCAGTGGGGAAACATAGTGTAGCTATTCATGGGTGCATTTTTTATCTTTGAAATATACCTCTTAGATCTGCTGCTGCTTTTATAGTTCCCAAAAAGCTCTCCAAGACAGGTCAGCCTGTACAAAAGTGCAAGTTACAAGCTGGAAGCCTTGGGCGCTGTATAAGAGCCTGTTCAGCAACGAGAACCGAATTGTTATTTGAGATCCAGATTCCCTTTAGTAGTAATCTGTTAGTTAGTGACTGATGTGACCAGTGGTGACCCTTCGTGAATTAGTGGTGACCCTTTTGTGAATTTCAAACCTGTCGCGCAATATGATTTAAGTTGTTTCGAGTCGTTTCACGTCGTTTCGTTCATCCCATTACATTTTCACTTCATGGCTGGAGAGCCAGAGGCACCAGGTGATGCCGAACCTAATCCAAAAGGCAAAACACCCCAAATCCGACCCCAGAAACCTCGAAAAGGCACCAATGCTGTCTGGTCTGAGAATGATGTCCAGGATTTTTTGGACTTTCTCATTGAACATCGTTCAGAGATGGGAGATGGATTTAATTTTAGGATGAAGACATTCACGGCTGCATCTGAAGTAATGGAAACAAAGAGGACTACAGGTGGTGAGAAGGATAGAGATTCTTGCAAGGCAAAATGGGGGAAGGTGTGTGCTTGAAAGATTCTTGTGGCTTATTGAATGAATTTATTATTTGCTAGCTCAAGGAAGCATATGAGGCCATCATGAAAATAAAAACCTATTCAGGTTGGGGCCCTTGGAGTGACAAGCATGGCGCTGGAATCACTGCCCTCACCGCTGATGTTAGGGAGCGGTTTGTCATCAAAACCAAGGCCGCCAAACCTTTTCTCAACAACAGTTGGGTTTATCTCAGCAAGATGGAGCAGATCATGCCATACAAGCCAAAGGGTACCCATGTCTTTTGTCCTTCTGCAGTAGCAAGTCAGGTTGAGCCCACCGATGCTCTTAATGATGAAATTCAAAGCCAAGACTGGGATCTTTCTCAGATTGACAAGGATATGGCTGCAAATAGCATTGAGAATGAGCACAAAACACCTGAGGTGTCCGATGACTCTGACATTGAGGTGAGTACCATATACTTTAAAATATAGCATACTAACATTTCTTACAGGCTACGAAGGTGTCAGCAAAGGCTTCTGCTATCCCCAAAACACCTGCTCCTGCACCACTATCACTCAAATGCTCTTCTGACAACATTTTCACCCCTTCCACATCATCGTCAAAGAAAGTTCGTGGTGCAGAGGTGCTTTCTGGCCTTGTCGGTGAGGTGTCTGGGATGAATCAGGTTATTCGGGATTTTCTCATGCCACCCACACCTTCCGATCCTTCACTGTTGTCAACCCCCGCTCGTCGTGCCAAGGCAGTGTCATTAGTGGAAAAGGAGAGTGATCTTGACGATGAAGATGTGCTACATTTCATGCATGCTATCACAAGGGATAAGGTTGTTGCTGATATTTACAATAGTTTTACCAATCCCGTTATCCGTCGTAAATACCTTGATAGTATCGTTTCAAAGGAGCAAATTGGTGGTATTTAATTACATAGCCTGAGTAATAGGACCCTCCAATCCATCATTGTCCAAGAGACCCTTCTCCTGCAGCCACTGTTGATATTGTACCCACATTGCCTCTGCAATTTCATCTCTCTTTCTCTCAGCTGCAGCCTTTTCTTGGGCTGTTGGGGCTTCCTTTGCAAGAGTCCCATATATATCACTTTGCAGTGGGTCACGGTCACCAGGTTCTGGATCAAAGATTGATGGATCCTTGAGAAAGTCCTCAATATCGGTAGGATCAAACTCAAGGATGAAGTTGTGAAGTGCAGCTAGTGCCGGAGGAATGCGGACTTGGATATCCATGTCAAATTGAGCTGGTCGTTCAAGGATCTCCCATCGCGCTTTCACAACACCAAAAATCCGCTCAACTGCATTGCGTGCGACAGCATGACGCAGGTTAAAAAGCTCTTCTCGGTTGACTGGTCTATAAATACTTATTGTCAGCAACGAAATGACCAGGTAGTTTTGCTTTATAATGTTTCATACCGTTTGCCAGCCTTTTCCCATTCTTGCAAATGGTAGCAGATTCCAGAATACGGAAGGAGCAGAGTACCACACATGCCAAAGCCTGCATCGGCCAGGTAGTAGCGTCCTTCTGGAACAGGAAGATCCATCAGGCGTGAATCAATATACATGGAAGCATCTGCCATCGAGCCATCCCAACCAGCAACAAAATAAAGAAAGCGCAAACCAAAGGAGCAGATTGCGAGGCAATTTTGTGACATGAAACCTTTCCGATTCCGTGCAAGGTCTCGCTGATCAGCACTAGGCATACAGTGAATGTGGGTTCCATCCACTGCTCCAAGAGCATCTTTGAAAAATGGGAAGAACTTTGGGTTGTTTTGTATGAACTCAGGGACTGGATTATCAGCACTAGGCATCCGGACATACTGATTGTAAAACTGTGGACCAGAGAGCATGAACAGGACTTCTCGGAAGTACCTACATAATTAATCAGCTTCTGAGATTCATATGAATAAAACTCTTACTTTGATATAGTTGCATTTGCACGTTGGAAATGTTCACCTACATGGTGAACAGACAGACCAGTAACACACATGTGTAGAAATATAGCCACTTGCTCCTCAAGGGTGACATATCTGGTCTCAGCCATCCCCAAAACTCTGAGCTGTTCTACCAGTGCAATGAACACATGGAGATGGACTCCAAGGCAGCTACGGATTCGGTCAGGATGACCATGGATGAGTTCTGTGACCCAGCCATAACCAGTTAATGATGAATTGTGGTATTCTTGCTTCCAGTAATAAGGAGAGGCATATACTGTAGCCACAATAGCGATGACATTGAGAAGAAACCCATACACCATTACAAGCTGTTTCAGCAGGTCAATGGACTTCTGACCAGGCTGTGGCATTTTAGAGTGACGAGGACTACAAAGGATGACTTGCGCACACAGTTTAATACTAGACAAATACTATGTACAATCAATGTGCAGCGCGCGCTGTCACCTGCTGTCACTCTAAAATCACGGCGTGATATTTCAAAGATGCGGATTCCTGAAAAAGGAAATTCGGATCTCAGAATAACAACTCGGTTCTCGTTGCTGAACAGGCTCTAAGACATGTTGAAAGCTTGCTAAAAGCCTTTAGAAACGCCTGTGATATACTCAGCTTGAAATTTTACAATACTGGCTGTATTATTGAGATATTATGTAGATACATTGAAAGAACAAGGCCAGTGGGCGTATTCCAGGTCCCCAGGCAGCACAGATATGACGCGACTATGCCGGCCCATAAGGATAGGGTCACATGATATCTGGGAGCCAGCTCGAAAATATCACGTTGTTATAGGCCGTGCCGCCATGGAGCCTGTGAATAAATGATAAGATAAAGTATCGCTGTAATAAGAATAAGTGAGTATAGATAATTTCAATGAGTATAGAAGTTCAGGACAATGTTAGCTAGGGGTTTGGCTGGGGCTTGGCCCCGCATGGGTGGGTATTCTTCATATGCTTTGTTTGTCCTTGCTTTATTAATCGGGAGCGTGACATCAAATACTTGGACAAACAAATGTTAACACGCAGAAACCAATCCGAAACGTCTAAACAACGCTAGCGTGAATCCTGCATAGAGGAGTGGGTGGGTGGGGACACAAATTTAGTGATATTTTGTGAGGAGAATGATTGCAGCGGTGAGAGGTTGAATAACTCAATCTGTGCCGCCGCTGATTGCACGGCGGCGATAGCTCTCACGCTGCTTATCTTATCCTCTGATAAGCTGCCTTCGGCTGAATTATCTCGGAATTTTAATTTATTTATACTGCTTCTATTGTCTTACTGATCCCAAGAATAAGTTTTTTATTCAACAAAAATAAGCGCCAGTTCCCCAAATCAAATCAAAATAATATAACAAATCCCATTTGACTTGATCTCATGATATAAAAATATTTTGGGATGAATCCCAGCCTACTAAGGCAATTCCAAGGCGCCAAGACACATCTCGTGAGACAGCCGAGTTGTAGCCGAGACATACCGAGATCCATCAATCTCGATCGCCAGATCGCTATTCAAATGCGTGACAAGTGGCGCCCCGATTTCCAGGTGAGCTTCAAGGTGCCCGCTTAGGTGATATGAATGCACCTGGTTTTCAGGTGCCATGGTGAATGCCCCCGGTGCGACCCACGTTTCGTATTCAATCAAACAACAATGCGATCTCTGCGCTTCCGCTGGTCTCATCGACCTTGGCTACGTGATGAGCCGGAGACGCGAACGGACAGGTCATCCCGGAATCTGCCTGATCATTTATATAGTGAAGGTATTTTCGGGTTTTTCTTTTTTTCTTTCCTTTTTTCATCGCTCGTTCGAAGTTACGCAGTTAAACTGTGGATTTTGAATTTGAATTTTTGAATAGCTGAATCCCGCTTTCTTTCTTTAAGATTGTTGCTCGGTGTTTATGTTCGCCTCGGGGGTTGGTTGGCGGATGTGAACATGACGATTTTGGGCGCTGATATCACTCTTGGATCAGTTTGTACAGGAGATAGTGGATTGAGGATTATGGATTTCAATAATGGTGTAATTCTGACGTTGATTTGTTTGCTGAATGGTGAGTCCTGTATCCATATATACATCGATAAAACTTTCCCCTTCTCTACTCGCCGAGTGTAATGGTCAACTTGAATTTTATCACACTCCCTTCAGAACGGCGCCAAGCTACCCGCAAACACATCTCCAAGCACATCTCTCTCTGACGTCCGTCATCATATGCAGCCTCTAAGATAGTGCTTCATCAGCTTCTGCCTAAGCAGTTCCCCTTTATCAATTCCGATCTGTACCGGGTCACGCTGTGAGCTTTGCACTTGCTTGGAAGATTGACCATGGATGAGCAATAGATGGATGGCAATCGACATGGATTGCACTGGCTAGTCAGGTAAATTGTTGCTATTATCCAATGCCTTGTGCTCTGCCTTGCAGAGCCTAGGAATCATATACAAGTACTTCACTTTTGGCCAATCTGGCACTGCCGCTTAAGCCCATTGAAACACCAAAGAAATTCTTCAAAAATCTTGAAGCCTTACCTTAAGGCCTTCCTACTTAAGTGCTTAGCCCATGGGGAGAACATTGCATGATCATATAGCCACCGGGATGTCCATCATCACCAGCGAAGCCAGAAATGTGAAACGATAAGTACTAGCCTCAGAAGCGTACTTGGAGTACAAACAACTCGTATTGAATATTTACCTGTGAAACGATAAGTACTCTGAGCTACTTGAATATGCGTAAGTACATCGTTCATAGATACATGATAAATAATAATGACTTACCCTCAGAAGCGTACTTGGAGTACAAACAACTGAGGGACTAAAACATTGTAATCTGAATATAAGTAAATAGCACGAAACTGCCAAGTATATACAAGGCACTCGGATAAACGAAGCGGGAGGATAAATAAAACAAGTAAGGAGAAATAGCGAATAGAACTGCTCCAATCAAAACTCAGGTTTTGCAGATGTGGCAGTACTATACATTTGGGGATAAATGGAAGTTTTAGTGTGAGGGATGTAGGCTTGGCAGGAACAGCTCAACAGGATTTGGTCACTTTTGGTATGCATTGGGTGCAAGTTTGGGAGAGGGGCAGAGTTTGTTGGCGGTGACGCTTGCGGGGGCTTGATAGCTTGATTTAACGACTATTTTAATCTACGGTTTTGGGTTTATTGTCGAATCATTTAGGATAGAGAGTATTAAAAAGTTGATGTGATGCGGTCCTTTGAACTACGGGTAAAATTGTCATTATTATCTAGGATATGAGTTGTTGTCCTGAGATCAGTGCTTGCCAAAGCAGTTCACGCGGGTGGCACAGGGCGGTTGTCCCGACTCCCAAGTATGCCTTGTAAGCGTACTTGTGTCCAGGATGGAGGAAAGTGTTGGTAAGGTTATAACTTATTAAGGTCCCACATTGGGTCCCACTAAATGTAAAATACACCCACCCATGGCTACTAGCTAGTCAAGGCAAGAGTCAAGGACAATAATTTAACTTGAATTTAACTCATTGGTATGGACTGTTGCCAAAGTCTTGAGTTGCCAATCTGCATAGCACAAACCTGGGTTGAGCTATGGACCAACTATTAGACTGATATGTATTATGGAGCCTTGTATCGAGGACTTCAATGCAGCTCAGAGCACTCACTGAGAGCCAGTTGCTTTGGTTTCCAAGATGATTAGCAACTGAATAGGCCTACTCCAAACCCAAATACTAGACTCATTCACCTGGTTGTTGGGTTGCGCATCAAACCATCCAATTCGAAATCTTGGATTACAACAGTGCTTAGCCTTTTGTTTCATTATGTAACTCCTTGGGCTTTGCATATATAAAATCAGAGAGAAGCAAAGGCATCAGGCCATTGCTCTATCCTAGCAGAGTTCATGGTTCAACGCATTAACTTCTTTATATGACACCGGCAGAACAAGAACAAATTTCCATTAATGGAGGCAGCTGCTATGTCAATGTAGTCTTTATTATGGTTTTCACAATTGCCAGTGGTGGGTTTCTGCTATTTGACCATGGGTTGAGACCTTGAAACTCACATGCTGTTTTATGTAGGTATTGCTACACTGGGGATACTGATTGCCATATGGCTGCTACAGTAAGTGGTTTCTAAGATTTCTGTGCCGAGTGACTAAACTTTGATCAGTGTCAAAACCTGGAGAGAACCCAAAGCAGTGCAGCTTGTGTGCTGTATATTTATTTGGCTTTGTTTGACAGGGCAAACTTTTCTTTTCCCCTTTTTCGTCTTTGGTCAAATAAGATTCGACATTAAGCCTGAGAGGGGGGTCCCGGTACCTCCAAGTTTGGACATAATTAACAACATTGTGGCTGTCTTAAGCGAAGTAGAAGTAAGATTAAAGCATGCTTGTTGACTAAATAACTCACCTGGATTCTAGCTTTTGGCTGGTGACCTTGTGATCTGTTGGAGAGCTTGGGTCTTATTACCCCGCGACATATTTTGGCGGTTTGTGCTTGCAGTACTTATCATCTGTGACATAGGTATGCATTATAATTTGCCATTAATTTGCAACCCTTGTTGTGCTCATGATCCATTTGTCCACAGGGTTTGATATTGCAGACCTTGTTTTTGATACTGAAATTGTAACCCTTCCTGTTCTGGACTTAGCTACTGTGGTCACTCCATTGGCAGTAAATATTGCAGCAACATCACTAATTGGTTGGAAAGCTTGGTAAAAATATTTGGCTTGATTTGGCATGAGTTTGTGTATTTTAACCTCTATTATCTTAGGTCCCATTACAGAACAATGAGAGAAGTGCCAGTCTGGAGGAAAAGTCGTGTTCAAAAAATTCTATTTTTTCTGGTGGAATCTGGGGCAGTTTTTCTGGTTATACAATTGCTAGCATTGATTGGACAGACCCTTGGCCTGTTCTCGTCACAAACAGCAAAAGGTCTGGAAGCCATTGCCTTGTTTTCAAATATTGATCAGGTAGTGTGGGGGGCTGCAGCAGTAAGTCTGTTTTCATTATTTATTGTCTACTAGAAACACTTTAGTCATATATCTCAGGCACTTTATCCAATTGCCATAATGATTTTAATCCACTCAGACCATTCGCCAATTGAAGCAACATTTCATCTAACTGCTCAACTCCCAACTCTCAGTTCTCCATAGAGCATGATGTTCAGATGTGTTGAAGTTACTGTGTAGCATAACATCTCTTGCTTTGTCGTTATTATTTATTTATGGATGATTTATATAATTTCTCTGTCAGCCTCCTCGTTGTCTGCATCCAAATCAATTGGTGGCTCTCGTTTGTCAACCTATGTATCCAATACTTCATAACCGCTAGCCTCTGTCAGAGTTTCAAGTCCCACAATACTTAGTGGCGATGGCAGCGCCTTGCATATGCCTTCAGGCTGTACCTTTGCACTTGGGAGATGTCTATTCATGATGTTGGAGATTACTCCGTACGTACTGGGACTCATATACACAGCTTTGACCATTCCCTTATCTGTATACACCCTTTATACTATACAGCTGGTACTTAGGTCACATAGACCGGCGTATACGACTCCCTCAGTTGCTTTCTGAACAACTGAGGTGAGTGTAGAAACAGCGGTCAGTCAACACAAGGTCGACAGCATACTCACCTGAGAGTGTGCGGATGTTACAGGAGTTTATAAGAGTGCTGGTTGAGAGCAGAACAAGTGTCCAGACGAATAGTAGGATTCTTGGTTATTGTTACAGGAAAATATCTACAGTATTTATACTACAGAATATAATAAACCCTATAACAATGTATGAGTCTACTTGAGTCGTACTGCTAAACATAGTGCATATACATGTGCATAATGTACCCTAGAAGATGGAGTCCGTATGGTAATTCTATAGGTAATGTTCATAGGTACTGCAAGGCAGCGTACAAGCTATGTATCATAAGACTAATAGCGAATGGCATAATTGACTACATCTATACGAACCTGCGTAGAGGCTGCGTCTAGTGTTTGAGGGTGAGTTTCAACATAGCATATATCGACAGTTCATCGATCGTATAGCAAGTGCGTCTAGTCGACTCACATTACTGATTAGATACGACTCATAAGCGGTAATCTAGTTTCAACAGTGAGATTGTTTTCATATATTCAGTTTATCTATTTACTAACTTACTTACAGTTGATCTTACATTAACAGGTATATAATATAGTTGCTTTCTGAACAACTGGGTTGATCTTACATTAACACATGCATCCTAAGCAGAGTATACAATTTGACCTTCACACTTCCAGAGCGGATGAATCAACAATATAGATTCTTTCAAATCCAAAAACCAGCGAAAAACTAGCGATATGAATAACCATACTACGCTCCTCCAGCTAAGCTTGGCGGAAATCGACTTGGTCCGGGCCGTCCAAGGAATACGCTATACGGAGGCGCAAGCGTACAAGGCTCTATTGGAGCAAGATTATCAAAAACAGTATTTAGTAGAAACACAATGAGACTCACTCCCACTGGCGCAATAGCTTGAACCCTTATCTGTTGAGTTTCTACTGATCCCGGAGCGACATCTGGATTAGACATTGGTAGTATTTGCAGTTGATGAGACTAGGACACGATTGAATCATGAATCATTGCCAGAACACTCCCAGGATAAAACTTCCCCCACAATACCCGATATGGTGATGATATTGGCAAGATTCCAGGCTTTAGGCGGGCCGCCTGCCGCAGGGCTTGCGTCCCAAGCTGCGGTTCCAAAGGTCAGTCTACCACCCTCTTATCATACATGGTAAGACGAGAGGCTGGGGGTGCGGTAGGTGTGGGAGTGGGGATTGAGGAAGATAGAACACGGCAAGAGGATTTGACGACATCGTTTGGAGGTGGTGAGGCTACCAAAACGGGAGCCGGGGATGGAGCCGCTAGTGCAATTGACGAACTGTTACCAAATAGACCAAGAATATCATCAGTTGAGTTGAGAATTGAGGGGTGGGCTAGTGGTGCCGGTAGAAGCTGGGGACGACGTCTGGCCAGAAGATCCGAAGATGTCCGGAAGGAGGTCCTGTTGGATCCCCAAGGTAGGACCATTCGTGGTTGGGAATGAAACATTATCGACCATCGCTACCAGAAAGATCACCGCCTGAGCTGGGCCTAATCGGCTTATTTTCACCGACTACGAGAAGACGATGAACAGATGGTGAAACAAAATGATACAGTCGACCCACCAACACCCATTGCAGTCGCCTTTAGTTCGGGGTGCGGCATACACTCCAACACACCTTCCGTAAGTTGGCCCAAATTGAATAGACTGGCAGAACGTTGCTGTAATTCGAGCTCTGGAGTTGAAGCGTATTGCGCCAGCACTTCGGTCCTGGTGGCGGACATTTGTGATCGATCTGGGAGAAATCTTGGTGATTGAAGCAAGGACGTATTGACAGGAAGATAGTTGGCATACGAGCCGAGGATGGAGCTCGGAGCAGGAGGCCAAGAATTTCCTTATCGGTGATCTGAAAGAGTTCAGAACACCCGTGCAGGAACATTTGAAGCTAGCTTACACCCAGTTTGAAGCTTTCATCGACATGAGCAACCTCCAAGAATTCCAGAAGTTCTCTAATAAGAATGGGGACATTTTACATATTGATAAGGGCGCATGAAAGCGTTGTCGTATAGAAATGTCGCCGTCGCGAAAACA
The DNA here is from genome assembly GCA_015501585.1 of Rhodocollybia butyracea. Classification (NCBI taxonomy): domain Eukaryota; kingdom Fungi; phylum Basidiomycota; class Agaricomycetes; order Agaricales; family Omphalotaceae; genus Rhodocollybia; species Rhodocollybia butyracea. The sequence goes on from JADNRY010000033.1 coordinate 201,953, forward strand.
GTCCAATGATGTTCCGATGACGTCGAACGGTATTGGTATCGATAGAAACACTTTTTTAAGGGTATTAAGAGCGACGTAGCTGTGATCATAGTCAGCACCGTATGGATATATAGATTGAGGGAGAGTACCGAATCTTTGTTGCTTAAGAACTTTTCAATTGCCATGACGCGTAAACCAGAATCAGCCTTGATATTGAGAACACAAAGAACAGTCTCATCACAGGGCTAAACAGAGTTGACAACAATCTTCATGGCGCACGACCGTTTACGTCAAATTACGTGTTTACCTACATATCTTACCTACATATCTTATCAAGGAGCGTTCACGTGCTCAAGCAACTTTTGAGACTTGCTCATGTCGCTTGCATACGCGACCGGGCATATCACCTTGGCGTCTACCCACACGCCACATTCGTCCGTCGCGACGCATACCGAATGCCTAGCAAGCTGCCACATTGGCGTCTCGGAGTTGCTTGGATTTCCAGCAGCCTTCAAAACGCTGCGCCCACCACGCCGCACAAGTCCAGTACCAACCACGGAACTCAGCCTGTCTCCCAGCTGGACCTCGAATCCAAATACATAATGCGGGACATAATTGGTGGACAGGCCTGGAGTTTTCCTCCCAAAGAGCTTTCACGGATCCTCTCAGCGAAGAGTCGAAAACCGGAAGCTCTATCATATCGGCCCGAGACTATTGACCAGATGGTCCACTACGATTGTGTTGGTAGACTTGAAACTGAACTACGCACCGCTACCAGTTGTTTTCACGGCCTAATGAGAACTTATCGCTCTGAGCAAGGCTCCTATCACGAATTGGCTGAATTCTTGAATGCGGGAATTAACTCGATTGTGGATCAGCTCCCCACTTCCCTCTGCAGGCCTCTCAACTTTCATATTCGGGAGAAGACAATAAATGATGGCATAGACCGCGCGGCACCGCTCTGCCCAGATCCAGCTGGCATGCTTGAAAACGCCCCACTGCTCGATCTTTTTTGGAGTTCGAGGGGTCCAAACGATTGCCACATGATTCTTCCAGTCGAAGTTGAAGGCTCCTGACCTAAATTAGTAGCACAGGCTGCTACGTATGCGAGATGCCTATTCAACGCCAGCCCACATCGGTTATTTTCAGTGATTCTTGTGCACAACTACAAAACAGGGCAGGCTCGGTTCCATCACTAAATCCGGGGAAACCTTGCCAGGGATTACACCTCTCACCAGGTGTAATAAAGATTACACAGTGCGGTAATGGATTATAATGCAGCTAGCGGTCGGATAAAATGATTTTCCTCTTATTATGAGTGATTATGGGCGGAACATAATGATTATACCGAGAATACTGACAGCGGTAATCCTGAGAGCAGCCTAAAATTGATTGTCATTGCCCTGTAATTCTTCCTCCCAGATGATCTTGCTATATGAGATTCATATCCTCATTATGTCGTCCTTGTATCTCTCTCCAACGCTGAGGAATGTCTTCTGGGTAATGTAATCATATGTATTTCCTCGTCATGACATAGTAATATTCATAAAGTTTGAGTACTACTAAGGCTGGATTCCAAGAACTTCGCAACTCGAACTTGTTAACCTTTTTACTCGCGAAATGATTCACTTGCCTGAATCCTTCATTCTTCATAGTAGATTCACCTCTAGTAGCCTCCTTTCCGGTACTTAAGTAAAAGTATCGCTTTCTTCGCCACAAGCATGCCGCCCTTTGATTCGAAACTCAAACCAACCCTTACGATCAAACGGTGAGCCGACCATTAGGCTGTCACAGCCCGAAACCACCTAGAGCTCAGGCTCCTATGACTTTGACCTAGACGCAGTATGAGCATGGTCATGAATGATGAGCACGAGTAAGTTTAAGAGCTTCTGCGCCATGATTATACGGTGCTATAAAATGCTACAGTCTTTTAGTACAATAATGGTCATTGTATCATACTCGGCTCCGCCTTACAGGGTACAGTGCTCCACAGCAGGGACAACTCATCTTATATGCATCAAGATCTGCTTGTCAGTCGCTTGTACTAGCTGTACTCGTTGTAGCTTGTTGTTCCCTCTTGACCCTCACGGGTAATAGCAACCGCGTCGATTATTACCCACACAAAATGGTATTTAAACTGGGTTAAATGCTTTTACGCGTTTACATCTTTCTTCCCCACTTTACTGTCAACGGTTCTAACTTCTGTCAAGTCAACTCAAGATACCCAAGCTCAGGTCATAACTCACCTCAAAATTTACTCGAAGCTCATTCCATGCTAGTCACGACTACACTCCAGACTGCTGAGCAATCCAATGCAGTTCCCTCAATGTTTTCTTTCGCTGCTCCAAGCCAATACGGCTCAAGGTTCTTCAAGTTGATTTCAAAATTCAAGCACTGCAGCCTCGTACTTTAGCCCTCTCGTTATGTCCCCATATACCTACTATAGTAGTAGTAATTAACTTATATGTATCGTTTGGAATAAAATGTGTTACTGCTCAATTGAATTCATGGATGGTTACCAGTTAATAATGCGACGAAAGCGACCAGAAAAAGCTGCCTGCCAGCTCTAACCTGATAATTTGTTCAATCACATATAAATATTCTCTCCCGTTACGATGCAGTATAAGTATTTTTACTCACTACAATGCAGACAGAAGGGTGATGCATGTATGGCAAATGAAGGACATAGTTATCATCTTTTGATAATATGACAGTAATCATTTTCGAATTTGGGCTAAGCGTTTAATGCATTATAATCAATTGTCAAATGCTTAGCACCATTATCAGGACATTATCTCGGTTACGGCTGACCGCCAGTGAGTTCTCCAGATCATAATCAAATATGATAACTCTCGAGATTTAGTGATGTCCTTATTTTCCACCGCGGAGGGCTGACGACTTCTGATCCATTGGATCTCAAGATCTCACCACTCGAGTAGGAACGAAGGATTTCCTCCGCCTGATGTTCTCTCTATTTACCTGGAGAACACCTGAGGATGCTGGTTTTCCATCTTGGTACAATGGCTCACGAATGTCTCTCCCTGGGGCGGTGGCGCTTGGCCTCCTCCCTGCCAGGTCAACATCGACTCTGTCTTGCACCAGATAACTTGTGTTCGTGGTCGTGCTCCTCAAATCTATATTGTCATCTCCAGTGATACTCCTGCACCTGTGTCAGAGACCACAGGAACTCGGCGGTTCTCAAAACAGAAAGCATCACAAGACTCCGCGAAAGGTTAGTATTAACCCTCCTGTGCTCTAATCTCAAGGCTTGTCGCCTACAGCCTCCCGAGTGTCTGAATTGGACGCATCAGAAATTGCAAAAGGTTAGTAATTGGGACTCTTTCATGCTCTCTCTCCAAGCTCGCTTGTCATCTGCAGTCCTGACTATCGTCGTTTCCAAACCGCGCGTCGTGACTGATCAACTGAAAGACGTGAAGCCTACAGTCTATTGGTTACCGATGACTCCTCCTGTACTAACCAACAACTCACATGTGGTCAAAACTACAAATCATCTTCTGCTTCCACCTCCTGATGATACAGATCGGGCCTCTTGGTCAGAGCTTTGGGAATCGCCAAAAGAAGAACCAGAATACCGTTCTCTTTTGTGTCACGTTGTAACAAAGTTAGTAACCGTCATATTCACGTGATCGCCATTTGGGGTCAGTTAAAACCTTTACTTCGGGAGTTCACGCGTTCACGCGTTGACTGGCGGTGTGGCCTAATATGGCACAGGGAACGACTACAGACAATTAGCTCCAACATTCTCGCCTGGGATTCTCAAGTTTTCTCCTCAGTCGACTTGGGCCCTCGAGTCGGATCGACTCCAAGATCGACTCTCAAGATCCTACACAACATGCGCAGTTTCTCTACTATCAAACATTCTCTCGAATCAAGTCTGTTGTTTTAAATGTACTTCTCTTGTCTGTTGCCACTGGGCGTCTTGTTTTATTTCACGTTATAGGGAGATTTTGGCGCGCGCCGAAGCTTTGACCATCGGAATTCCCCCCAAAGGAAATTACAGAGTGCCACTCCAGTACCTTCTCTGTAAAAGGGAAAAAAAACCGACCTTCGTCCATTCGCACACCAATCGACGTCGCAGTCAAAGTGAATAAAAGTCCGCCAAAATATGCGCTTCCCCTCATCAGCTACGCGCCCTCCCTCCTATCGGATACAAAGTCTACCATCTGTTCTGCGTCTTCCAAAAGTTCTGCCGCCACTCATCCTTGTCAAAAATGCCACGTATCCCTTCGGTGAGCGGTTTATTTGTTAACATACTTTGCGCTTTCAACTAATATATGATCTTAGAAATCCATAGAATATTCCTCCCAGTGTCCCGAGTGCGGTATCGTACTCGCTCGCCGAGATGACATGCGCCAACACATGCGCGCTCATGGACTCGGCATGACCGAAGTGTAAGTGATTTGATGGTCAAAGCTCTCTCAAGTTGATATATATATTAATGTTATTTTCCTTTCTAGGAGATCGCATTGCCCTTGGCCCAATTGCGTCTTCACTGCCATCCAGACGGCAAACCTCGACAGGCACTTTCGAATCCAGTGAGTTGACAACTTATCTTGATAACTCCCATGCTTATGTGACCGATCCCACAGTATCCAGGACAAGTGCGAAATTTGTCCGGACTGTTTTTTCAAGACATGCGACCCTGCGGCGCTCGTGAAACATCGCAAGAGAATCCATGCCTATATCCCCAAGGCCAGAAAACCTCGGACTCGCAAAATACGAACCAGTGCTTCTTCAAGCTCGAACTCCACTGTTTCCTCTACCTCCTTTGAATCAGTTTCGCCCACACCGCCAGCTTCCTCAGAGTCCTCAATCGACTTTTTTGTCCTCTATCGACCTCCTTTCAGACTCCGGCGTGTCGGAGGCTGCTTCTGACACGCTGTTTGACAAAATCATATTCGATTTTGACGAGAACAAATCCATGTTCAATCTGGACGAGGACAAATCCATAGTATTCAATTTGGATGAGCTCTTGCGGTTACCTCGACCTCTTTTCCCTGCTATGGAAAGCACGAACTCCTTGGACTCCGCGCTAAAGTACCACATCCCGCTTGGAGGCCACGCAACGACGTTTTCGTACACCGGTGGGCAGGACTTTCAAACTATATACAACGATTCGCAGAACGACATTATTGGTGCTTCGCTTTGCTACGAGAGTCAATCTCCCATTCAGCCTCCTACCTCTGTTTACAACGAGTCGCAGAACGACATCATTGGTGCTTCGCCTTACTTTTCGGAGAGCCGATCTCCCATTCGACCTCTTACGCCTACTACGCCATTTGATTATCCTGTAAACTCTATGATGGAAACCGATCCCTCCCAAAGCGGTCTCCAGTCTATCCAAAGCGGTCTTCATCTTGTCCGAAGCGGCCTTCAGCCTATGTTCAGTGGTGACTCCTCCGATGATTCCCAATGGTCGTTGACTCCTTGGTACACTTCGTTCTTGTCAGACGAACTGAAATAGCTTCTAGTTCCTTTCGCTCTACTGGTTCACATGGACAATGTATCCTTATGACTTATTTATCTTTTCGATGGCTTACTTAAACTTGATCTTGTTGTATTGTGTTTTTGTGGAATTTAAATTTGGGTACTTCAATCAGTTCAACCAGTGTGCATGCCACACTAGCTCAACCGTTAACAGAATGCTTTTGCTGGCCATTCTCTTTTAACCGCTCCGACTCTACCATCCCTCGTTCGCGCAATTCTTCATGCACATATTGGTGAGTACCAGTCTTCGATAGTGATTGGAGCTGAAACTCCCTCAAGGATATTATAATATGTGCCAGAAGCAATCCCAGCACCGCGACCTCAGCATAGGAAATATTCTCATGGTCGATGAAGCGATTGAGTGCAAGCCGTTCGATATCCCCAACCCCGACAAAGTTCAGACGGGGATTCTGAAAGTCTGCCGAGAACTAAAGGTCGATACAGCCTGCAATGGCTTTGTCATTGATGGGGACATGGCTGTTGACTGGAGACATTACTTCACCAAGGAAGATACGGCCACTAAATCTGTAGTAAGAGTACATTGACACAGTGACATTGAAGACTGATTGTTTTGTAGGGGACCACCGAGTTCATGTCTGACGACCTCTTGATCAATGACCAGGATTATATTCATTCGCCGCTTGATGATTATCGGTCCCTGTATTATGTCGCCCAATGGGCATGCGTCTTTCATGAGCTATCTCCAGAGGAGTCACCCAAGAACCCAAACGTCTTCAAACCTTACGCACAAACCTGGCTGGAGCTAACAGAGATGCAGTGAGTTCTACTGTTTTGTTCAAGGAACGCATGCGAAAAGAAAAATATGGAGTTTGGTTGGAAAAAGCTCAGCCGTTCCTGAGAGATTGGTTCAACTCTCTTGATCAATTTGGCAACAACTGGGGAGACCTTGCTATCTCCAAAAACCCAAACAGTGATACATTCCGTTACTGTGCGGATCTTGGTTTGCTCTCATTCCTAGAGACCGTCCGTAAACACAGGGAGCTGCTACCCTAGATTGTGTTTGTAGAACAATATGTGCACAAGTCCACTAATATATGAAAATAGGCAGAACAGAGTTTAGTGGCCGAGTGGCCGAGCACTTCCTGCTTTCAAATTAATGGGGCGCACTGGACGAGCGTTTCACATTGCTTACACTCCTTCGAGAACTGTTCAACTGAGATCTTTTTTATGACCGACGACAACTTCTCTCCCTTGTAACATACCAGTCCAAGTTCACGTACGTAGAAACAGCAGTCAGAGGCTCAAATCCCACCGCAGGAACGAATTTCTTCAGCCACGCTTCAGCCTGAGATAGTGGCAACTGCAGCACCTCATGCTTTCCGTAGTCTCGCGAAGTGAGATGTCTATTCACGTAACCTAGTCAATTTGCCATTCACACTTCCTGAGCCGATGAATCAACAGTATAGATCCTTTCAAATTTACAAACTCAAAAACCAGCGATATGAATAACCATACTACGCTCCTCCGGTCAAGCCTGGCGGAAATCCTGCAAAGTCGACTTGGTCCTGTACCGCCTCTCCATTCAAGGAATATGCTATACGGAGGCGCAAGCGTACAGGGCTCTATTGAAATAAGATTATGAAAAACAACCTTTAGTAGAAAGAAAATGTTACTCACTCCCACTGGCGCAATAACCCTCATCTGTTGAGTTTCTACCGTACCAGGAGCGACATCTGGGTTAGACATTGGTAGCATTTGCAGTTGTTGAGACTAGGCCGCAATTGAATCGCGAATCATTGGAAGAGAGGGCGATAGACTGACCTTTGGAACCGCAGCTTGGAACGTAAGCCCTGTAGCAGGCGCTCCGCCTGATACCTGAAATCTTGCCAATATCATCACTATACCAGGTTTAGCGGCAGAAGTTTGAGGTGTAAGTGTTATCTTGAGAGTGTTCTTCTCATACGCAGTGTATGAAGTAAGACGAGAGGCTGGGGGTGCGGCAGGCGTGGGAGCAGGAGATTGGGATTGAGGAAGAGAGAACGCGGAGAGCGGATTCGATGACATTGTTGGAGGTGGTGGTGACGCTGCCGAAACGGGAGCGGGCGATGGGGCTGCTGGTGCGATCGAGGAAGTGTTACCGAATAGACCAAGGATATCATCAATTGTAGATTGTTGAGACTTGGGGGTGGGCTAGCGGTACCGGTAGAAGCGGGGGAGGACGCTTGGCCGGAAGATCCAAAGATGTCCGCAAGAAGGTCCTGTTGAGTCCCTGTAGTGGGACCATTCGTGATCGGGGATGAAATATCATCGCTACCGAGAAGATCACCGCCTGAGCTGGAACCAACTGGCTTATTTTCACTGACTACAACCAACCCAATGAAAAATAGCGAAACGAATTGATACAGTTAACCTACCAACACCCATTACAGTCGCCTTTAGTTCAGGGGGAGGCATACGCTCCAATACACCCTCCCTAAGTTGGCCCAAGTTGAATAGACTGGCAAACTCGATAGCACGTTGTTGTAATTCGAGCTCTGGTGTGGAAGTGTATTGCGCCAGCACCTCCACGATACGGTCCTGCTGGGCGACACTTGTGGTCGATCTGGAAGAAATCTTGGTGATTGAGGCAAGGACGTATTGGCGGGAAAGATAGTTGGCATATGGCGAATCGAGGATCGACAGCAGGAGGTCAAGGATTTCCTTATCGGTGATCTGAAACAGATAGTTCAGAATACCCGTACAGGAGCATTTGAAGCTAGCTTACAGGTTTAGGTTGTTCCTCATCGACAAGGCCACCCTCCACAACACTGTCACTATATTCTCCCATTACCCAGGCAGCAGCAAGAGTTAATGACTCTTGGGAGATATCCGAGGTGAGAGCGGTATAAAGTTTCGAGGCCGTGTAAGCCTGGAGCTCAGGAGTGTGTGCGACTAGTCGTATGAATGCAGACAGAATCTCTTCTCGAACGAAATTGCCAGCCTGTGGGAGTCAAGATAAGAGAAATTATGGGCAGCAACAACACTACCGACCAGTTTCAAGACCCTCAAAACAGTATCTATATGCCATCTCTTATTGGGAGCGAACCTCTCCGCAGCCAAGCATATTTGGGTAGTCAGACCCAGTTTGAAATCGTCATCAGCAACCTCTAAGAAAGCAAGAAGCTCTCTAATGAGAATGCGGACATTTTGCTCATTGATAAGGGCGTATGAAAGCTCAAGGGCTCGTCGTCGTATAGAAATGTCGCCGTCGCGAAGACAGTCCAGAATGATGTTCCGATGACGCTGAACGGCATTGGTGTCGATTGAGACGACCTTGTTGAGGGTATTAAGAGCAACGTAGCTGTGATCACAATCAGCACCGTATGGATATATAGATTGAAGGAATGTACCGAATATTGTTATCTTTGTTGCTCAAGAACTTTCCAAGAATATTTATTGCCATGACGCGTAGACCAGAATCGGCTTCGATATCGAGAACACAAAGAACAGTCTCATACAGGATAGAGTTGCCAACATTTTTGGATGAGTCCGTATTGGTGGCCACCTAGCGTAAAAAATAAGTCCAAATGGCGTAAAATAGTACGTGTAAGCGCACCTGAGCCAAAATATCATTCATAGTATCGCTGGCTCTGGAATCTTCCTTGCCTAATAATCGGAGAAGATGAAGGATTTTAACTTGGAGGAAGGGATCGGTGATGCCAGATACGTCGTGCTCGGGGCTGTACCCAGTTGTGACGAGCGACTTCAGATTGCGGACTAGGAGAGGTACGGCCTGCAAAAGATGAGAAGAGCGCTATGAGATCGTGGAACGCCACATACATTGCGGAATTCTTCCAGTACAGTCGGATCTGCTTGGACCATTTCAGTGGCGAGAGTAATAGCTGATAAAAGGACACCATGATTCCGGTCGGTGAGGAGATTTTTAGCTTTGACCGTGAAGTGATCAGTCAGGTCTGGAACTTTCTTGATCACCCGAAGTGCACAGAGCGCCGCCTGGGTGGAGTGAGTCAGCGGAAAGTCGATGTTAAGAAACGTACGCACCTTCTTCCGAATGTATGTATTGCTCGAACCCAACAGCTTTTCAATCTCATTAGCCAAATCTCGAGACATCTCTTCTGAAGCGATGTTTGCGAATGTACAAAGTGCAAGGCCGACTGCATACATATTTGAATGGTTCATGTCACTAGATCTAGCATGAGTATTGCTGACTTGTACGAAGGTTTTACACACTTTTTCAAAGAGTTGGTGACCAATGTAAGAACCTCCTGTTTCTCATCTAGTAGTAGCATGATCCCAAGATAACCAAGTCTTTTGTCGGAAAAGCGTGGACTTGCAACGAGTTTGAGGCATTCTATCTGGCCGAAATGCGCTGGAGAACCCAGCATATGAATGTAAAGTAATTTCGCAATATTATTGTGACGCGCAAAGGAGTCTTCTTCTCGAAATGAAGCGCGGATAGCCGCAGATTCTTGTTGAATGAGAGCTCGCTCATCTGCCACGGTCTGTACTTGATGTTTATAAATTATTCGAGAGATATGAGCCAATGCTAACCTTGCAAGCTCGGATCCCCTTGATTAGGGCTTCAGGGAGATTTAGTCGTGATTTCGAGCTAAAAAAAAAATAGCCTGCTTACCTTTCAGATTGTGATACACCATTGCTCGACGTTGAAGTGCAGTAGCAAATTCTCGGGCCTCGGCGCTCAAACTCACGTGGACCGTAAACACGTGTTCTCTTTGACAATGAGGCGCACTCACTGCGGCTGCCGCGCAGCTGTATCTTCTAGTTCTTATTCATACTACCTACACAGTGTTCATGACACTCTACCAACATAGATGCCTCCCCGAAAGCCATGTCTGTTCTTCGCCAAGAATAAATGTAGCAATGGGATGCAGTGTCCATTCTCTCATGATCTTGCATCTTTAGCTACTCGTTCTGTTTGCCAGTATTTCCTCAAAGGAAATTGTACTTATGGCGAAAACTGCGCTAACATTCACGCGTTAGGGCTAAGAAACGCGTCTCCCGAGATTTGCTGGTTCTTTATGCAAGGAGACTGTAAAAAAGGAGAAGGTTGCCCATATTCGCATGATAGAGGTTGATTCTTCGTGTTTTTCGGCTCGAAAATGCGTTAATTAACCCTTCAGATATCGCTTCACCTCAGTCTACCCCTCAAATGTCTGATATAGTTCAAGGTAAACCTACAACGCTGCTCTCCTTCATAAATATTCATTGACGCAATACTGTCCTATAGTATCAACTCAGCTATCTTCTATGGGAGATCAGAATGCGTCGGACAATTCTGGTTCACAACTTTCCAGCTCTGGTGATAAATTCATGGCATGGCAATAGCTTACTACGCTAACCCGGATTCATTGTAGCTGAAGCAGATATGAGCAACGATCCTGTGGATAATTCTGACGATCTCGCGGATTCGCACAATGAAGGAGATATCCATGCTATTCCGGAGTCCCAGGATCAAAAAGGTGCCTTTGATATCTGAATAATGATGATATAGGTAACATATCTTCAGACGGCTCAAACGAGGACGAGGAACAAAGTGACAATCCGACCTGGAAGGTAATCGATACACCATCATCTGACGCCGCAAAGGCTCACTCAGAACGCCTTTCCGATTCACGTCCACCACAAAATCTCCATGGATTCGGACGTAATCCGCTTAGCAGCGCTGCACCCAGCTTCATCGCGAATGCGCCTCCATACTACGACCGAAACGTGTACGCTAGCAACGCTGCATACGCTCCCATGATTCCCAATTACAATCCATACCCCCCTCCGTCGAATCCCTCGCCAATCTTTTTCCCCACTCGTGTACCTAAGTCTGATCGCGATCAACGGTGCCAGCATTACTTTGCAGGATATTGTGCATTAAGTCTCGGATGTCCTTTCAGGCACCACCTTAACAAACAAGAGCTGAAGGTACTCAACTCCATGGCAGATGATCAGCAGTCTGGAAACATCACTGATAGCCACCAGCACAATCTTCACCGACACGCTGAGAAGGTTTCTGCCCCGAGCCCGAAAAATGATAATTTCGGATGGGGGGGTTCGAGTGATGTTCACAAATGGACCGAGGAAACTACAACTGCAGCGCCTGCCGAAAGCTCGGCAGCAACTTGGGGTGAAACTTCTGGATGGGGTGATGCAAGTGTCACTGATCCCTCCTGGGGAAAGGACGAACTCTCTACACCCTCTTTCAACGATGGGGGCTCTGGGAAGCGTAACAGGGAGGAAAATGGAAAGAAACGTCGTCCGGGCAAGGATCGCGTAAACCACTTGGATGGCTCGCAATCCCCATACTCAAATCGATCAAAGGACTCTCGACAGTCATCCGGAGGGCCTTCTCAGCGTAGCAGTAAAGACCGTCCAAATCGATGGGACCACGACACGGGATCTCACTCCAGGCCGAGAAGCCTGGCCCGCGAGAATTACCAGATCGCCGCTGCTGACCCATCGAAATGGCTTGACCCCGACGAGGTGGCTTCTCATTCGAACGGTTCTAGTGGTCTGGAACATTTATCTCCTCCCGCAGATGTCGTTCTTGAGGACCAACCGGCATCCCTTCTCCTGGAATCAGATTCTAGTAGTACCTTGGATAATGATCTTGACGGAGCGAACTTTTTCGAAGATGCTTACGCCAATGAAAGGCATCACGAATGGATTGGACAAGAGGACGGAGACGGGGAGCAAGGTGTTGGACAAGGGGGCCAAGATCGAGAGGAAGAAGAGGGCACTGATGGAGAGGTCACATCTCGTCTCGAGAATTTCGCTGTATCCGATGATCTAGCTGATCGGGATGGCGTCGACGAGGACACAGACAGATTCATTGAGAAAGCAAATGTCGACCCAGTAACGGAAGGCGATTATCGTCCAAATCTTCAGCCAACCGATAACTTATGGGAAAATGATACCACAGGGGGGCAATGGGGACAAGCATCGAGTGGAGAGGATCTTTGGAGCGCGGATCGGAATCCGCCTGATGAAGAGATTCCGGATCAGGAAGTCGGGGCCGGCGTCCAGGTAGGTCTTTGAAATCCTCTACTGGAATGATGCTGATGCATCGACAGGATGACTATGTCCCGGAAAGTGAACCAGTGAGCATAAACTTTTTGTTTCTGGGACATATTCTGACTCGATGTTTTTAACTAGCCGTTGCTGAAGCCGAACGCCCGAAAACCGTTTCATTGCCTTGTCACATACGGAGAAGATGCTTGGCCCGAGCACATCGTCACTCCTTTTGAATCCGAGTCGATTTTCATCTACAACATTCCACTTTCTATCGAAGAAGGCGAGCTTGCCAATATCATCGCTCGCTTCGGTTCGGTTCTAGAGACCCATGTGGAATTTGCAACAAATGGTGATAATTACCATGCAAAAGTGAAGTTCTCTAGTAGCACCGAAGCAGTGGATGCGGTGAGGCAAATCCACAAATCTGATCTCAATTCCTCCGGTTTTGTGGTGCAGGCAGTTCTGGATTCCAGCGCCCCCATACTATATGATTGGCATCCCTCCCATTTGGGACGATCGGTGAAGCTTTCATTTCCTAATCCCAGTCGTTCAGCTTGGGTTTACTTCGAGAGCATGAGTCGATTCAAGGAAGCAGAAGCTTTGAATGGCACAGTCTTTAACGGACGGAAAATCACAATTGTCAAAACTGAACGACCCAAAAAGTCTGTCAATGTTTTGCGAGTCGACGGACTCCCGTTATCCGCCGAGAAGCAGGATGTATCGTCGTTTTTCCAGCATTCTACGGTTGTCGAAATGATCCATTCCACTTACACTTCCATATCAGTCGACGCCCTTCTTGGATTGCTTCGACGCCATGGGGAGTTGGAGGACCCAGGTCTCGATTTCTTACCGTCGCCCACAAAAGCCCGGACAGTGGCTTTCGCTCGGTTCACTGATGCGGCTTCGTCTGCAGAGGCAGTTCAGAAGTTGAATAACACTGTACACGAATTCTTAGATGGTGGCCGTCTCAATGTTCAGGAGACATACTACTCGGATTATCGAATCGCCGAGCAGAAACGTTCTGTTATCCGTTCCGATCTCGACTCACTGCGAGCTCACTATGCGACCCATGTTCCAGGAATCAAACTCCAGGAGTCTGACAATTCTGTGGGTGACGTCGTATTACGCATTTACGGATCGGAGCAAGTTGCTTTCCATAAGGCCCGACGCGATTTGGACCTACTTGTTCGAGGGGAAACCATCCTAGACGGCAACGACAGACCATTATGGGATGAGTATTTCGATCTTCCGAGCAGTAGCAGGCAGATTGATCAGATGAACGAGAACAATGCTGGGTCATTCTTCCTCGAGAGAGATTTCCGGAGACGGCACGTACTGATATTCGGAAACCAGGAGGGTCGTGCTCTAGGGAAGAAGTCCTTACATCAACTACTGGAAAAGGTGCAAAAGTTCATTGTCACTTTTGAGGTGCCCGATGCAGATATGGGTAACATGCTACGTGCAGGAAAGTACTCTGCCTCAGATAAAGTCTATTTCCATTTCCCTTCCAGGACCTTAACTTTGCGTGGAAACCCTGAGGATCGGGACAAGACTTGGAAAACGATCTCCCAACCTGATTCCTTTGCCCTACCGCCATCCCCGACGACCGAGGAGAGTTGTATGCTATGCCTTTCGACTCCTAGTGACCTTATCTCGCTAGATTGTTGTCATGCCTTCTGTAAAGAATGCCTTTGCCTGTGGATCAAATCTCTGAATGGGCCGAAATTCTCCCCGTTGAGGTGCATCGCAACTGTTAACTCTAGCATGGAGCGCTGCTCCGCCACAATTCCGTACAAACTTGTTAAGCAGATACTTTCGGAGGAGGAAGAGAATGATCTTTTGGAGATGTCGTTCCTCACTTATATCTGGACGCATGAGCAGGAGTACAAGCTCTGTCCGACGTATGACTGTACTATGGTCTATACCGCCGGCGATCCAGGCACTGCTATCCGTTGTCCCGCTTGCAGGACTTGGATTTGCACCTCGTGTCAGGTCGAGCTTCATGAAGGCCTCACCTGCTCAGAGTATCAATCTTTGTAGTGACCTGTATAGGATAGTGGATAGATTAACTCACAGTTGCCTCGGGGACCAGTACAACTGACGCTAACTACTAGTTACATATACCAGATGCCAGCTGATATCAGTCAGACTGTAACAGACTTGACTGAATTATGATTTCGAAAAGTTTCTGTTGTGGAGGAGTATGTGAGTCTGCGGATAGACTCTAGGATCGTCAGTCGGGATCGGGAAAGTAGTCTACCTGTAAAATAAAGAAGACGACGTGTCCACAGACCACGCAGCCTTATCAAGTAGCGAGTGATGGAAATAAAGAAAACACTTATCTTTAACTAAATATACGCGTCGCTACACTGTAGACAACGACGGACACTCAAAGAGACTGGCTCGTTGGCCTCTGAGGTGACAGTTCCGGACGAAGGGGGAAAAGTGTGGATTTCTACTCGACGTCGTACTTTATATGACAGCAAAGTAGCTACTAAATATAGGTAAACAAAGAAAAGAAGTACGATGACGAAGTGATCGAAAAGAGAGTTAATTATCCTCGAGTCGGACCGATCCGTTCCCCGAGATCCTCAATCAGCAGACAGGATCGGGATACCGCTTAGCGCAATCCCCCGACACCAGCTAACAGAGTGGACAAAGCTCTGTAGCATGTCCAATACTTGCTCAAGGTATCGTGATGTCGGTGGCGGTCCGGATCCTGCTGCTAATCCAGTATCTAGATCCTGTACCGGCCAATAAACTGTAATAAATGGAGTATCAGTGAACATGACAGGAAATGAACTATCGATGAGAGGGCTATATAGCCCTACTACACTGTCTATCGTTATCACATCTATCTGACTGATATCCTTCATCGAGCGGTCTTAGTTATTACTGGCACCATTCTTGCCAGCCTAACTATGCAGTGATGGAAGGTTTTTTCGGATGCTACCAGTGGAATTTAAAAGAAGTCTACATACATTTCTATGAATGGTAAAATAATCTTCAGAACAGTTACTCGATCCCCCTACGTTAGCCCTCAAGAGTCCCCCAAGGAGTCTTAAACTTTCTAAACCTTCACAAATACGCGTCGATCCTTATGAAACCGTGCTTTTCGTAAATGAAGTTCAAAACGAGAAAACAAATGAGAAGATGGATCAATGCTTACCATATAGTATACAAAGTGCACCCACTATCTGCATCGATCCAGAGTACAACGATACCGCCGCCCAGTTATTGCCAGAAGACGACAGCACGACAGCAGCAATGGAGGAGCCTGCAAATTGTCCTAATGGAAGAATAAATTAGCTTCTAGTCCTCTGTCTTCTTGTTTAGCAACAGGCACTCACCCGGTGAATTTGCCAAGATCATAAATCCAGTAATTGTCGAAAGCCCCTCAACCCCGAACATCTTGGCGCACACCACAGGCAACAGACTCATAAACCAAGACCCAATCAACCCATTTAAAATCGAAAACGTCAGGATTGCTGCGTAAGACCGCGACAAGGTCCAGAATACCATTTGGAGCATACCCCCAATGAAGAAAGAGAGGAAGAACATGTTAGTCGCACCGAAGGTGTCCGCTAAGCGCCCGGCGGTGATCTATGCAGGATGGTGGGCTCAGATTGAGGTAGAGCATAAACTCCATGATGATATTCTACTTACTCTTCCGATACCAACTAAATGAAATGGATATTATTCCTCACAGTGTGACTCAATTCAAGAGATACTCACGAGAAAAATTCATGACTATGAGAGGAACAGTAACAAGAAGGGAGTCGGGATTCAAACTAGGAACCATTTCCCTCGTATATGTTGTGCTTAAGTAGTAGGGTGTCTTCGAATCGATGAGGACAAGCAGAACAGACACATCGGAGAGACACATACCAAAAACCCAAATACTCCAAAAAACATGCTGAAAGTAACACTAAAAAAAGTACCCGTAACTTTCCTTGGAAGCCATCGCTTTTTGGCCGCAGGATTCAAGCCTGGATGTGTCCTCTCTTTGAGCAAAAACCATGCAAAGAACCAGATTAGTGCGTGTGCCGAACTGAATGCGAGCATGGAGTCTCTATAGCCTATTTTGAGGATCCTGTCGTTCGAACGGTCAGATGCATAGGAGATCAACGGAGTTCAACATCCCGCTAAAAATAACTTGAAAAAGAGGTACCTACAGTTTACGCATAATCAACGTTTCAATTCCGCCTCCAATACCTGTCCCAGAGACCGCAATGCCCGTCGCCAGCCCTCTTTTCTTCAAAAACCACTGAGAGCATATCGAATAATATAAAGGCATTCCAATCCCCTGAGATATGCCCAGCAAACAGCCCTGAAATAAAAACAGCTGGTACACTTTGGTAGCGAACGCCGATGCAAGTAGGCAGAGGTACGCCAGCGTACAGCTGATGGCAATCATTCTCTAAGGGTTATTGTTAGCAGCATAAGTCGATTGTCATAACTATGTGTTTATCCAAACGTGACAAACCTTGTAGCCGCTGGTTGCGATGTTAAAGAACGAGTCATCAGTTAGGTGGGACGAGTCATATTCATACAATTGAGGTTTGTCAATACTTACAATCGATCCCCCAATCCTCCAAACAAGTATGAGCTCCCATTCATTGTCTGTTAAACATGTGAGTCGATTGGACCCTTGATCGAAAGTTGCCCACTCACAAAGTTAGCAAGGCCGATAATGATTGTAAAAACTGTGAGGCTGGTGCCGGGAAACATCGTTGTATGATAATAGTCTTGCAGGACACCCCAGTTTAAGCCAAAACCAAAAACAGTACAAGCGTAAAGAAAAGATCCCAATACGACGAGCCAGGCGCGGAGTCCGCCATCGGGATAGGCATCCTCGATAGCGATAGAGGTAGGCGCTGAGTTCTCTGAACCGGTCGAGCCTGGCTTCTCGCTCGAAACAGTGGCACATCTCTCTCGAGTTAGAGGTGGTTCGAGCTCAGCTGGAGGGCTATAGGGAAGAGCAAAGGTTGCCTCGATGGGCATGATGTCCTTGGATTGAACGACATAAGGACTAGCAAAAAAATCCTCTTCTTTAAGAGCCGACATGCCAGTGAAGGGAGTTGAAAAGAAACGCGATGCGAGGGAATGGATAAATTGGGAACGAACGGAGCGCCATTATAAAGGATTATAAACGGCCAATGTTTTGTTTACTTCTGTTACTGACAAGTGTCAACATATGAAGCGAAACTTGAAAAAAAAAGTGACAAAAAAACATGCTTGTTGGAACTTGAGGCCTTGAAGATCGATCTGCTTCTGTTTGAGCACGAGTGACGACCTCTTGATGAAATACAAAGCAAACTCCTGAACTTGCCTGAAGAGCATGAGTTGGACTTTCGTATTCACGTAAGCAGAAGTATTCCGGGATTCATCGAGGACTGGCACGCAAGTTGCATTAGTGTACTTACAGGTTACGGACACAGTAGGTAGTGTTCCAATGAGCTCTGTCGAAAACACGGCATAGTCAGTAACTCACTATAAAAGGCTTTAGGTTCACAGATCAAATTATTGAAAAAACATTATTGGCGGAATCCCATCTCCGACCTTCTGCTATGAAGGCAGGCATAAGTAATATCCCAAAATTAACATCACAGCCAGTGGGAGGTTTACACGTTTGAATTTAGTCAAGCCTTCTCGAGTCCGAGGCATCACGACTTTAAGAACTTCTCCGAGCTTAAATCCTCGCTTGAAGTGCTGAGGAGGAAAGATGTTTTCTTACTACGTGGCGTTCAAAGACGCAGCACTCAGTAAGTGCACTGTACGCCCGCTCAGCTTGAGGCCTCTAGGCTTTAGCTTTCGGATGTAGTACTTTACACGCTTCGCACTCTTGGAGATTGCGTGAGATCCTTGAACCCAGTACTGATTGGTGTGAAAGGTCAGTTTGTGCATTGTCCAGCGTGTGTGGCATGAAGCACCCGGGCCCTTTCGTGTAGCAGCTCGAGGGTTGAGAGTATGATTGCAAAGATCGACCACGGTAAGAACATCGCCGCAAATAAGTAGAATGGCGCTTCGGGCAATGACGAGGGCGACAGTGTGGACGAAAATTTGTTGACTATATGACCAGAAATAGATCGTCTACCGAATCGAGTCCACATCGAACAAAAGAAACACTAATCGCAGTGAATACAAATGCGGTGAAACAAAGGCTCAGAAATGCATCGAAATTGCGTTGGCTTGGCTGAGAGCTGGTTTCTGCTTGGGGGCGCTCCATCAGTCTCCTTATGAAAGGATCTTTGGGCCGAAATTGACGAATGATGACTGATTCCTTCCTGGCTGGCTTGAACAGTTAAAACGGAGGAGGTGAATGGTCACGACACCGTTGAGAAATAATGACTGATTCCTTCTTGGCTGGCTTGAAGGGCTAAAACAGAGGAAGTGAGTGGTCACGACACCGTTGAGAAATAAGCGACGACAAGCGCTTAACTAATAACTATGCTCTTTCGTCTACTATGAAAGTTGAAATCAAAAACTGGCACGCTGTAGCACAATGGCGATGGGATACTGGGGTTTCTGAAGCAAACGGAATGGACGACGATGAAGGAGATGTCTGTGGAATCTGCCGTGTTCCGTATGAAGGCTGTTGCCCAGCATGCAAGATTCCAGGAGACGATTGTCCTTTGAGTGAGTGGCCAGTTTGCCTTTGTTATTTGTCAGTTTCTCAATGATTGATTTAAACCAGTCTGGGGCGAATGCACTCACGTATTCCATATGCATTGTCTACTCAAGTGGATCGGAACTACAGCGTCAAAACAGCAGTGTCCGATGGATCGAAGGACGTGGGGTCAGTCTGTTCCTATTTTCTCAAGCAATACTCTTTCATCCTTTTGTAGTTACTGCTGAACGCAAGGTCGGATCAACTCCAGAGTCTGCTTCAGCTTCAGGCTCTACCTCTGCTTAGCCTTGTTTTCAAAGTCCCAGAATGCTGGCACCAACGGCTACTATGACTTTCATTGCGACACTTATCCGCTGGTTTCACCAACCAGGCCCTGGAAATTCCGCATAGGTATTCTCAGGAGGTCTGACGGGTACATTCACTCTCGACGACAGTCCATTCGGTCGATTCTTGCTCAAGTTTTTGGTAACTGTTATCGATGATTACGTTTTATGTCCTACGTGTAAAACTATCGCCCGAGCTGGCATACATAGTACTTTCCGACTCGACTAGCTGTGGACCGTGGTGCTATCCTGGAGCTTAAGGTTTCGGAATCGCGTATAACACTCGGATTAAATCGGTTGTCGTTGAATTCTACTCAGCCTCTGCATTGCAAGATGATTGACATTTAGTACAGCGACAGGCAATCCGAAGAGGTTACGGTATGTAGCTAGATGCGAAGGCGACAGTATCATACTACGATATTCTAACACCATTAGAATCATACTTCTTGGTGATAGGGTTCAAGTAATCCCAGAGCTCCTCAAAACGTCCTGCGTCAAGTCAGACATAGATGAAGAAGCATCAGCATGTGCATGATCACTCACCATCCGATACATCCTCAAAACCATACCAATCGAACGTCAAATTCAATCTAGTAGAGAGCTCATTCATCAGCTCATCCGACGGAATCAGTCCTCCGCCGTTCTGGGTCCATATTTCGTCCTTCCAGGGATATTTGAGGGCAAAGTAATACAGATGAAGATCATCGTGCATAGCTCGCCCGTAATAGTTATAGTAGCCCGTGAGGCCAAGGTCATCGAGCACATCAGAACAACGAAGACAGAACTCATAAGCGTCAGCTAGGCCTAGAGCTTTAGCTGTCGAGTCGTCGATTGTGAAGCCGTAGAGTAGTACCTGGTTCTGAGGGCCTAGCAGATACGCGGGAATGGGTGCTGGAACAGTGACCGGGATGGGAGGCCTTTCAAAGGAATATGTTCCAGACTGAGACAGGATTTATTATTGTGAAGAACGTACTTTGTTCCTAGCAATGAGGGTAGGTACTTGGGGTAGGACGGGTTGCCATTGTCGCTATCGTTTCAAAAGGTCATAGAGAACAGAAAGAGAACAGAAATTGTAACACTGGGAAAACCTTACAGTGGGCGTTGGACGATGCGTGTTCGACGTTCGTCAAGGTCGCGTTCTACAGTGGCGTGACACGCCGGCGGCCGCGCCTAATGGGTGCGCCTCCTTGTGGCCGTACCGAAGTCTGGCTTTACCGTTTCTCCTGCACTTAACTTCAAACCAAATACTGCCATGCCATGGGTTACTGGGTGTAACTTGACAGCCCCCGCGCGCATTCCGACACAAGTACTTTTAAATCTCGTTCCTATTATCCACCCTAGCCATCGTCGATGCCTCCCCTCTGGAAGTCCGTCTGCACAGCACCCTTTTATCGGCTGGGTTTTTCGTCCCTTTATCAAATCTTCTGATTGTGCTGAATCCGTGGAACCTTGAGCATGGAGATATAACGAACGAAAACCGGTAAATCAGCCGAATATTTCTGCATCTCCTGCCAGCAACACGAACAAGCTGCAAAATCCACGGCACACGCGACACACGACACAGGTTCGCATAACATATCTCCTCACTCAGTAACAATGAGCATCGCCGGAAAACTAGTAGCACGCTCCAAAGGAAGGGAAATTGGGCTTTCAAGCTCAGAAACCATGTCCGCCCGTATCTGTTTCCTTGCGGTGGCCTTCTTCTGAACATAGAGTTCCTCTTTTATGGTCATACCTGCTGTACCCTCTGGTCGATTCCCGCTCGCACAGTTTTGAAAATTGTTATCGATGATTAGGTTTTATGCGCTACGTGTAAAACTATTGCCCGAGCTGGCATACATAATTTCCGACTCGACTAGCTGTGGTGCTTTGTATTCGCCCTCTGGGGCTTTTGTGAAAACGTCGCCTAGACCGACGGGGAAGGTTTCGGAAGGGAATTGGACGAGATGCGGTGGTGTCCGTGTGAGGTATACTCGTAGAAGCGCGTCCTCTGCAGCCTACAAGAAAGTGAGAAAGATACGAGAAGGAGAGCTAGACCGCACGTACGCGAAATTCCGCCATCTTTAATGAACTTCCGAACCCTTCTCCCAGCTGGTCCTCCCCTGAAAATATCCCAACGACAAAAACGGGCGTATTAGAATATCGACCGGTTTCTTTAAGTAATCTAGAAGAACTGTTAAAAACAAACTGACAAGCATGTTTTCATAACGTGCCTAGATTTTGGATGCTCCCGCTGAAACTTTTTTCACCATCTCAAGAAGCGCTTTTTTCGGGTCAAGGAACTTGATCATCCCACGTAAATCCACCTCCCGACTGAGGAAATAAGAATGAACAAATTTTCTAGCGGAGGGAAGAGAGCGTTGGTTGTAAACTAGGGCAGTGAGTGCTCTTGGTATTGATGCCAACGCGTCCGAGTGAAGAACGCCGGACTTTAATAGGGTACCACGCTGTACGAAAAGCTTTAGAAATAGAACAAGACTTGAATTAGCAATACACACTGATCTATGCCATCGTAACAAAGGAGTTGCACCCATTTCCTGGGCGACATTTGCGCAAGGTAACGGACCAACATGTGCTGTAACAGCGGCCTTCATGACACGCGTAGGGAGATACGGATATGTTGCTCTAACATATTCAGTTGCAAAGAGACCCATTAACGAGTTTCCTATTGCCGCAAGCTGCCCATTTGTTACCGGTGCTGGGTCATGAGGTTTGTGCTGCTGAACCAGTTGTACGAACGACGGGTGGGTGCATACTTGTTGTGTAATTTCTGTCGAGGTAAGGACAGATGCAAGGCCTATTCTATGAGCAAACGCAGATAAAGCAGTGGAAGGAGGGGGTTGTAAAGAAGCCCAGGCTTCTGGGTTTATAGTCGACTTTGGGATTTCTTGACCTTTGACGGAGAGAAGTTCTTTTGGCGGGAATTTCTGAAGGTGTGCAACGGAAAGGGAGGAGGCTAGCTTTGCCGTCGTCGATGCGAGTCGTCGTTGCACATGTCCCATTTGCTCGTCGTCGTTCGAGCTCTCGATTTTTTTAAGCGACCAATACAGTCATGTGCGTCTGGCGCTTGTATTCGGGGATATCACGTGGTAGTCAGTCCGGGCTCCGGGACAGTCAAGCGGTTCTCTTGGAGGCTTTCTCTCCGGAATTTCTACCTTCATAAACTGCGCTATACAGAGATCTCCCGCTCTTTCTGCTCGAGCCTCACCTGTGGTCCTGTGGCCTTGTACGCTGCATTTTAAAAATCTCTGAACGGACCCGGTTGGTGTTGGTTATTGACTTCGGCAAGGACGAGTTTGAAGAGATACATCCATAGGATATCCGGATACTTTACCAAATGGATGAGCACGTCGGGAAATTCTCCTGCCTTTCGTCAAGAACCAGCGCTCCCGAAAATCAAGAGAATGTATGCTTTGAACACGCAAGCACAATCAAAAATCCGGCAACACTGTCGCACACGAAATCTTTTTTTGTGACGGCCACCATGGCACCTTATCGGTATCTTTTGTCTCTCTCAACGTTCAATCCTTGTGCTACGGTGGCTATTGAGAGAAGAGTTTTAATGAACGTGACTCGTCCAAACGCACACCTACTGGGTTTCTACTTCAGCAACGTCAGTTCTCGTTTCCGCGTCTTCTCTGATGAAAAAGAATAAGTATCTGCAGAGATTTCGAGCAACTACCTTTGACTGCAAGAATACCATGCATCTCGTTTTCGTAGTTCCGCCTTACTCAGCTCCTTGCTCATTAATGATTTGTAATTTTCTTGAGCTCTCTTTGCTTCTGCCCTGCGCTGTGTAGTACTTCCAATGTCGAGTCCCAGGAGGTCATAATGAAGATTGTGCCAACGGTGTAAAATTAGTCGAGGTCAAAGTTTATCAACCTCGCCGCTTGTCTGCTGAAGTCGACGAAACGGCAATGCTAGTCAATGACTTCAAGAACTCAATCGATTATTAGCCCCGAACATTGCCATTCTTTTTCCACCCTCAATCCCTCAGATATGTAAGTCAACCCTATGAGTGTGAGTGGAAACTATGTATGCACATAATTCTACTTCGTGCCTCGACATACTTGATCTGTCTAGCTTGGGGAGTAAAAATGGTCAAACACAGGGAGGGGGATAGTAAACATTTCGATACGACTACAAATTCTTCTGGATGTCAAGAAGCTCATGCAATGTGTGCTTTCGCTTCCTCTGACCGCATTATCATCAAAGTTTCCCTGGTCGGATCCATTTCCATTTCGAGGAAGCAATTGTAACCTTCGCTGCAGGGACGAAATGCAGGCCGGGACCGCCACGGCACGAACAGAACTGCTGTAGTACAGTAATAGCTTGAAAAGGCTTACCACTATGGCGCCGTATCTTGCGTCTCTCGAATCTCTATGCTCGGTAGAAGCTTTTTGCTGCCTTATCGAGAGCCTGGTACGTTTCCGGTGCAAAGGCTGGTTCCACGGAACGCAAAACGAGGATTATTCCCATGGTCGGGTGCTGCGATATTGGAACCTTATCGCTGCTGATTATATGGCAGGTGCCATATTTGAAAGACGCGTCTGAGCGACACTTCAAACTTTATCGTACCCGGATTGTGCATTATGATTTTTATCACGTCAATAATGATTAGCTTTAGTTTTACTAAGTGACGCCTCACGCTCACGTGTTACAACACTTACCTCATATGTCCGGATCTATAAACGAATATAAGTACGTTCTTGATTTTCTCTTCTCTCTACTCGTCTCCCTTAGTCTAATTCGTTTGGCTCATATCGCCTCCATAATTCTCACTACTACGGGCTTCCAAGTTTCAGGTCACTCATTCACACAAAGTTATTTAAACTACACTCTCTTTTTCATTCAGGACGGACGCCAGCGATTATGATTAACGACGGCTACTTGAAGTTTCCTCTCAGTGTTTTTGTCCTTGGGATGTCCTACTTTTTCTGGAAATATGTGCAGCGAAAGCGGAACATGGTGGAAAAGCTTCCAACGCCAGTAAGTCCTCTGAATCCTGATGAACTCAGACTGATTACTCAACGGACACTCCAGGACTCAGCGAGCTGGATATGGGGACATGAGCTTCAAGTTTTCAAGTCAGAAGCTTCTGAGATGTACATCAAGTGGGCAGCATCGCTCGGGTTAGTGCATAAGGTTAAAGCGGCACTATTCCAACCTGACATCGTATGTGTCATTCGAATCAAAGCTCTCCTATGAAAGGCTTAACCCTTGTTTTACAATACCAGATCGTTGTGGGAGATAACTTCGCTGCTCATCACATATTGCAAAATACCGATACTTATGGTGCGCTATCTTCTGCATAAATTTTCTGGGTGGTACTTATACCTCGTTTGTATGTTTGTGTTTAGGGAGAGCACCATTGTTCCTGCAGCTTGTGGCCGGCCTCGCTGGAAAGAGTATTGCAGGCGCTGAAGGTGAAGATCATAGATACCAACGCAGACTGCTAGCACCAGCATTCACGTATGTATGGACGCAGTCTCCTGCAATGAACATGCTGCTAACGTCGATTTAGATCAGGTGCCATCGAGGCGATGACTGACAATATATTTTCTTGCGTAGACAAGGTCAATGAATCCCCTCATGCAACAACGTGAGCTCACATGCTGTAACAGATGTCCCGAAATCTCCGTTCTTCTTTGGTTGGTACCGGTGGCGAGACAAACGGGGCCATTGTAGATATGGTTCCTGTCATGTCCGCCTGCACGTAAGTTTATCAAGCTGAAGAATTTCAGTCATTTTCCTCACACACTCCCAGTCTAGATATTATCGGAAGAGTTGGTTTCGGGCATGAATTTGAGAGCACTGAAGCGAAAGCAATCATTTCTGCCTGGCATCAAGACGTAGTCAGATCGCAGACTTTTGCAGGGTTCGTGGCGCCTATCTTGATGACCATCTTCCCTTTTATTACCAAGTTACCCTTACCCGCCTTCCAAGGCCATGTGGTGAGGAGTATTGTCCATGAGGTCGCAGGAAAAGTTCTATCAGACGGCTCCAAGAACACAAATGTGCTTGATGGTAATAATATTATGTCTATTCTACTACGCAATGGCAAACAAACCACGGATGAAAAATCAGCAAGTCGACTATCGACTACCCAACTCCTAGATAATGTCAGTGCTGCTGCTAGTATCCTTACAGTTCACTCATTTTAGTCCCGTTCCCATGATAGATTACGATCATCTTGTGCGTTGAGTAGAGTCTTCTAGCTTGGTATAACTCATGAACTGTTCAGGATATCTGGACATGAGTCAAGTGCAGTCACTATCGACTTCATACTGCTTCAATTGGCCCAAAATCCTGTAATTCAACGCAGGCTCCGTCAAGAAGTTCAAACACTACCCTCTCTTAATTACAACAATATCATCACGCTTGAGTATCTCAACGCTATAGTAAAAGAAGGGTAAGTTGCTCAAATCTTTTTGTTTTGGAACTTCAAATCAACTCTGTGGCTTGTGCTTTTTAGGTTACGTATGTATCCCATTGGTCCACCCACAGAACGCGTAGCCCTTCAAGATGATATAATACCTCTTAACCAAGCTATCCTTGCTAGGAGTGGAGAAATGATATCCTCATTCGCTGTTAGGGCTGGACAGGTTTGCGTCCGCCGGCCTGCTGTAGCTTGTTTCCAACTTACCGTTCATACCTTCAGGTACTCCGAATTCCTTGGGCTGTTCTTAACTCTAGTAAACAGGTTTGGGGAAATAATGCATCCGAATTCATTCCTGAACGATGGATCGAACCTGGAGGCCTCCCGACCTTTGACAAACTTCCCCATGGACCGTGGGGCGATGTATCTTCATTTTGTACGTGGCATCCCTGTACCCCAATCATTTTTTCAAGATGCTGAGATAAACTGTCTGGCTTCGCTTGCTATGTAGCTGACGGCCCACGAAGTTGCATTGGTTTTCGACTCGGTGAGCTACTACATATCTTTGCTTTCGTCAGTTTTTCTCAAGCATTTTTTTGTTTCAGCTGTATTGGAACTCAAGATAATCATCGCTGTTCTAATACGCTCATTTGAATTTGAGTGTACAGGGGCAAAGATTGTTCAGCGTTTATCTCCGAGCTTGCAACCCGTTGCCGATGGAAAGGTGGCTGTGATGCCACTCAAAATATCTCTGGTATCAGAATTATAGTTTCAGTCCCATGATTCTAAGGTAGGGGACAGGCAAACGCTGGTAACCCCACGTGATTGATTCTCACAGCCATATTTAGTAATTTTGCATGCATGTACACTTTTTTATAGTCTAGCAGCACAACCAGACAACTTGGTATAAATCTGCCCCTACAATTCGAGGCTTCTCCTTTTTTCCCGATATTTTAGGCTGAAATCTGAGAGACTAGATACTCATACAAGGTAAATATCAGTATTTCACTATCTAGTTCTTCAACTCTTAACCTAAAATCATACAAAAAAAGAAGCGGCATTGTATGACCTATTCAAACAGATTGTAGGAGGGGATTTGCAAGAGTTGCACTGGGCGTGCTAATATGACCTGAGGAAGTTGTGTGAACCCAAAATTACTAAATACAGCCGTCACGTGGGGTTAGCAGCGTTTGCCTGTCCTCTACCTTACCCAGTAATAAAGCTTCATGGCGTAGCATTGGCCTAGTTATTTTCAAACAGGTGACTTATATAACTGCTACACTAGAGAAGTACATTTGATATTATTTATGCACGTAGCGTCAATGATATTTGTCGCTTTGACCGACTTGATCAAATATTTCTCTACAATCAGGCGAGTCACGCTCTTGCTGGGTGCACTGTAAACGACCAGCTATTGACCACTGAGATGTTTTTATGATACAGAATGCAGATAGCCTTCTAGGACTGACTCGAAACTCGGCGCGTCAAGACCAGAATGTAATCCGTAACTCACGTACTCAGCGAGCCTTTCAATGTTGTTGATAGTTTTACGGTGAGTAAATTCTATGGTATTTTCATCGAGTTTGGGCGTAGAATGTGCCGCGACCTCAAATTTACTTGGAAACCTTCAAGTGTTGTCTTTTTTTTTTTTTCGCTTGCGAATTGTTTAAGCTATCAAAATTTGAGACGGAGGTTGTATTTGGATTCTGGTAGTTTGACCGCATCCGATTACCCTGGCAGAGCCCAACCTAGCGATACATATTTCAATTATTGATGATTTTAAAAGTCAACGAGATCTAGAAAGTAATCCATGTGCATCGCTGGTATCCGCTGAGACTGCTGTACATCGCGTAAAAGCTCCGGAGTATCGTATGATTCGTATCCGCCATAACTCCTGCCCGTGTGGTGCCCAACACAGACCCTCACGAGAAGAGGTTCTGTGATTTTTTTCTGTCGGTCAAACGAAGAGAATGAATGAGTTCGTCTAAGCCGTGTTTGCTTTTTCTGTGAGCCACATTCTGATATGTGATAGTGGGGCTGGCTCATCTGGCGGCAACCAAGGGTACCAGATTCAAGAGGGGCAAGCCTTGCCTTGCGTTCCAAAATTCGCTCTATGAATTAGATCATATTTAGATCCTGTTATTTGACGACTGTGCAAGTTGCTCACTGTTTGAGGGATACTCATATACGATATCATCCTCCGAGTCGGAGTCTGACCCAGGATCAGGATGAACAGGCAAATCTGGAACTGCTCAGAAGAAGTTTCAGAGGGATTAAGATGGAACATCTGTTTTATACAAGCACGTCCGTCGAAGATGTCAATCTCATCCGGGCCTTGATTTGGTGCATCGTCAAATATTTTGAAGATGGGATAATTCTGAGAACGTGCGTAGTCGAGACTAAAGGGATCAAAACCTTTCAGCTTCAGATATTCAGACACTGCATTATAGGTATCTTGAGTGAAACGTTTTCCTCCCATAGTTACTTCAGGTAATGGAAGACCTAACAAAGTCCGTGTCTCCTCTTTCATCGGGCATGAACCTGATGCGTTGGAAGACCAGAAGAATGGTGGATCATGCAGCGAAAAATGAGACACCCCATTAACTTTCGTGATTTTGATAGGTTCAATGATGAAATAGTACTCTTGAGTAGAAAAAGAGGTCAGCATGGGTGAGAGCCTGGGCCAGTCCATCGGATAAACCACAGTGTACCCCACCCTGTCGCAAAAAAACTAATACGGAACCCAAAATTCAGCTACCGTATCAATGGACTAAAGATATCTCATATTTACTGTATTTATCTGCAGGGTCTTTTAGGTTCAGCTGGTGGAATACATGCCCGGCTTGTGCAAGCCATGCGGTACTAGGCGTGCTCAATTAATAAATCCGGTTTCGTGGCTTCCCGCAATTTGTAATAAATTACCGAATATAGAAATTATTGATCGTATTGATCGTGCGCGCGCTACTTGCGATTATCTTCCGTTTTACTTATCGGTCCACATCGACTGCAACTATGACCAAGGCAGAGACTCAGGAGGAGCTTCTAAGCTTGGCCTATGCTCTACTTGCTGCATCTGAAGCTCTGAATGACGTTGAGGATAGTAATCTACCAATAGATGACCCAGAGGAAGAGGCAGAGATGCTTGAGGTTACTGCAGTGTTTATGATGCAAGAAGCACTTGTAATTGAAGGGGATGGCACTCGTGGAGAATACAACCAGTTTGCCAAGTCAAAGGATTGGTTTCCTACAAGTTTGCAGCAGCCTGATAGATGGTTTCGCAGTAACTATAGGTAAGTTGTTATTTATTCACACCTCGTGTTTCTAGAAGTTATCTCTCACATATAGGATGAGCCGTGACATGTTTGATCGCCTGGTGTTCATGCTGGCTCCCAATCCCATCTTCCACTCTCCCAAAAAAAAAACAACGACATGTTAAATATCAGCTTGCAGCCTTTCTCATACGATATGGACAGCGAGGCTCAAATGTACTTGATGTGGCCTCCAAGCTTGGTCTTGGATTTGGGACTGTCCATTTGTACTGCCGTAGAATCACAAGATCCCTGCGTGAGCTCCGTGGACACAATGTGGGCTGGTTAGGTGATTGTAAGAGCCCTGACTCTTAATGCCTCAGACCATGAGCAAGATCTCGTTCTATTAGAGAAATAGACCGAAATGAGTATGTGGTACGAGGATAAGAGTAGACTAATTATGTAATATCGGCGCTAACGGCGATGAATGTGCCGTAGGCGTTACACATGCCCCCTAGATTGACCCCACAGGTCCATCTTACCCAAAAAAAACAAAAGAGAAAGATGGAAAAGGGAAAACATAACAAAGAGAAACATACAGTCATCTAATAGGTAACGTACAATGTAGTATGCTGGCAATTTCCATAAGTGCAGAAGAAGAGAAAGTGTCCTGTGAAAATTGCCGGATTCTCTGGATGCTGACACTAAGTCCAGATTGAGATGGTGGTGGCACATTGGAGACAGTAGATCTCCAGCGCCATGAATGGGAGCATTGATTGGAGCACAAATATGGTGATGGGGAGTTTCAGTGGGTGAGGGTGATGGCATGAGTGTACCAGATTGGGATGGGCAACGACTTGAACGAAGCAAGAGTGAACCAAACGCACCATACACATTGTGTTTGACACGTTTACGAAGGCCTGTTGGTGGAACAGCAGTCACAGGGGCAATATAAGGCACAGGTGTACACTCGGTTGGAGTGTTTGAGAGATGAACATGAGCTGGCGGTGTGTTCGAGCCCCATGACATGTTCATCCATGAATACTTCAAGTTTCCGGCCTGCTTTCTGCAGTTCAGCCACCTCCCGTGCAAACTCTGAGGTTGGTTGGAGTCGAAATGAAGGGGAAGTGGGTTTGGAGGGTGAAACCAATGTCAGAGCATGTGGAGATGATTTCAATGCGTTCAATGCGTTCAAAGCGAGCGTGGGAGTCGGTGATGAGGCAGTAGGAGCGGTCAAAGGTGATGGAGAACTTGGAGCAGGAGGTGGTGTTTGAGATTTGGACAGTTCCATCCCAAACTCTTCTCCCAGTCTCTTAATAGACTCTATCATCTGAAAACAGACCTCTGCCTGGAAACCTTCTTCCTTCACTGCCCAGCAACATCTTAATGTTGAATCCTGCACCACTGCCTCTGCCAAATCCCTACCAGCCACTGAAAGACCATGTTGTTCCCAGAGCTGCTTAAAGTTGACTAGCAGCTGTTGAATTCCCTGGGAGGAGAAGTCCAGGATCCCAGAGATGTGTGAGAGAGGATCATGAGGGAACATGGAAAGGATTTGAGAAAGAAAAGAGTAAGCCAGAGCCATGACAGAGTCATGGCTTGAGTTGTGCTGTTGTGTGGTCATATTGCTGTAATAGTCCTATTCAGGACAAGGTTGCTCAAAAAAGTGTAAGAGCCCTGACTCTTAATGCCTCAGACCATGAGCAAGATCTCGTTCTATTAGAGAAATAGACTGAAATGAGTATGTGTGTCAAGAAGTGAACCATTTATATAGTCTGGGAAGCATATCAGGTCAGACCTGATATTGTGGCCTTTTGGTCCAGTTGGAGCGCATGGCTGTCTTTCCAGAGTCATGTGACTTTACAATGTGGTACGAGGATAAGAGTAGACTAATTATGTAATATCGGCGCTAACGGCAATGAACGTGCCGTAGGCGTTACAGTGATGAAAGAAAGAGCCTGGTTTCCAAGCGCATTGAAGCAAGGTCTGGATTTCCAAAGTGTCTTGGGAGTGGGGATGGGTGTCAAATAAGGATGAGTACAGCACCAGAGGAGAATTCTGATGAGTTTTTAAGCCGTAAAAAGGAGCATAGTGTGAGTGATTGCTGTATTGTATATACTTGGGCTGTTTAATGTGCTTTTTCAGACAATTTTTCAAGCCACAGTGGATGATGAATGCCGCTTTACATCTTTTGACCTTGGCTGGCCTGGATGTGTCACAGATAGCAAGATATTCAAGTACTCACACTTGTGGCGCCATCGTCATCACTACTTCAAGAATGGTGAATATATTCTTGTTGATAAAGGTATACACTATATGACTTTACTGGGTTTGTACTTATACTTTATTCCAGGTTACATATCATCTCCCTGGACTGTCCGTCCATTTGACGAGCCTGAAGTTGCATCAGCAGATATTGCAACACAACGGAGAATGCGGGAGTTTAATATACGTCTTTCAAGTGAGTGTATCAGAGTTGAACATGCATTTGGCAAGCTCAAGGGTCGTTTTCCATCACTGAAGGAGATGGGATGCCACAAAAAGGTTCAGGAGATTTACAAAGTCATTGAAGCTTTGCTTATTCTGCATAACATGTGCATTGACTATGGCGACATACCAGAGCACATTTTTGACTTTGACCCAGCTGATGATTATATACCTGTAAATGTTGCAGCAGGTGACATTCATTTTGGACTGGTGGATGTAACCCATGAAGCAAATATTCCATTGTATGAAACAGACCAGTGGATTAAAGAGGAAGGGCAACGTAAAAGAGAATTGATATTTAATGACCTATTTCCAGTATGATATGTACTCTAGATCTAAAACTCGTCATTAATAATCTGACGGATTTTCTCATTCACAATTTGACGAGTAACATCATCAATGTTTGAGTCCAACATATTACGAAGCTCTTGCAAACGCTGACTCCTTGCACTAGTAGCCCTCTCCGCCTTTGAGGTTAACAACTGCTCCTCTGTCAACTTCACCTTGGATTCAAAATAAGTATTGAGTGCACCAAAGGTATCAATAGAAGCAATCGAGCTTTTCTTCTTTGCCGATTTTACTGGGGCTTGGTAACGGGGCTCAGATACAGACTGTGAAGCTGGGACAGGGCGGGATTGACTAGCAGGTAGTGCTGGAGTCTTTGGTGCGGCAATCTTGTCATCGTCACTGTCGGTAGGAATTTCGAAAGCAGAAGTGTTGCGCCCAGGGGTTGCTGGCCAGTGAATATTATCGACGTCAAAATTGTTGTTGGTATGAGGTGAAATTGGGGCTACCGAGTTGCGGACCACTGGTCTATCCACTTTAGAGCTTCTGCCAAAACTTAGAGACAAAGATTATTAGTTTATTTGATGAATGTAATTAAATGTAAACATACCGCTCATCAAACATGTTGTACCAGCCACGGTCCTTCCACTCACGATATTTCTTGACAGTAAGTGAACCAACTGCTTTTCCACCTCACTTGGCAAGCACGATTCGTTGCTTGTGCCATTCATCAGACTCGGGAACAGTGGCCTGAAGGTCTGCATCACCACCACCTCCTGTAAAGTCCTCGTATTCCCGAAGGTATCCGTATATAGAGACACTCGAAGTTACCTTGCTGCCAACTGAGCTGACTGTAAATCGAGCTCCAATAGATGGGTTGGCTTCAAGGTACTGTTGCCATCACAATTTAAGAATGAGAACGTGAAGTAAGAGTGTTACATACCTTCCTATACACTCGGTCCTTGTTCTTCAACCATTTCTGATGGATATCATCACTATCAGACCCGAAAATATGGGTAAACAAGCCATTCTGCTCATCTGGAGTCCAGCGAGCACTTGTGAAGATGTCATCATCGGGTGGATCAACTGGAGCAGCATCTTTTGGAGTTTTTGAGTTGGCGGCAGTGCTAGATTTTCCACCGCGGCCATGGCCACGTCCACGGGGACGGCCACCTTGTTTTTATGGTGGCTTCTGAGGGGATTCAGAGGCAGGACGTTTACTGGATGTATTGGTAGGAGGTGTTGCTGGACGAGGGATACTGTCCTGAGCAGGTACTGAAGACTCAAGGCGGAACACACTAAAAGAAGCAGATGGGATAGTGTTGACAGCGGCTTGAGCTTCGGATTCAACGCGCTCAATTGCAGAGACGAGAGCATTCTGTCGATATGAATACAAAGTTTAAAGTTAGTATTAAGTTTGATGAGAAGAACACATACGAGACCCCCTATAGCACTGTTTCTTTCCATATTTGAACATATTCTGTTATGCCCTGGGTCAGCGGCACAAACCGCGCACAAAGTTTTGTCAATCCGCGTTGTAAACGCAGGTGGAAAGCGAGAAAGTCTCAAAGTATCTACAGCTCAATTTGCCATCAAAAAATTCTATATCTGGTAATTTATTGCAAATTGCGGGAAGCCATGAAACCGGATTTATTAATTGAGCACGCCTACTCAGATACTCACTGTCAAAGGTTAAACTTGTGATATGACAGCTATATGAGGGATGTGAGCTTATATGGTCGTTGTTATTCATGTTGTTAACAGAATACCTGAGTCAATAGTCAATGATCAAAAATTGGAGCTCATAAAATAGTGCAATCCTTACCGAGCCCCGCCAGTCCTCGTTACCACGAGGGGTGGAGCATCTACAGAGTTCCTTAACCATCCACTGATGCGGATCTTTTGTCTGCATTGTATTTGTGCGACAGCTTGGTTTTTTGCTATCTAGATAAACTGATCCAATCGAAAGTGGGATGCCGACTACTTTGCTGCCAGTCAGATCCATCCAGTGCAAAACCCAGGACAAAAAATCATCCTTGATATGGAGGTCAAGGTGCTGCATTACAGTTTTCTCTGATTTGTAACACATGAGCCCAAGAGGGACGTTATTGGGAGGAGACGACCCAAGCTTTTCGGATGACCAACCAAATAGTAGATGATGTTGGGACGGTTGTGTAGGGGGACCAATGCATACGTGCCCGGATGTTGGCTGGATCCAGACACGCATATGAAGAAATTGTGGAACCTTGCAGCCTTCATCTAGTAAATGATCTTTTGCTTGATGAATGCAAATCCCCTGTTTCTGTTTTGAGAACATACCACTGAGGAGTATTTAGGGGAACTCACAGCCTGATAATTTAAATAACTGCGTGCAATAAGCGAGTGGCACTGGTTATAAAATTCTGAAAGGGGAATCATATCTAGGACATGTATTCAGTGCATATGTCCACTTGCATCGTGTTATTCTCAATGATCACTGGTGAATACTTACCAGAGTGGAAGATTAATGCGGGTGAGCTCCAACTTTGGGTAATTCCAACATCAGGAAAAAATAACCCTTATATGACCCTGTACGTATCATATGTATCTATTGTATAGCTGTTTAAAGGTCCCCCTGTACGTATGATACTGTATCGCTCTGTATAGTATGTATACCCTCACTAAGTGCACAGTATCAATATGCATACCTTGTACACTACATATACTCTCACTTCACATACTGTACATATACAATATCTGTCCATAGCACTACATCTCAGTCAGGACAGGTTAGATTTGCCACAATCCATGCTATTTACTGCAGGTTGTCATGCAATTACTTACGGAATACTCGTGTCCAACAAAGGGGAGCATACGCCTTTCATTAATGTAGTAATACGAGTAACAAAAACGTAACTAATAAACAGGACTATATACATAGCTGAGACAGACAACTCATATAATAGACAGAGCTAACAAAAATGTAACTGAGATGGCAACGAAAACGTAGCTGACGAGTAACGAAAACATGACCGACAAGAAAACACGACCAACGAGAAAATACAAGCAACGAGTGACGAGAAATATAACCAACAAGAAAACACGACCAACGAGAAAACACGACCAACGAGAAAACACGACCAACGAGAAAACACGACCAACGAGAAAACACGACCTACAAGTAACGAAAACTTAACTGAGTTAAGAGGTGGTAGGAATTGAGGCAGACTGGGAGGCGAAGAACTATACTGACGTCGTCAGAGAGAACAATGGCTAGAACATGAGACGTACCATATAGCGCTGAAGCGGAAGCAGGAATGAAAAAGGAACGTTGTCAGATAGAACAACTACCAGATATATAAAGAACGACGTACCGATTCACCCTGTATCATCCAGCTCTTGCCAGCTCTTGATGTGCTGAAAAGGCACCTTGAAGACCGAAAGCAGCCAAAGCAATTTTGAAGAAGAAATGAGAAGCGCAGTGAGAGCATTAGATTCTCTAGACAGTGAGATGTTGAGAGGTTGAGGCCATTCAGATAGTGTTAGCGGGAGAAAGCCTTGAGGAGACGGCTGAAAGGAAGAAAGAATTTTTAACCAACATGAACGTGACATGGCATGACCATGTGAGCAGTGTAGGGCAGGCATCGACTTCCAACTTGAATAATAATAATATTCCAATAAGCGGCCAAGCCAAGGTGGCCTGTTCCCGGCGCCCGCCCACCTGAAATTGTATGTAGACAGATCAATGGCCCGATAATGTGAAGCAGTACAATTATATACGGAGGCCCCCCCATCAAATACAAATTGATACAGGGTATACTCGTAGTACATACTGGCCTGCAAAGTATACAGATCAATACAGATTTTATACGCTATACATGGAAAAAGCCTCATTGTGTGTATCAGTCCGTATCATTTCACTGTTTCCTGATGAAACAGTTTAGCAATGTTTATGTGACTGGACAAAGAGGTAAATGGCGTGCATAGTATTGTTTGTCAGATAATAACCACCATAATGAAGAGTACTGAAGTAAATCCTCTTTGTAAGTCTACGATTCTATAAGTTTAGTCTATACCCTAGTCCTACAGCATAGATACATACTTGCTGTGCATTAGGTCCGCCGTAAAATACAGCCGTGAATTTTGTTCCAGGATGGGAAAGTGATGGCGATGTTATTTGGACAGTATAAACTGAGCGTACTAGCTTCACACCAATGATACGCGACACGCCTGTTGGACATCTGATCATGTATGAACGGGTTCCAGCCCTATCGACCTCTTCTACTTCAGCAACGCTTCCCCAATCCCGGAGAAGGTTGAGATCACCCGCCGCAATGGTGCGGTACTGATTCAAGGATATTAAGCTTATCGATGCAAAAAATCGATTCATTGGCGCACCCAATTTCCCGGACTCACTTCAGTTAAATTCCCAGTATCGTGATTATTAATTATTGTGATTTCCTTTGCATTGTACAACTGGGAATCCTGAACAGTGAAGTGGGAAGAGTTTTCAAAAAATGTGTCCATGGTTATGTCCAAAACACGTCGGGATGTTGATGTTCAGGGAGAGATGAAGGGGAGCAAGAGCGAAGATAACGCTGGGACCCAACCGGAAAAATTAGGACTCCGACATGCGCACAAAGTTATTGGCATATAAATAACTTTGGCTCAAGTGATAGTCCTCGTGGGTATCAATGTATCGATGTATGACAGTGACCTACTGCAAAGGCTGATCAGTAAGCAGTAAGGTCGACAGTCACCTTGTGACCTCACCGGCCTGGTGGCTGCGAGGTGACTGCGAAGAAAGCTGCTACTTTGGCGACCATACATCTATCTCATCGGACGGGACCGCCAACATATTTCTAGGCTACTTATTTTCGCGATGCTGTTGACAACAGAGGCAGAGGTGGATGACGGACTGTGAGCCCGCACTGGATCCTACTGAATCAGGCGACTCTGGAAGAGGGCGAAGCAGAGAGCACTCGCTGCGATGTGTAATACGAAGCTTAGCCACTGCCGATTGAAGGAGATGCCAGCAAAAGATTTGAGGTTTCTGGACAAGATGCATAGTATGATAGTGTTCAATTCTTGCCTGAGAGCTCGAGCGCTCGAGTCTAGAAGATTACAGCAAGTAGTACTGTGTGGAATCAAAGATGTAGACCAAAAGTGAAGAAAATACTACCCCAGAACTTATGAATGCTGGAAGCTCGTTTTCCTTTGTTCTTTGCGTTCACAATTTTTCAGTCTCGTTGCCCAGGCTTTTGAAATGCTTCAACTAACAAACCAATCGTCAGATCCATGAACGTCGAAGTCACTCACCGGATTGTCTCTTCGCTGTCGTGGTTGGATCGCAGTAATAAGACCCCAACAACGCAATCGAAGCAAAAAAGATACTTGAGCTATTTCTTCGTTTCACCATCTTTTACCAACATGGCCGGCCGACCACACCAGTTGTGAAGATCGGACATCCGAGCAAAGAACCGAGTATTATAGTGCGAAGGGTAGGGATGGGAGGACGCCGACTAGTGGATTTTCGTCATGTTTTTTTTATCTCATCCCGTTTATCGATTGTGTGCACGCGAACTACTTTTCTTGTGAATGCCACCTTTAAATGAACCGATAAAACCTTCCAGAGGCTTCCACATCAGTTTTTACTTTTTATGATCTTGAGTGATGAATTCATTGAGGCTGGCGAAAGACAAATGTACGAGGAACAGCTGAGGACGAAAAGACAAGAGGAGCGTTCCCTGAGTCACGGTTCGACGGTGAAGATAGGCCAGTTGACGAGGCGCGCAGCTCGATGAAAAACAGAAACATGGAAGGAGGAGGGCACGCCATATTGGTGTACTTCATAGAAGAGCAGCCAATCCGGATACAGTTTCCAGCGAGGACTGGGACGGAGCAAAAGGATCCATACCAGAGGTATATAATTAGTGTGGAAAAGCCAACTCAGTGAATGGATGGAAGACCAGATGACCAGCAATCGACGATTCCTTGTGGAGATGGAGGAGTACAAAATTGAACATCGAGTGAAGCTGGATTTTACAAGAGCTCTTCAACCTTCGGGCTTCAAGTAGTAGTTTGAGCTTCAACTTTGTGCGACTGGTCGAAAGTTAGCACTCGACTGTCTATCTAGGATCGAGTCGATCCTAGATAGACAGTCGAAAGTGAACAGCTGTGAAGGCAATTTGAGATCTCCTAGTAGAAGAATAATCCGAAGTGCACGTTCCGTTCATTGGATGCATAGTGTCTAGGCGGTGAGAGGGAGATCTGACAGTGAGATGAAACACAGAAAGAGTAAACGCCAAGGATCACGGTCACCCCTCGCAACGGGCGCCTGAATGATCCCTTTGAGGCTTGAGCGCTTTTTCAGTTTTGTGGCGAGTAACAAACCTCAATCTTATGATTTCGTCGCTGCAGCGTCTCTTATCTCTCTTCTGCACATCCACGAAACGCCTCTGGCTCTTTCTCTGGCGAAGATTTGTCACTCCTCGGAAGGTAATACAGTCTCAGCCTCAGCGCGTTCCTGCCACGAACTAAAATATTGGAATATTTGTAGACATTTTCTCTTGAAACTTGGAGAAGCACTTGCGCCACCCAAGATGCCCGCACAGAACATTGGCAGGCATATGCTCCCTTCTTTGAATCAAAGGGGTATAGGCTCTGGAAGATAGGTCGCCACAGCCATTTTCCACCGGACGACAAGCCTCGCGCTCCAGATGGTTTTAGTTACGAGAATGAATACGGTGCCAACTCGTCCCACTTATACTCAGATACGGTGAGACCTAGAGTTGCTTGTCTGCTTCGCTTTTCTCTGACCTCGGGGTGGCTTCATCTAATCGACTGATTAACTCAGTGGCATCCGTTCAATTACCCGGCTCGTACGAGGGATTCACGAGATGTATTGATCGTTCTCTTGAGCGACGGCGTGGTCGGGCCCAATTGTGTTGATGCTTTGCGCGAAATGGCTACGGGAAAAAACGCGGGAATCGACAGAAATCACACTTTGCCTATGCTGCAAGAAATTCACCACGACAACCTTGTTTTCGGGGTGTTTCCTTTAGTTGGTAGTTGGTTTGCACCCCAATGGTTTCCGGATATCGAACATTTTCTTGAAGCTGCAAGCCAGATCATGGAGGTGTGTACCGCAGCCTCTTTACCTCTGATATCTATACATAATACTTCAACTCATCTGCGTCTAGGGCGTCGCATTTCTACATGATCATCTCGTAGTGCACCGTGTATGTATGGTCTTTCTTTATATGGATCTCTTTTCTAAGCCATGCTTCCCAGGATCTCTTCACTAGTAACTTCCTTAGCTCGCGCCGTAATGCAGATTGGGATCCAGATAAGGGGCATGACTTTCTACGTCCTCGTTATTACATTATCGACTTCGAGTGGGCTATCCGCTTCTTGCCAGACTCTGATCCAGAAACTCGAACGGTTACCGGTCCCCCACTTCCTTGGGACATTTACAGGCGTCCTGTTCCGCCAGAAATGAAATCCGAGCTCCCTTACTGCCCATTCAAAAGTGATGTATGGCAATTGGGTAAGGCTTTTGGGAAATGGCTCGAGGTTAGGTCTGATCGTCTGTTTTGTGTCCAACAATCTAATTTTCGCTCGTAGTATATCGATTGTATTCCCGATGTTGTTCAGTTACTGCAAGAAATGCGCGCTGTTGATGCAAACGAGCGGCCATCCGCACGCGAAGCAGTGACTCGGCTGAACAAGCTTCGGTCAGAACTTCCATCGCATGTTCTTCATAGTCCAATTGAAAGGAACTGTGACTATGATGACTTGGTCTAGGATTAGGATTGTCTAGAATAAAATTATCCCGGATCGAATAATGATATAATACTCCATTGGAAAGACCTTATAGGTGACATGTCTGTGAGTGTTCTGTTCTGTGGCTCCTTTTATTCATAAAAGAGTGGATGCTACCTGATGTCCTTTCAATCGCCAAGCATGACCAAAACAAACACCCTTGGAAGATTTCACAGATGTCCAGCCTGAGGTCGATCGACACGTAAGTCGACTCGGAAGAGACTTCAGCTTCGTCCGTCGCAGCGCTGGCATTCCGGGTTGTTCCTATCTTCAAATTTAGCATGTTTGAGTATCCCTACTCTGGCAGTGGTTGTTTACCAGGCACCCTCCATATCTCCAGATAAGCGTAGTCGTAGATCTGCCATTGGCGCGTGGTTGAGTAGCCTGTATATCCGAATCGGATATGAGGATGTGTGAATGTGCAGCCATCTGTGCCTCGACTCTTTCAACGTCTCGTTTCTCCTCCTTTGTTCTTCCTCCTTCTGGTGCCAGAGCGTGGGCAGGTGGGTGAAGGCATCTGCGAGGCTCCAGGGACACTGTCTCCATTCGGGACTTGGCATGGAAGAGATGGAAGAAAGGAGGATACGACGGACTTCAAGTTGAGGGCTTGAGCATCAGTAGCGTATCAGCCCCTCCAACTTCAAGGTCCTTGATATTCCGAGTCTGTGCTGTCTTCTAAATCAAGTCCTTTTTGCTGCGAGTAATATTGTCTTTGCTCCAGCTGCCAGTCACATATTGATATCTATAAAGATAAGTCAGACTCAAAGCAACTATATATGTAAGTGTTATGTAGACTACTAGCAGATGACTTGAGAATCGAGAGAATCATTGGATGAAACTGACGGGACAACGTTACTCCTTCTTAGCTCAGTTGGTAGAGCGCGTCACTAGTATATAGCTATGGGAAGTCTGAATCATAATGACGAGGTCAGTCGTTCAAGTCGGCTAGAAGGAATGTCATGTGTCCAATGGATGCTTCTTTTTTGGTCTTGTGGTGTCTGAAGACTTGACCTTGAGTCCGTTGTCTTAGGTTTTCTTGAGCACTCGAGACCTCACCGGCACCGACACCCACAAGCTTAAGCAGATAACAAAGATCCACCTCACGCATCATCAAGCCGCGTTTCTGAAGATCTCAAGCTTTCGGTATCTCTAAACTTGTCTTCTTATCATGTATCTTTGATATACACGGGGAGACTACATACGGCAGCTCCAATCCACTCATAGGGGAGATACCCCGTGCAGTCCGAAGAGCCTCTCGATCGGCCGCCTCATCGGAATTTGCCATTGGGCATTGGCACCTAGACAGGTGTTTAGGCTTTAGGCCTTAGGTTCAACTTATCAGACCCCTACCTAATTAACGATAAAATGGGGTCCAACAAGGCGACTGCGGGAACATCGAGATCGGCCTAGCCTATAAGTTTCTTAGTAGGATACCGTTCTCGCTAGACCAGTGTAACGTACCTTTGTGCACGCATCGCTTCAGAAAGCATAATCTGTATAAACTATTGCTGTTGGTCACCGTTTCGTATTCGACATCCTGATATTCAGATACCGCACGAAACGATCCCGGGAGAAGGTCCAGATGACAAGCGTGAAAATGTCGAACGTCGGACAAAACATGTGGACAAGCTCGAAGACCAGCTGAGTTTCCTGCATTGTCCGGCGTCAAAGCATCAAGTCTTGGGTGAAGGGATATCACTACGAACGGGCAATGTGTTCAAGTAGCGGGCAGCATTGAGAACTACAAATGAATCAGCAAAAAGTAAATCCTCGAACTATAAGCTCAACGTGCCTATATGGGCCTCCGGGACTTTCATCGATAGAGACAGCTCTCCCTCACACTGGGACGCATCTTTCATTCAACGATGGTTTCCAATATCTCTCCTTGACGAATGCTCTACAGTTATGGACTGGTGCTCTGGTGATGTTCGTCCCCAAGTGGCAAGGTCGCCTTCCCATATATCCTAGTATCTTCCCTTTCACAGCTCGTCGCCCAAGTCCGCTATCTCCTCGCCTTCAGATACTCGTAGACCTGCCACCAGTGCGCGATTGACTAGGTTGTTTACCGGTTGCAGGGAAGTGAATGTGCAGCCATCAGCGCCTTGATCCTTTTGGTCTCTCGTTCATCCTCCTTTCGTTCATCCTCTCTCTGGTACCAGAGCGTGTAGAGGTAGTCGAAGGCATCTGCGCTTGTGGTTCCAGGCACGCTATAAGTGTCTCGTCTCCATTCTCGAGGCATGGAAAATATGACGATACGACGGAATTGATCGTCGGTAGTATCCCCTCCAAGGTCGTTGAGCTTTTTGAGGAGGTTTCGCATCCGCTTCTCGTGGTCCTCCATTGTGGCTTCCGCTGGGTTGAATTTTTCTTGTCTGAGATTAGTGTCTGCTAGATGGATAAGCTCATCGTTGTTTAGGCCGTTTCCAGATGACATTTCTGAATCGAGTGTTCTTTTTCGCTACGAGTAACTATATCTGTTAGGGTAAATCAGACTCGGTTGACGTCAGGGCAAACTATATTGTATGCAAGAACAAGTTGGACCGTAAAATATCATACGCTCACCTCAGTCTCAGTTGATATCAAAGTAGATCAAGCAGAGAGGAAAACGCCGCGAAGCGTGACCTGTACAGTATAAAGTAATCCAACGGCGTTAATTATATTTAATGCGGAAATGTCAAAGCGTTATGTAGCAGAGTAGATATGTATGGAGTATGCTCTAACTTGACTCGAAAAGAACATGTAGTGGGGATAGTGGAGATTCAACTCGAATGGCTCCGAGTATAGGTGATGCAACGTACATGCCAATGGAAGGTGGCTGCGAGGGAGTTGTTGCGAAAGCGGCGGCATGGGCTCGGCCGAATTTGTTGATTCCGTGTAAGCCGAATACGATGCGGAAGTACCGAACCCAGAACGGACATAGAAGTTGGAACCAGATGCAGCTGAGGTTACACATCCGTAGGGATCGTCAGTGTGTAACGAGTCTGCTTAGAGGAGACTAGGCTGGGGTGCTGAGAACAAGAATTATGTCGCGCACCTTGCTAAAGTTATCTTCGTTCCCTTCGTTGTGTATACACACGCTTGTTATAGCCACAAACACTATTACATTACTGCATTTTTTTTCTCACAGTTGCTTATCGCGATCGTAATACAAGTACCCTGATCAAAGTTCACCCGCACCTTGGAAACTGTTTGGAGAATTGCTTGCCTGATATCAAGCTTCAAGTGACAGTCGACGATCACTTGGCCCAACAAAGAAAAGGTAAAGTAAAACCTTACCCTGAATGGTAACAAGCTCGCCGGGTTGACGTTTACCGGGTCCCGTTGGTGTCTGTAGGTGCCTGGCAGTGGAGAACTGAAATGTTAGTTCAAAGGCCAAGCATTCCATGACTCCGGCTCTCCCCAGAATGACGCCAACCTCCCCGCAAACACCTCTCTTTCATCGTCAACTGTCACAACACGATTGGCCAATCTGGGAGACAGACACCTCTGGATATAAGCTGGAAGCTTGTGTGCGATGCCGTAGATTCCGCGTTCTGGGAATCCAACGTCTGACCAGGATATCAACATTGGAGGAGACGAAACGTTCTTATTGTATCAAACCTTGCTGTACCATTGCTCTTTTTGCAAAGTGCACGTTCACTGGATGCGTAGTAGTGCCCTTAGGATTTAGGTGGTGAGAGTTGTCTTGCTAAAGCATGCACAGGCACTTCATCGCAGACCACCTGGGCGGGTTTAACACAGAGGAATTCAAATCAAAAATCAAAATGCAACTGCCAGTGCCAGTGCCACTGATCACGGTCACACCCCTGAAACGAACCGCTGATCACGTTGATATGAGCGCTTAACTCTTTTTGTGGCGAGCGTAAACAACAAACCTCAATCATGCTTTCCTCGCTGCAACGTCTCTTAGCTCTCTTCTGCACGTCCACGAAACGGCTCTGGCTCTTTCTCTGGAGAAGACTTGTCACTCCTCGGAAGGTAATATACCCTCAGCGTGTCCGATGCCTCAAACTACTAAATATTGGAATGCCTGTAGACGTTTTCTCTTGAAACTTGGAGAAGCACTTGCGCTACCCAAGATGACCGCACGAAACTTTGGCAGTC
Organism: Rhodocollybia butyracea; assembly: GCA_015501585.1. Taxonomy (NCBI): domain Eukaryota; kingdom Fungi; phylum Basidiomycota; class Agaricomycetes; order Agaricales; family Omphalotaceae; genus Rhodocollybia; species Rhodocollybia butyracea. The sequence continues at coordinate 245,684 of JADNRY010000033.1, forward strand.
ATATGTCCCATTCTTTGAATCAAAGGGGTATAGGCTATGGAAGATAATTCGCTACGACCATGTTCCACCGGACGACAAGCCTCGCGCTCCAGATGGTTTTAGTTACGAGAATGAATACGGTGCCAACACGTCTCACTCATACTCAGATATGGTGAGACTTTGAGTCTGCTTTTCCCTGATCTCGGGTGGCTTCATCTAATCGACTGGTTAACTCAGCATCCGTTCATTTTCCCGGCTCGTACGAGAGATTCACGAGATGTAATGATCGTTCTTTTGAGTGACGGCGTGGTCGGCCTCAATTGTATTGATGCTTTGCGCGAAATGGCCACCGGCAAAAACGCAGGAATCGACAGAAATCATGCTTTGCCTATGCTGCAAGAAATTCATCACAACAACCTTGTTTTCGGGGTGTTCCCTTTGGTTGGTAGTATGTTTGCAATCGAATGGTTTCCAGATATCGAACATTTTCTTGAAGCCACGAGCCAGATTATGGAGGTGTGTCCCCCGGCCTCTTTGCCTCTGACATCTATACATAATACTTGTCTGCATCTAGGGTGTTGCATTTCTACATGATCATCTCGTAGTACACCGGGTATGTATGGTCTTTTCTTTATATGGATATGTTTTCAAGCCATGCTTCTCAGGATCTCTTCATTAGTAACTTCCTTAGCTCGCGCCGTGATGCACCGTGGGATCCAGACAACAGATATGACTTTCTACGTCCTCGTTATTACATTATCGACTTCGAGTGGGCTATCCGATTCTTGCCAGGTTCTGATCCAGAAACTCGAACGGTGACCGGTCCACCACTTCCTTGGGATATTTACAAGCGTCCTGTTCCGCCAGAAATGAAATCCGAGCTCCCTTACTGCCCATTCAAAAGTGATGTATGGCAGTTGGGTAAGGCTTTTGGCAAATGGCTTGAGGTTAGGTCTGATTGTCGGTTTTGCGTCCAACAATCTAATTTTCTCTCGTAGCATATCGATTCTATTCCTGATGTTGTTCAGTTACTACGCAAAATGTCTGCAGATGATGCCAAGGAGCGGCCATCCGCGCGTGAAGCAGTAAATCACTTGAACAAGATTCGGTCAGAACTTCCATCGCATGTTCTTCATAGTCCAATTGAATTGAACTATGATTATGATGAATTGGTCTAGGATAAAGGTCTATGTAGAATAAAATGATACTCCATTGAAAAGATCTTGTGAGCGTGTGTCCATGTTCTGCGGGTCCTTCTAGGTCCTTCTCTGTCCTTGTCTCATAATGATACGCCGCCTTATTTATGAAATTGTGAGTGTCCATGTTTGCTCTGTAGTACACCACGCGTTCTTTTGTATAAGAGATAGATCCTAAGATAGATCGATAGATACATCACCGATTGTGGTCAGACGGCTGGTCCCTGTACCAGCACAAGCAGTGAGCTCGACTCCCGGAGAGAAGGTAGACTGCAGGGCCAGGACAGAGACGGTCGACCAAAACCGAAGTAAGGACTAGCTCAAGTACTTGATTATATAGAAATTTGTAAGAGATGCATTAGACCCCAATAGAAAAGAGGAAGATAGGGCGAAACCATGCCTTTTCGGGCTCTTGCTGGCAAGACCATGGACAGCTTCTTGTGTAAATTTACACGGGTCGCCAAATCCCACGCAACCGAGTGTTGTAAGAGTGGATCCAGGATACTCGCTATTTAATACGATGCGAATTAAGATAAGAAGTATGTACTTAGTTAGCGTACGGTTGTCAAGAATTAAAATTATCCGGGATCGAATAGGATCGAATATTGATACTCATCGAAGAGACCTTATGGATATGTTTGTGTCAATGTCTGTTCTGTGGGTCCTTATTGTTGTCTGGAATACGATTATTAGAATCGATTACTCGGATCGAATAATAACAGGCTATCGAAAATTCAAAAGACTTTATGAACATGTTTGTGAGTATGTGTCCATGTGTCTGTTTTGTTTTGGTTCTGTAGGTCCTTCGTGTGTATAAGAGTGGATACTCGCTATCTGATGTTCCTTCAATCCTCAATCATGGCTGAAAACAACACACTCGGAGTGCGTTTCCCCTCTTTCTGTACAGTGCATATTACAATTCCAAGACTAGCGTGCACAACCTCGCGACCGTTATTACTTGGTGGATGGAACGTATGTTGGTAAGAGGACCCCTTTGGGAGAATCCGGTAGTGTCCGTTATTGTTACCATCCCCTTAACCAGATCATGACATTGAGCACTTCTAGAGAAATGGTCAAGCCTACTTGACCTTAACATTTCTGCATTTTTTCTAAAAAGATCGAAGTTTCCAGGATGACCCCGTAGGAAGTTACTCGCCTAAATGGTCAATGATGCTAAGGGCTCATATTTTGTAGACTCACCGTACCACGGCCATTGACAGGTCCACCGTAGTCCTATAGTAGCCGTGCCCTTAGGGGCTAAAGTATTATTAGTCAGATTTGTGTACTGCCACCGCCGGTCCGTACAGCCTAGTCAGCGCTAATTTAACTTTTTTACATGTTATGCCATCGACAATCTCGTTCAGGTCCACCGAGGGCATGAATACAATAAATTTTATTGTCAAGAAGCTTATTCCAAAGTGGAAAGATGGATTACGCCTTATTTAATGCGATTCTATGCATACTCAATCTCAAAGATGTTTTTGCTATTGACGCAACTGGAGGCGGAAAGTCTGCCCTTTTCGGTGTTCCCATCCTTATCCATCGCGAAATATCACAAAATCCTAGCGCTTACCCTGTATTCAATGTCTCTATTCGTCTGAAGCCTGTGGGAGTTGTAGTTACACCTACAAAGGGTTTAGTGAGCAATATCGTGCATGTACTGAAGTCTTTCTGTCATTAGTGAACTAACCATCTCATTTTTAGGTCAAACAACTGAAGAAAGACTTCAATAGGGTGGTTCACGCTGATTTTTAAACCCTTTTTACGACTTTTTTACAACTCTTTTTAGGGATTTTTTATGATAAAAAAAGTTATAAAAGGAGTTGAGGATTGCAAAACGGCTCCAGAGCCGTTTTTGCATCTTGTTCATTTTTACAGCATTTTTATGAGTTTTTTTCAATGCTTTGTTCCTGATTTACATATCGGAATTACCATGGCTGTCGCCGAGGATGTATCGGATGGTGCCCGCACACCATCCGACTTACTCCAGTGGTAATCCCGCCGCCAACCCGCCGCACCTTCCCATTCATAACGTTGACTTTATTTCTCACATCCTATGGCCACTACTAAGCTAGCCAGATACACCTATCCCACGCCATAACATGTGCAACCATGTCATTAACCTGACATGAAAACACTGCAACCCGATGTGACCAGGCTGTAACCTGATGCGACCAGGCTGTAATCCGACGCGACAAACACTTTAATTAAACTTAATCAAACTTAGTCCTCATGTTTCCTAAAATGCTACATAAAAACGCAGTGCAAAAAAGCCAAAGTTGCAGGAGGGGGGTTTCACGGTGCCCTTTTTATGGTCTTTTTATTGTCTTTTTAAGATATCTTTCTTGTGAAATGAGTGTAAAAATACATAAAAACCTGTAAAAAGCTCGTAAAAAGGCTTAAAAACCCAGCGTGAAACACCCTATTGGGGGGTTTCACAGTGCCCTTTTTATGACCTTTTTACAGTCTTTTTAAGATCTCTTTTTTGTAAAATGAGTGTAAAAATACATAAAAAATAGATGTAAAAAGCGTGTAAAAAGGGTTTAAAAACCCAGCGTGAACCACCCTAATGTAGACTAGACTTGAACCAGTCGGCTTTGATGGCCCGGATGATACTTCAATGATAGTCGATTGAAGAGCTGGGCTGATCGACTGTCATCAAAAGTGTAGTAGTCAACAGTGGTGACTGGTTCGAGTCTAAATGTAGACGTGTTTTCCTACATGTCCGACAATATTTCTACCAAATGAAGAGCTTTTGCTGTTTCATCTTTGTAAGCCTTCAAGTACAATCTCATCTCCAGCGATCTAACATTCATAATGCCCCTCCCCCATTCACCTCGCATGTACCCAGTGATATGAATTTGTGCCCAAATGAAGGTGTATATTTTACTCCAGGGAGTGGGATCAGTCTTTCACTGTCCCCTATCCGTGTTACAAATTGGACTGTCCACACGCCAAGAGTAACTTGTTGGAACTGTCGAAGCTTGGGTGGTGAACTCAGCAATGTTCTGATGCAGCAGAGATTAGGAATGTCTGTGTTGTTGATGTGGATGTGGAACACAGATATAGACGTGGATATAAACATGGATTACATGGTATTGGCATGGATACATTCCTCTTTTGCATCAGGAAACACTAAAATGATGCGTATCCCTCACTGATGTGTCTGTAGCGTCCTGTACACCTCATATCATATGTATGCTCGGCTACTCTATCTGTATAGATCTGTACCCATATGTATCAGTATAAAAGATCTGTATCAGTGGCACTAGACTACACAGAGTTCTTCCAATTGATATACCTCAGGGTGGCGAGTTGTACAATCTGTGTAACACTTACACTGGGCAAGGAGAGCAAAGAATTTCCCAGCACTGAGGTCAATTGGATTTTTTATGTACTTTGTAACTAATTTCCTCATGATCCTGCTAGCATGCAAGTCAATGAGCGATGTCTTTGTGCTCTGGTTCATGGATGCTGCTAACTTATGGCTAATGGCGGAAAGGACATGTCAAATGGCCGGTAGCCGGTGTCTGCCCTAAATTAAAAATTGCAAAATGATCATGCCATCATTTTAATTTTTTTTCAACTTTGTTTGTTTGTTCTCCACTCATCGCTGGGTGCTCCCAAGGCTTTCTCGCTGTTGTCTTCAAACTTTTTACAAGTCACTTTGGTTGCTCTTGGCCTCAAGGTTTCTTACAGCAAAAGCACTCAAGTCGTAACTTCATCTCACTGCTCTGCTTGACCTATCCTTGATTTTTCCCGCTTTGTGGACATGGACACTCTCAAGATGCTATGAATAGGCCGACAAACCTGGAAACACATTGTTATGGTCCACAGTGGAATCCGCTCAACAAGATCTGTCATGTAGCAATAGTGCGTTGAAAGGCACAGGTGTTGAAAAGGCTGATATGGTAAGTTTTGTTCTTTTTTCTTCATTGTGAATTTCATTGAACCGTTATCAGCCGCAACTGTTCTCCTCATATGCACGTGTATTGTGCAAATTGCAGGACATACTACATGACTTTTCTGTAGCGTCGCTTTCAAATTCCCACTTTTTCTCAGTGTTTGCTACAAGGTATGTGGTTGACTATCTTTTGCTTTACTCTATCTAATGTCTCAATAGTACGTCTACTTAGTACTTCCCTTTCTTCATCTGTTTGTCAGATGGGCTCATTACTCATTACCTATACTATCTTTTTGTTTCACTACATTTTTTACTTGAATTAAGTACTTGTAGTATGTAGCTACTTTAATGAATCACTTATCTCGCACCTACTGATACTGATTTAATAATTATGTACTTGTTATATGAAGGCCAACCTTTGTATGACAATTTGCTGATATTAACAACGATACTAATAATTACAGTGCTGATAACTACAATAGGTGTTCTACTTATAAGTACCACTAAGTCCTACTAGTACCTACCTTTCATGCTCAAGTTCATTGAGCTCAACTAGTACTATGCAATGCCGAGGTTACTCTTGTTAGGGTTAGCTTTAGCTAACCCTAACAGAGTAACCGTTGGCATTGCCAAAAGTGCGTTTAGGGCTTGTTAGGGTTCGGGGCTTGGTTAGGGTTTAGGGTTAGGGCTTAGGGTTTCGTTAGGGTTTCGTTAGGGTTTAGGGAGCGCTGCAGGCGCTCGGGATACATATACCGCATAAATAAGGCTTTAGTGTGTCCGCCGACGACTTCCTGGCTTGGGGGACCCCCCGAGCTTGCGAGGGAGGGGAGGGAAGCAGAGGCGGGCCCGAAATTTACGCGTTGACACAATGATGTAATTACGTAGCAACAGTGTAATAATTTAGGTACTTGTTATAACAACAATTTTTCATACAAAGGACTGCCTTGTTATAACAAGGCTTTTATTACTATATCTTTGTTCTGAGCTCTATCTCGCTTTCCTTTGTTGAACCTGAGGTGTTTTAATTGTATAATAAGCTAGAGCTGACTAGTACTGGCTAAAAGGAGCACTACAAAGCGCTATGGAGAGATACAGTAGCTGTACAGTACTGATACAATGCCCTTAGTGAGGGTATACAGACAATACAGACAATACGGAGTGATACAGTATAATACATACATAGGGACATGTGTACAGGTATACAATTGATATGTATGATGTGAACATGATTGTATAACTGTCATTTTTTCCTGATGTGAGACAACGGGGTAGCTAATAAAGTTGATCATCTCTTTCTCATTTCTCAATATCTACATCCTTTGCGACTGTCCCAAATTCCCGCTGACCCACATCCCTCAGAACAAAACTGTTCAAGTTCTCTTGTCTAATTGCAGGGCAAGTAGTCATTTTGGGCTTCCGGATGTACTTGGACATACTTGGTTTGTGCGCAAGAGACTTCAGCTCCGTCTGTCGCAGCGCCAGAGTTGTTCATGTCTTCAGGTTGGGTATGTTTGTGTATCTCGGCTCTGGTCGTTGACCGAGCGCCCTCCTTACCTCCAGATAAGCGTAGCTGTAGATCTGCCATTGGCGCACGGTTGAGCAGGCTGTATATCCGAGTCAAATATGGGGATATGGGGATTGTACTCTTTCAACGTCTCGCTCCACCCCTTTTGTTCTTCCTCCTTCTGGTACCAGAGCATGTGCAGGTGGATGAAGGCATCTGCATCTGCACTCAAGGTTCCAGGGAAACTACCAATGTCTTGTCTCCATTCGGGACTTGGCATGGAAGAGATAGAAGAGAGGATGATACAATGGACTTGAGGGCTTGAGCATCGGTAGCGGTAGCGGTCCCTCTAACTTCAATACCAGTAACATTTTCCGGAGTCTGTGCTCCAGTCCCATATCGATATCTGTAAAGACAACTCAGGCTCCGTTGATAATATGATACCTTATATACTCAAAATCAAGAGAAGGGTACCTGGATTGGCAGAACAATATTGTTCTCTCTTAGCTCAGTTGGTAGAGCGCGTCATTAGTATAACTGTATTTCAGGGTGGATACCTATGCTGTGGGCAAATAGCGAATAGGATAGCAAATAATTAGTCATACATCCATAGTAGGAATGTTATTCCCACCACAGACACTCAGCGCGGTACCCAGGATCAATCCACGCACCTCCCAGAAAATAATAAAGTGTCCAATAAATCCTTTCTGTCCGCAACCATTATGAGAAAGGTAGCAGGAGCTATAAGCTTCCACAGTAACACGGAAGATGGGTATCTGTAGACTGTGACCAATCTGTGGTACACGGTGATGTTGGCACAAAAAAGGGTCTTGCAGAGTTTTACTTTATCCTAGAGAGCCGTGATTCACATTGGCTTCTTTGTATGACACCAACAGAGCAAGAACAAATTTTTGACGCTGCATTTAACTGCTATGTCAATGTAATCTATGTTGTGGTTTTCACAATTGCAAGTGGTGGGTTTCTGCTACTTAACCGCCATGGGTTGAGACCTTGAGATTCTCGTGTTATTTTATGTAGGCATTGCTACACTGGGGATACTGATTGCCATACGGCTGCTACAGTAAGTGTTTTCTGATATTTTTATGCCAAGTGACTAACCCTGATTAGAGTCAAAACTTGGAGAGAACCCAAAGCAATGCAGCTTCTGTGCTGTATAGTCATTTGGCTTTGTTTGATAGGGCAAACCATCATTGCACCCTTTGTAGTCCTTGGTCAAGTAACATCCACTTTTGAGAACAGGATCCCAACACCAATAGTGGCTCTAACTTTGTACATTATTAACAACCTCGAGACTGTTTTAGGCTCAGTAACAGTGAGATCAAGACAAGCTTGTTGGCTAAATAATTTACCTGGATTTCAGGTTTTGGCTGGTGACCTTGTGATCTGCTGGAGAGCTTGGGTCTTATTACCACATGACATATTTTGGCGCTTTGTGCTTGCAATAATTATGATTTGCAACATAGGTGTGCATTATAATTTACAATTCTTGTTTTGCCCATGACCCATCTGTACACAGGGCTCACTATTGCGGACCTAGTTTTTGATATTGAAGTAGGCAATGGAATATTCCGGCCTGTTCTGGACTCAGTTTCTGTGGCTACTTCATTGGTGGTAAACATGACAGCAACATCATTAATTGGTTGGAAAGCTTGGTAAAAACATTTGGCATCAATAATCAGGCTGTAACTTGTGTTTTAACCTCTATTGTCTATTATCTTAGGGCCCATTACAGAACAATGAGAGGAGTGTCAGTTTGGAGGAAAAGTCATGTTCAAAAAATTTTATCTTTTTTGATGGAATCCGGGGCAGTTTTTTCTGGTTATCCAATTGTTGACATTGATTGGACAGATCCTTGGGGTGTCTCCACCACAAGCAGAAAAAAGTCTGGAAATCATTGCTTTGTTTTCAGACACCGCTCAGAATGTGTGGCTGGCTTCTGCAGTAAGTTTGTTTTCATTTTTTATTGTCTGGCAACTCCTTAGTCAAAATATCTCAGGCACTTTATCCAATTTCCATAATGATTTTAATCCACTCAGACCATTCACCTATTGTAGAAACACTTCATCTAACTGCTCATCTCACTACTCAACTCCCAACTCCGGTGTTCCAGAATCCATAGAACATTATGTATTGAAGGGACTCTGTATCTAGTATACTGTAGCGGCCAAAATTAACCAAACAGAGGGTTTCTCTATACACAGCCAGACCAATTTATAAACCTAAGTTTAACCCAAAGCTGATGAAACTTAGTGCTGGTATTTTGCAACTAGGGGCAGAAATGAGGGACTGCACTGGGGTTCAAGGTTATCCCAGGGCGCAAAAAAATTGTCCCCAGTGCTTTCGAGCCTGATGGCCCCCATGGCAGTATTTGTTCCGAGAATTCCATTCCTTTCCGTTCCTTTCCGGTTCTTATCCCGGTGCCCCGCTGGTAGTTTGTTTATTATAATTGTATTCAACTGTAATATACGCTACTCTTATCAAGCTACTATACTAGAGCATGTCAAACAATAATACTGAAGAACTTACCTCACTGTGCACCTGTAAACTGCTCAATGTTAGTAATGGCCCTTTTAGAAAAGAACTTGAATTTGAGGAGATTCTTGAAGGAGTTTTGATTTGGATGTCTTGAGTCTTGACCAGACACGACTTTGCGGGGAACAAAGTGGTTGAAGTTGAACCAACAACTGAACACATGCAGACCCTTCGAGACCCTTTGCCGACAAATTATACCCATCACAGCTTGATACTGATTTGGCTATTTGGGATGGCAGGTTCACTTTGGTTCAATAAAAGTTGGCCCCAGGTGTAAGTTGGATGCCGCTGAAGCGGAAAAGCAATTATAAATTACATTTTGGGGCTATTGTAGGTATCTCGGACCCAGTTTAAAATTTATGAAGATGAGTCCAAAATAAAATTGGGCCCCAGGGCTGCGGCGGTCGGATAAACGCAGTGCATCTGAGTGTCTGGCCATGTATTGTGAGCACTTGGGGATTTCAAAAAAGTGGTGATCCGGGGTTTTTAGACCTTGTGAGCTCATATCTGAGGTCAGTTTGTTACTTACTATATTTGGTAAATCCAAAGATATAGACCATTTTGTTGCAAAATTCCCAGGGGTGCTCTACAAATATTGATGTTTGGGAAAATTGGACAACATCATTAAAATCTGCATGAAAAATAGTGTTGATTACCATATTATTTTATGTAAATTGGTCTGTGCAATGCTAGGCTATCTTGCTTTGAAAAGTCCCAGTTTTGCCATTTTTGGCCAATTTTAGTGCAAAACAACTAAAAATGACCACATTGCAGATGGAATTACTCTACAATGAAGTGGTAGATTAATATGAAGCAAGTGTCTATTCTAATCTATTTTTCCTGTAGATTTCAATGGTGTTGTCCAATTTTCCCAAACATCAATATTTGTAGAGCACCCCTGGGAATTTTGCAACAAAATGGTCTATATCTCTGGATTTACCAGATATGGTAACAAACTGACTTCAGATATGAGCTCACAAGGTCTAAAAACCCCGGATCACTACTTTTTTGAAATCCCCAAGTGCTCACAATATAGAGAAACCCTCTGTTTGGTTAATTTTGGCTGCTACAGTAACTTAGAACTGGGCATGCTGGGTTTGTTGCTTACCTTGATTGACATGGTCCAGTTGCCATAGGTGAAGAGACTTCACGTCCTTTGTGGCCAAGCATTTGCTGGCAATATGCCTAAACTTGCTGCAGCTGTGACAGATAATCATAGATCCAGTTGACTACTTATTTTAGGTTATATATTGGATGTGGGGATGCGGGATGTACAGAAATCAGTGCCTTGACCTTTTTGATGTTTTGTTCCTCCTCCGAGTCCTTCTGAGACTGCCTGGTACAGTACCAGAGCACGTAAAGCTAGATGAATCCAATGGCATTATACTAAAGGAGGAACGTCAAAGCGATATGTACTAGACTAGATACAGACAGGGTATGACAACTTCTTGAAGAGGATGGTGGTAGTGGAGATACTTTGGGTGACTTCTAGCCCAGGTAATGTGATGTAAGTACAGGGAAGGTAGCTGTGGGGGAATTGTCGTTGCGCAAATGTTGATTCAAGAAGCTGAATGTCAGAAACTCCAAATTTCACTCGTACCCAGCCGTAACCACTTATAAACCCCATAATCAGAATGCCACTTATTAGTGGCCATCAACATGGCTTAAAATTATAATCAGCCGGGGTTATAACTGCATAGAACCAGTTAACCAGCTTTTCAGTGCTTACAAACCCCTCACAACAATATATATACTAATACAACAACTAGTACTAATGTTAGTATTAGTATTAGTTATTGTTGTTCACTTTTGCTGATCAGTCAGTTTATTAGTAGTATTTCTTTGTTAGGAAGTAGTCAGTTTACTAGTACACTTTCCTTAGTTAGTTAGTTAGTGCACTTGCATTAGTTAATTAGTTAGTTAATTAGTATCAGTTATTAGTACACTTTTGTTGGTTAGTTTACTTAGTTATATATTAGCACAGTTTTACAATGGTTACTAGCAGTTTCGAACCCTCAACCTCTAGCTTATAAGGCACTTAGTGTTCCTAGTGTAGGGCATAGCTACCACCACACCATATAGGCATATTAATATGTGAAGGCTGGGTTAATATGACACAAGAACAGCAGCTTATAAAGGCTTACAAGGGCAACAATCCCAATACTGTCAACTGGCACTTGGAGATCGCACTGGCTGTGAGATAGATGTTTGTTGTGTATCTATTTACCAGAAATCATTGTCATTTCACCTCTAACAACAAGTAATTTATATAGTCTACGAAATAATCTAGTACACAACATTGAGGACATACCATTAGGAATACAGCCATGATAGTCCTTCAGTATTTCCAGGAGCAGTGAGAGTAAACTAAGGAAAAAAGCAGTAAGATTTATGCAGACTATCAATGTAACCAAGAACTTACATCCTGATCCCAAAGATACATTTGAGCAATGCACATGTCATCAACAGATACAGCATCCACTATGTTCTTGGGTTGCATTCCCCGGCCGCTAATCACAATCTGTCAACCAATATCCTCAGCAACAGCCGTTGTTGAGCAATGCTCATTCTCATCCACCCTGTGTCCAAGCAGGAGGTTAAGAAGGACACAAACAAGTTGGTGAGGTTGTTAGAAGAGATGATGTGAGATAGACAGGAAGAAAGCAGAGGAGATGTTCCTAAAGAACGGTCCCAGTTTCCAAAGGTGAACTGCATAGCCATCGTTGGGAAATAGCAACACTTTCAACAGCGACAGTGATGTGAGCAGTTGGCAGTTCATTCATGAGAGGTGTACACATTCAAGGTACCCACATTTTCAACTTCAAGTTCCAAAGCATGCTGAGACTGACCACCAGTGCCCTTGAAAGCTGCGTGTTCAAGGCACCTATCCAGACACCAACAGCAACTGTCTGAGCATGAGACTGAGACTTCATTGCAATTGTTAACCCATTTGACAGATCAGAGATTTTGGTGAAGGGCCAAAATTTGTAGAAGTTGCAAAAGACTGCAAGCTGTGCTTGAGCACACGTCAGAGCTTTACCAGACAGAAACTATTGTATTTCATACCTGACTGGTGATCTGCCGGGCAGGATTTACAACTTGCTGCTTTGAAAGCAGGAACATCATTTGCATTGGCAGCTGAAAGGCTATGCTCTTGGTGAAAAAGATCATGTGCGCACCAAAGCCCCCTCCCCACCAAAACCTGAATCCCCCAAGCATCTGCTCTGAGCCAAAGGCCCCCCAGAGTTCATATCTTGACAGGGCTGAAGCTACAGCTGAATACAAAATCATAGAATAGTTTTGGAAAAACACCACTTACTGATCTTGTTTATGTGCAAACAAAGATGACATGATTCAGCTTCCTGGGAACTTCTCCCGTTGCCAATACTTGCACCTTGAGGTTGCAGACTGTTGGCTAGCTGGCATGAAGCCTTCTGATGATACTTGCCCAAGGTGTATGGACATCAATGGTGAGTGCAAGCACCAAGTACTGTGCGGCTGTGCCCTGCCGGAAATATTGCTGACATCATCTTTATTTACATGCAAACAAGATCAGTAAGGAGTGTTTTATAGAAACTATTCTACAATTTCATATTCAGCTGTAAGAGTTCATGGTGGCATGTATGGGGTCCCAAATTTGCGTACACTGAGCAGATCAGTGTCAAAGGTGGTTTGAAAGCCATACTTGTGGCCATAAAAAAAACGGTCCAGCTTGTATGCCTATTTTTTATTTTGCTCATATTTATTATCCTCGCACATGTATTACAGGCTCCATACCTCTTCAGGAGGCTGATGTATATGAATACCACTTATGCAGCTACTCAGAATTTGGTGTGAATCCATAATTTGTCGATAATCTACATTACAAAATACATCACAAAATAATGCCGGACCATTTTTTTCCGTAAACACAAGTACACATGCAAAGGGTTGAGGTATGGGCAGATGGTCAGGTCCCAGGAGTGGTTATGAGGTAAGACAGGGTGAAGGTATTGGAATGGGTTGTAAAGGGAGAATTGAAGGTGATAGCTATTGTGTTGTAGGGTACGGACGCCATTGAAAACTTGATCCACCAACCGGAAATCAAGCAATATACAAGAACGAGAACACACCCATGGGGTTAAGCATGGACTTGGCCATGGATAGCATTGATTTTTTGGCTGTGAGATGGATGGTACAGTTCCAGGTCTATGCGGGCGGAGGACAATCAACAAGGAGCGGCTGGAGCTCAGATTAACTGCAACCCCTGGCAATGGAGTTGGCGAGTGTTCTGGAGGATGGGTAAATAGCACAAAATATCAGCAAAGAACATGTATAGACTGTAAAGCAACACACATTTAATCCAAAACTAAACCTGAAGCCAAAAGAGGGGTTGGGGCCAGTGCTATCAAGCTCGGCAGTGCAAAGGGCTGGTGTTCCTTGAGTAAATCAAAACCACCATACAGTACAACTTCCAAAGCTAAGTATTTCCAATACCGAGGCGCAAGTCCTGTTTCATCACTTCAGGCAACCACTTTTTTAGTCTTATTAGTCTACACTTTTGTTACATTGACCTGACTAAAAAGACTCAAAGTCCCTGGCAAATCCAAGGTGCCTTGGTCATGTCCAGGATGGCTTGGTCATGTCCAGGGAAGTGGGTCATGTCCAAGCAAGTAGGCCATGACCTGGTCACCTGGGTCAAGTTGGTCATGACCAGGGGTAGGATAGGGTATGCCCTGGCAGGGATAGGGTACCTTGTGGGAGAGGAGGGAGACCTCTTGGGAGAGGTGTGGAACTTCCAGGGTAGGAGTAGAGGGTGCTGAGGGAGGAGTAGGGGATGCTTGGAAAGCAGTATAAATGCTTGGAGAAATGTCAGCCTCCAGAGTGGAATAAGATGGTGCAGGAGAGATGTCAGTTTATTATACCAGGGTACAACGCCATAGAAGCCTGTGGCCCCCACTGCCCTGGATACTCTGATACTTATCCTTTAATTTCGAAAAAATGGGGGTTTTTGATGGGAAATTTGAAAGATCAATAAGAACTGATCTCCCATGGGACATCTAAATATATCAAAGACCCAGAAAGGGTAGAGAACATATCAGGGTATCAGGGGATGAAAAGGATCAGCCTTATCCATGTCAATCTGCATGTTATATCAAGCAATCTTTAGACTCACCTCTTTTCATTAATTTCCTTTTATGGACATACAGCTTTGTCCTCATCCACTAAAACCAAAGGTCATCCAAAAAATATTTTGCAATCCAACCCCTTCCCACCACAGGATTGCCTTCATTTGGGGTAAGCCACCTGTTCTATGTATGGAGAAGGGGTCTGGATGCCTACTACAAGTTCTTGTCCTCATGGATAGAGTCCAGACAGTTTTTGTGGTGAGTTTGGCCATTTCCCAATTAGGTAGTGAAAACAGCTTTGACCTCATCCACTGCAAAAAGTTTGTGATTTCTCAATTAAGGAATAAAAACAGCTTTGGCTTCATCCACTGCAAAAGATTTGTCACTTCTTAATTAGGCAATGAAAACAGCTTTGACCTCATCCACTGCAAACTTTTGAAATTGCCTAATTAAGAAATAAAACTCTATTGAAATAAAATTGCCTAATATAGTAATTTATCAAAAATACCAAATGTGTCTAACTCTATGAGAAAAACATAAGTGTTTGATAATTGCCTAATTTGGTAATAAAAACAGCTTTGACCTCAGCCACTATGGAAATTTAAAAATTTCCTAATATAGTAATTTTTAAAATGCCTTAAATAATGTACAACCCAACCTTGGACATGTCCAACCTCACCTTGGTCATGTCCAACCTAACCTTGGTCATGTCCAAGTTGGCCTTGGTCATGTCCAAGTTGCCCCTGGTCATGTCCAATCTAACCTTGGTCATGCCCAAGTTGCCCCAGGTCATGTCCAAGCTGTCCTTGGCCAGATCCAACTCAGCATGAGCCAGCAGCTTCCCTTCTCTTCCCACTGCCCCATGTACCTTCAATTAGCCCACCGAAACACTCCCCAAGGTTACACACACTTCACATGTAAACTGACATCTCTCCTGCACCATCTTATTCCACTCTGGAGGCTGACATTTCTCCCAAAGCATTTTATACTGCTTTCCAAGCATCCCCTACTCTTCCCTCAGCACCCTCTACTCCCCCTCTGTCACCCCCACTGCACCCCCTACTCCTACCCTGGAAGTTCCACACCTCTCCCAAGAGGTCTCCCTCCTCTCCCACAAGGTACCCTATCCCTGCCAGGGCATACCCTATCCTACCCCTGGTCATGACCAACTTGACCCAGGTGACCAGGTCATGGCCTACTTGCTTGGACATGACCCACTTCCCTGGACATGACCAAGCCATCCTGGACATGACCAAGGCACCTTGGATTTGCCAGGGACTTTGAGTCTTTTTAGTCAGGTCAATGTAACAAAAGTGTAGACTAATAAGACTAATAAGTTGGGTGACTGAACTGGTTTCATCCAGAAAATTAGTAGAACAGATGTGACACTATTGCTCAAAATACACACAGGTAAGATGAGTTGGAATGTATCTATGATGCTGATGAGGGTTGGAAGTCCAGGAATAATGGAAGAGTACAAGAATGATAGCACAGTTTGCAGCGTGGTGAGACCGGGAAGAAAGAAAGAAAGAAAGATAAGCACCTGTGCTCAGTTTCAAGTATATACAAATTGTATTAGGCGTATGGATTGTATGTACAGATTTTGCAAATGATAGCACTGCAATATTGTTAAACTACAACTTTGTCCTTTGGGATCGTGTTAAGCAGGCTGGAGGTTGCTCTTGAGCTACAACACTACCGCCAGTAGCTTCTCCTTCACTGTCGCCAGTTAGTACATGTCCCTGTCCATGACTGCAACTGCAGCTGTGTCCTTGATTGTGCATGCAATGATCATGAGGAATACCTTTGTTATTGACTTCAGGAGCAGGATGAGGCTCTGGGAGATGCAGTTCCACATCAATATAATTGTCCTCAGGAGCAGGAGGAGGCTCCAAGAGTTCCAAGTCTGCATCAGGAGTGCCTGTTGTAATTTAGTAACATAATTCTGAATAGGGTTTTAAAGTGCGGTGCACAAACCGTTGGATAACTGACAACCGCACTGCACTGAACCATAGTGAGGGTAAATAAAGGTTGCACTGGTGCAGCAGTTTGCATCCAGTGCGGTTCTAGGAAATTGAAGAATTTGCATAACTGATCAAAACCGGTGGTCAACTGGTGCAATTTACATAATGAAAATAATTTATTAACTGTGTTTTTCAAGCTTGACTTTATATATTGTAAAGTAGATGTGATCTGGTAATCAAATTTACTTTATACTAATGTAAGAATACCTTTATACACTGTTCATAAGTAGAGATTATTTTATTACTGAATATAACAAATTTACAGACCTGGTACTAGCTCGTCATTGGCAAGCCTGATGGCAAGTAGGGCTTCTGTGACAGCATCCACTTGTTGATGTTGGGATGACACTGGTGGCGGCAGAAGGCATTCCAACAAATATGCCCTGGTTGTAAAATGCATAAAGTATTCTAAGATAGTTTGTCCCATTCAAACCATTGAGGAAAGTACGATAAGCAATAAAGTCCTTCTTGTAGTTGATTTTCGAGTTTTTCCCCACAGGAGCAAATTCAGTATCGTCAGATAGCAAAAATTGAATCTAAGTCAAAAAGCTAGTTACTAAATCAGCAGGTGTCTTCAAATTGTGGACTCACAATGATAGCAGATAAAGCAATACAAGTGTTGTTAACACCTTTCACCTAGACTTGAACCAGTGCTAGAGTTGTGATGTGAAAATCACACCCTTGGCAGAGGGACTGGAACTTAATCTGGCAGTTTTAGATGGTCAGATTTAAGTCACATGCTTCTTTGGACTTCGAGAAATCCAAAAAATTGAGGTGTCTAAACCATGATTTTAGGACAGGTGTAAGTAGACAAAAAGTTGCACTTTGAGTCTAAAATAAACGTCTATTTTACCGATTTTTCATATCCAAACTTGTTAGCAAGATATTCAATGTTCTTTATCACAGAGTCGGGCTGAGGCGGAGTGGAAAGAACATACTGCGAGGCAGAATTACCACTCATCTTACCCAAAATTGTTGTATAAACTTCCATTCATGAGAAGGCCCTCAAAAATAGGACATTTTGAGAGCACTGTGTTGAGCTTGTTGTTGACCAAGCTAACTGTGCTACACATAGTGCAAACATGTAGCTCAGCAAGCTTCTTGCCGCAGCTCCTAATCCTAGCCTCCACCAGACTCGGCAACAAAGATCATTGAATAGCTCAATAACAAGTTCAGATATAGAAATTTGGCAAAATAGATGTTTATTGTAGAGTCAAGACGCAACTTTTTGTCTATTTAGATATGTCCTAAAGTCATGTCTGAGACCCCCTAAAATTTCGGATTTCTCCAAGTCCAAACAAGCATGTGACTTAAATCTGACCCGCTAAAACTGCCAGATTAAGTTCCAGTCGTTTCACGGACATGGCTGATCTCAGTCATCAAAGTGTCCAAAAGAAATGACTGGCTCAAGTCTACCTTTCACCCCCCAGAGCATTCCCACAAGTGAAGATCCATAATTGAAAGTTGAAGAATCTGAACTGAGTGATTGTTTTTCAAAAAATATTGCTCATAAAATCTTTGAAGATCAGGATAGGATATGGGTATATACAAGGTATTGTACTCACTTTTGGTTGATATTTGTTCATAAATAGTTTAGTGTTATCCTGCTGGCTATTCAGATAGAATATTGGTGAAAATGGCAAGTTGACTGCAGAAGAGCCCAGGAATTCCAAGAGGGATTTGAGCACCGGTGAGTCGCAACGTAGAGGACTTCCAGCCTTCAAAATCCAAATGTTGGCTTGCACACCCACACCAGACATGATTTATCACAGCTGTACGCCCTTCTTTAGCCTGTAGCAAGAACTTCATATGAAAGAATTAGATTTACAGAAACAGGACCAAAGGAGTAGGACAAACCTTCTGTCTGAAGGGAGCATACTCTGCAGCAAGTTTACATAGGTTTCAATCGTTCAGATATAGATGTAACTCCTGCACGACTCGCAAGGCCCATTTCAAATTTACCATCCTCGAAACACTCTGGTGACACAGGCTCAGGACTTAGTACCAGCAGGGGGCCAACACATGAACAGATCCGAGGTAGGCCATGGAAACACCATAACTATATATTTCTTCCCAAGCTTCACGATTAGTTCATGGTTGAGAAGTGGGTCTACTAAGTCTGCAGCATTTTTTTGGATTTCTGTTGTTTTGCAAGAGCAAGTTGAGATTTCAAATCAGAGTTTTGCATGCAGAGTTTTGAGTTGTGCTCAAGGATATGTTGATTCTGTTCCTGCATTTTATCAAGAACCTGGGACGATGAGGACACCCTAATGAAAACTGTAGAGTGCCACTCACCTGGCGCAAGTCATACATAGTAACATTTGCAATACTTGGGAGAGTGTAAGGTACATATTCAGGATCGTCTGAAATGTCTGAAATGTCTGAAATGTCTGAAATGCTTCCATCATCATCTGACATGATAAGCAATAAAGCAAAGGAAAGAGGAAAGAAGATGAATGTGAATGAAGTTCGGAAATTCCAAATTAAGTATTTGAACCCAACAATCAATAATATGTGATTGTGTGACACAAAGAACAAACACATTATTTCTAAATAATACTACCTACCAGTTGCCAGTTGTATTGTATCTAGGAAAATCCCTGGGTCTATTATCTGAAGTCTCAACTTTTTATGCTAGCTCCAATATCAAAAGCTTGAACAGACACCGATCAACATACATCTTAAGCAAGCGGAGTACTTATCCAGGTGATGCCAGTGAGGTTATTGACCAGGGATAGAGGGGAGGCAGGAATAGTTGCTGCGAATTTGTGAAAGGTGGGCCAAATCATCGTTGAATCATCGCCGAGTTGTAGATGTAGCATTGTTTATTTTGAATAGCTTTGTACTGATAAACATCTTTGTTAGCGAGGCAGAAGGAATGCAAACTCAATTTAAGGAAAGCACGAGTTGCAGGGGATGGTTATGAGCAGGTTATGAGCGAGATGGATGATTATAACGAGGTCATCAGGCACTCATCAGCGGACCATAATCCCGGCCCAATTATAAGCGCGGAATCAACTTTCTGACAGACCTACATCGATGTACCCAGCGAACTCAAAGCGAACATCATAGTCGCAATAGCAATATTGTAGGCCTAAAGCAGTCCCCTCTATGAGGTTGACGTTAAATAAGAAACCTCGATAGAGGGGCCTGGAAAGCGGCTCCGGACCGTGGCACAGACTTCTTACGGCCATTTTAGGAAATAACTTTTACCTTCCGTTTTAGGATTTAGAGGTGGGAAAAGCACACTTGAGCATGATTTTTGTTCATAGTACCTCCAATACAACACTTCTTCTGAATGTGTCTTCTTTGGGATACAAATAAATCGCTCTCATATCACTGTAATGGCCGCCAAATGACTCAAAAAATTAAAGCATTCTTCTCTTACGGTACTGAGTATTGACTGAGTACTGAGTCTTCGGCATTGCAACATGCCATTTTGCAGTCTGTCCTTCTCTGAAACAAGCTTGAACAACAGTTGAACGTTCTGAACCAAGAGATCCACAGCCCTGAGCCTTACGTTAAACATTAAACTTGTGCCTTGCTTGAACTTGTGCCTTGCAGGCAATTCTTCAAAACTTTGATCCTCAATAGTGTCGAGAAAGTGTCTGAGCTTGAGAATATCGATAATACAAGAGCCATTACATCCATTACAGGCCATTACAAGTGAAAAGTAGCTATACAAACGGAAGTACGGAACGAAAATCATGCTCAAGTATGCTTTTCCCACCTCTAAATCCTAAAACGGAAGGTAAAAGTTATTTCCTAAAACGGCCGTAAGAAGTCTGTGCCACGGTCCGGAGCCGCTTTCCAGGTCCCTCTATCGAGGATCACCAATTACCAACCTCATAGAGGGAACTGTCACAGGTCTAGCAATATCGTTGTGGCTGAGGTACGAACAGGAATGACATCACGCGTTTCTCAAGCTTCAAAGTTGTCTTCGTTATCTTCGTTATGTATACACGCGTATGTTATAGTCGCAAAACACCAAGTAGTACAATATTGCGTTCTTCTCACGGATGCTTATCGCGATCGCATTTCAAGTGAAAAAGAACTTTACTGCGCCTGACCAAAGTTGACCTTGGAAAGTGTCTTGTAGAATTCCTTGCCTGATATAAAGCGATAGTTAACAACCATTCAACGAAGAAAGGTAAAAAGAAAAGGTAAAGTAAAAAGCTTACCTTGGATAGTAGCAATCTCGAGCTCGAGTGCACTGGGTTGACGTTGACCCGCAGCCCCCGCGATCGTGCCTGGAGAAGTTAAGAACCGAAACGGTAGTTCAAAGGCCAAGTATTTCATGAAGAAGAGAAGCTACCCACCTGCACCCCATGCGGATCCTAGAATACAAAAACAAGAACATTAGATTGATTGATTGACAAGAGAAGAAGAGAAGCAAATCGAAAAAAGCAAGCGTGAGCGCAAAATAAAGTTAAAAACACCGAAAGAAAAAGAGACATTGAAATGCTTACCACCACGGACTTCATCCACGCTGGACAGCTGGGGGAACGCATGGGAGTAGCCGAATGGGACAAAGACCATTCCGTGATGAACAAACGTCGACATGGCGTTCAACGCGGTTGTCTCCTGACCACCTCCGAGCGACGCAGTAGAGAAGAAGACGCTGACGTATTTGCCAGTTAGACCACCAGAACCCCAGAGTTTGCCGGTGGTGTCCCAGAAGACCTAGAAGAGCAAATGAGTAAATGAGTTTGAGACTCCAGTGTCGACGACCAAGGAAGAGCATGTACGTACTTTCCATTGAGCTAATACATTTTTGATCAGTATTAGTATATGCTAGTACAGATCGTTTCTCGAAAAAAGACAAAACTTACCTGGGAAGTTCCCGTACCTCGTAGGTATGCCAAACAGGAACGCATCGAACTCGACAAGTTTGTCGGCATCAATGGTAGGGTAGTCGTGTTTTCCAGGAGCGTGCATCTTAGTGAGGACCTCTTGGGGAAGAGTCTCGGGAACTCTAGATTATTTAACCTGTGAGACAACTGCCACTCATTGAAAGAAATGAAAAAAACGTACTGGAAGATAGTAACCGATCCACCAGCGCTTTCGATGCCAGCCTTCTCGGCCTCAGCCACTAGATGAGTTTATCGATAAGGCCCGTTGTTGCAGTGTTGAGAAAGTGAACATACATTTCGCTACGTGACCGTACATGGAGTAGATGATGATTGCGATTTTGGGAGCCATGGCGGTTGCGTTTGTTGTCGATGATGGTGATGGAGAAGAAGAGGAAAAAAGAGGGACTACGAGAAGCCCTTCTCTATTTTATAAATCGGTCCAGTTAAGGGCAGGTTTATTCGCGCCATCGAAGCCTGTCGAACTTTTTAACCAATTTGGGAATCGGGAAAGATGGCCGGTACCGACACTTCACCCACGGAAAAATCTTGATCCAATGGCTCTCTACAGCTAACTAATGGCTTCAGTAACACTAAAACGAGTTCTAGTTCTTCACGGGTGAGATTTCCAGAGTATATCTTGTATACTTATCTTGCATATCAATACGATGACTGCGTGGCCAGGTATGCTCAAAACGGGTACATCCTCAGCAAGCGAGTGGGTATTTCCGCTCTTCTTTCCGCGTCATACGTGTCAACCAGCTCTGTGTACAGCTATCTGCCTTGAGAAAACAATGCAAAACTACAGTTGAATTCGGTGTGTAAATTGAATCCTATATCCAAAACTCTGACTTGATTTCCAATATCTAGTATTCGTCGATGCACCTCTTGTCCTTCAACCTGAAGATCTATTCGACGATGAACCGACCGAACCAGAAGCAAACAAGGATCCACTGAAAGATTCAAGTGCCATAGTTCGCGGATGGTGGAAGTTTGCTGATAAAGAAAGGACTGTATCTGTTGGATTAGAGAATTCCTTGGGCTATTTGAAAGGCGTATTGGAAGCAGCAGTCACGGAAGGCAAGGTCTTCGATGGTATTTTTGGCTTTAGGTGCGCTTTCAGTCGTATCGATCCCTATCTATTCACTTATATCGATACAGTCAGGGTGCAGGCATGGCGGCAATTCTCGCTGCATTACTCGAAGACCCATCTAAACGACATCCCGACTTTTCCACCAATGGCAACCCTCCGCATCCACCCGTGTATGTTATACGTTCCATCGTACATCTCAATCAGCCCTTGACACTCATCTTCACATTCAAAGGTCATTCTGCGTGTGTGCAGCAGGCTTCCTCCCAAAATTTCCTGCCGCTGCTTCAATTATATCTCCAACATCCGGCCTCAATACGGTGACACTTCATATATCCGGCGTGGCTGACCAAATCATTCCAATCGCGAGAGCCAACCAGTTGGTAGCTATAACGCCAAATAGAAGAGTCGAAACACACGATGGCGGTAAGCACCCTCTCCCGTTCGTTCTTTCCCATATCGTACATAATTCTGTTGCTCAAAGGTCACTATGTGCCTTCGAAAACACCTTGGCGCAAGTTCATCGCCGCTTGGCTCAAGGATCCGACAGATACCAGTATTGTGTCGCCTGAAGCGACGGCGGATCCGGGAACAGCCGACTCTAATACCTCCACACCTAGTATCGCGAGTTCAAATACCGCTAGTCCCAGCCCTGTTCCAGAACGATAGACGACTACGCAGGACTGCATTGCATTATAGAAACTTTTTCCAAAAACGGTTCTATTATATGTCGACGTAGTGGATTCAACTCGTACTCCACCTCGGGAAATAACCTCGCGTTCATGGCTTTCAGGCCATCGATATCCGCTTCCAGCGCGTCTAAGAGTGAAAATTAGCACTGCGAGTCCGAATTGCAAGTCTGAATTCGAATGTTTCGTTGAAGAATTAAGCAAAAAGCACAGAAAAAAAAGATGTATGAGTACGCATTGGAGTGCTTTCTATCAGTGAAATCGAAATGCTATAACCTGCTGGTTCGTTACACATGTTCATAGTCCTGATAGATGGGAGAGATCTGGCGTGGGGAACCATCACAATTCCAGTCTCTTTTGCATCTACCCCTCCCATCGACGATCGTACATCCGGGCAAAACTTGGACTCCACTAGTGGCTGGCCACCGGCTACCACTCAGCTTACGCCCATACACAACGCCATCCGGCACACTGCACGGAAACAAGCCAGGAAGTTGACGTCTGTACTTACAACCCCAAGCACCTTAGCACCAGCCCTGTGTGCTGCCAGATCAACACCAATATCCACTCCGTCTGCAGCCCGCTGCCGTGACGAGTCAATCCGCCAAGCTTCGAACCAGTCATATATACACAACGTGATTCTCATTCCCAGAATGCCACACGGACAAAGTACTACCGTAAGCTTATCTCGCTTGAACTCGTTCGATAATCTACACTTTAAGTCTATCCTCCCAGATCCCCCCCCCCCCCAGGCAAGCTGAGTAGTTCATCTCTATCTCTTCATCCTCCGAGTAATTTAAAGATCACTCAAACATCCAGTCTTACTTCCCCACGGCTTGGGGAGTATCTGGGGAGTATACTTGAGTGACATTCTACTACAACGCATGACAGAAATGTCGATTCTCTACAATGAAAATATGTACTGAGTTTCGGGTAAGTGTGGGGTAAGTCCTGAGGTAAGTCCTTCCCTGACTCGGATGTAAGGGCTGTTCGCAAAAATAACGACTTTAATTAATTGGGCACTCAGATAAGAACTGATAAGAGCCGATGGATAGGTCATCAGTCCAAGGCTCTATCTGGCTCCATGCATAGGACTGATAGCAGTGGCCATTTCAGTTCAGTCAGGCAGCATAATTGGCTCTCGTTCAATCATAAGCAGTCGCGATTTGTGCTGCAAACAGCTCTCAGCCCCTTCCCAAGCCAACCCATTTGCAGGTTCGCGAATAGCGGCTCCAACGGTGGCTCCAACCACCAGTGTGAGCAGGTGTATAAGAGCCCAGTGTTTTTACCCCGCCTGACGCATTTCCACAGTTGATCTGTGTCTTCATCACCCAGTTTTTTTAAAAAGGGGATCTTCGGCATTGGAGCTGGCTTTCACTTGCCTCAAAGTTAAACGTTGAACGTATAAGAACATTCTCATCGGAAATTCTACAAAACATTAACGACAGAAATGTTTTTCCTTTTATCTTCCCGTACCGTTATTACTTCCTTCGTCTTCATTCTACTCCAACTTGGAGTCAATGCGCTCCCGGTCCTGCAATCACGAGTGGATGAACATGCTCCTCCTCAGGCGGCGCCTAGCTCACAAAGCGGTGTCCAAGTCGATCCTGACAGAGTTGAAGTTGGTGTTCGTTATGTCACTTTTGTGGGTGTTTACCGAGTTTTTCTCATTCAATCTACGTTGACAAACATTCTCATGTTGAATCCTTTGGTGATGACAGGAAGCGGCAAATGAGTTGAATTTTATAGGAGAACCTATTCCTATACCGGCTAGGGGAAGACAACTCGGAGAAGGATTATATCTATCTCGTCAGTTGGGCAAGTTTCCGGGTAAGTAACCGATTTACATATACTTGAAGTATTGGAACAAGGTTTTCTTTGCTAGGTAAGCTTTGGAAAGACGCTTGGGAGGTAGGTCTCGACTGTTTGCCCGTCTAGCAACTTCTTCTACTAAGCACTGATTTGATGTGCCTGCAGCGGGCTGTAGCACTACCGCGAAGTTAGAATCACTTTACTACTTAAATAAGTTCTGAAACGATGATTTTCAGAAACGCGTTCATACTTCGTATGGTCATACTGTACAATGACATGATACCAGTACCAGGTGACCGGATCTGATGATTGGCGCTTGGCTCTTAAGCGCCTCTATCTACATCTTCCTTTCGGCCCTCATTTTCGAGGGACTTTGGCAACGACTCCGGATGAGCGAGAATTGCACTGCTTCCACACCACGAATTTAGACTCTGCCTATTTATCTCGCAGTTCGAGAATCCCGCCCTTGCAAACTTGTCTGTCATCAAAACAGGCTCTCTTTCGAAATCTTGAATCGATGTGGCAGAATTGATTGGCCGGGAAGTCGATAATGGTTTTTGTACTAAGGTCTCGGCTTTAATGTGTCAATGATGCGTCCTTTTCAGTCTCGACGTTTTTCTAGCTAACCTTCTTCTGATCTACGGATGCTGGGCGTTTCTTAATGCGAATGACTGTATACTATTGCCCAGAGTGTCAAATTATAGCCAAATCTTCTTGAATATCTAGCTCTGAATCACTCTTCATCCTGCCTTTTCCACCAATGGCAACTCTGTGCATCCACCCGTGTATTAACATACGTTCCACCTCAATCAGCCCCTGGCGCTCATCTTCACATTCAAAGGTCATTCTGCATGTGTGCAGCAGGCTTCCTCCCAAGATCAATACGCTGACACTTCATACATGCGGCGTGGCTAACCAAATCATTTCAATCGCAAGAGCCAAGAGTCGAAGCACACGATGGCGGTAAGCACCCCTCCCGCTCGATCTTTCCTATCTCATCCCTAATTCTGTCGCTCAAAAGGTCGCTGTGTGCCTTCGAAAACACCTTGACGCGAGTTCATCGCCGCTTGGCTCAAAGATTCAACAGATACCAGTATTGCGTCGCCAGCGGATCCGGCCACACATATCACAAGTTCAGATAACGCTAGTCCTAGCCCTGCTCCAGAGCGATAGACGACTACGCGGGGCTGCATTATAGAAATTTATCCAAAAAGCTTTTATTCTATGTCGACGTAGCGAATTCAAACCGTACTATCGACAGATATTCCCTCCCCGCTCTCCGAGATAAAACAACCTACAAAAATCAAAACTGAGCTTGAATCATCGCTCGAGGAACATCATACTCATATCCACGCACCTTGCTGTCCAGCTGATACAGCGTTTTCATCCTCTCCTGGATCTCCGGGATATTGTTCTCCTTGACAGCGACGAGATAGAATCGACCATTTGGAGATAATAGTTCCTATATCGTATCAAGATCAGCTTTAACGATCCGTATATAGCAACCACGGTGTGAATGGATCCATACATGAACCATGTCCAAGAAAACATTCGTCACTTGCATACCACCCGAGCCACCAGCCCATGATCCTTCGATTCCGCGCAGCCCTTGAGCCTCCGAAGCTTCCACCGATATTGTAGGCACATAAGGAGGGTTAAAGCAGATGATATCCACGCTTCGCTTTAGTCGTGGATGAAACCCGTTTATAAAGGATGTCTGTATCGAGTCCAAGGTAACCTAGCGCCAAAAAGGAAAAGAAGGGGATCCTAGGATAAGCGAAAAACCCAAACGAAACACGAGTTTTAAAAAACCTTATTCTGCGCTCCAGTCCTCCGAGTGCAATTACAAGCACGAGCATTGATATCCGTGGATAGATATACTTTAGATTGTGATATCATCGGTATTCGTGGTTTCAGATACAAAGATACGAACACAACTTACGCGTCGATGAACCAAGGATGTGAGCGGCGAATGCGGAAACGCAGCCTGATCCTGATCTTTGATGCAAAGAATGGACGCAATAATGGACGCAATAATGGTTGAAAAACGGATGCGAAATGATACAAGTCAAGACGAGCTGTATAGAATAGCGAACCACCCACCCCACCTCGAGAAATAACGTCGCGTTCATGGCCTTCAGGTCGTCCAGATCCGCCTCCAACGCGTCTAAGAGTAAAAATGTATCCTCTGCATGGGATTGGGTTTGGGGTGCTTTCTATCACGAAATAGAGATGGTCTTACCTGCTGGTTCGTATACGTGTTCATAGTCCTGAGCTGATAGATGGGAAAGATCTGGCGTTGGAATCGTCGTCATCATGGATATGGACTGAAGGGCATCACATGATGTTTGCCCACGGGTCAAAGCAGAATATATCGAAGATAAGATCCTACTACCACCCTGTGGCTGTGATTTCCAGATACAAAGAGACATACACGACTTACGCGTCAATGAGCCAAGGATATGACCTACAAATGCGGATTCGCAACAGCCGACTGGAATATCTTATCCGTAGCTCAGTAGTAGAGTCAGCCTAGGTGACTATTTTCCCACACAATTATCTGAACTTAGAGCTTCAAAATTCGAAGTTTTACAGTGTCCTTTGAACAACAGTTCTGAGACAGCTCTATTCAAAATCACAATACAAGAAACTTAGCTCAGGAGCTGGAATATTGGGATGTTAAAGGATAGAATGCATTCTGAGACAGAACAAAACGCTAAAAGTATGAGAGGAAATATTCAAGAAAGAGATCTAGATATCAACAGTGCGGAGGAGAGTATTAACACAATGACTCGTCGACACACCATTTTTTGAATTTCTGATGACGTTCAACAATGGAATCCGATGGTACTATCCCAAAATCCTCATTATAAAAGAAGATAGCAAGAATAATGTCGATGTGGGTCATAGCATCGATTTGTTCCACATCATAATCCTTGAAGACAGTCCTAATCTCAGGTACCGGGTCATTCAGCGGATGCTGCCAGTTATCACTGATACTGGCGTGGCGTGCTTGGAGAGCTAGGTCTGAACCGTGACCTGGAACCTGGGACATCGTGTTAGAGCTTAAGTTGTGATAGAGAAAGGCCACGATGGCGAGAATTTCGGAGATAAAACCCACAGATTTACACAACTTGCGCTGGATACCTGACTTCGAGTTGAAAATCCTGTGCACATGGTTGTCATCCTGAGCAAGGAATATACTATCCAGGCTTTCAAGTGTCGCAGTCATTGTTGCCTCGAGGTCATCAAAAGACTGCCACTGAAACCCAGCCATTTCGTTCCAAGCGCCAAACTCATGAGAGGCATCTGGAAGGAAGATGATGCCTCCGGTATCAGCATCAAAAAATTACAGAATATTCCACAATTCACCCATATTTTCCACTACGATTTGACTCATCTTACTGCTGGATATGATATTATGAAAAGAGAGGTATCACATGGTGTTTGCACACGGGCCAAAGCAGAACATATCGAGCGAGCGATAAGATCACCATCCACAAGGGACAAAAATAGATATACTAACACCCTGTGGTTTCCCGATATAAAGAGACAAACACGACTTATGTGTCGATGAATCAAGGATATGACCCACAAATGTGGATACGGAACCGGATCCTGATGAAGTCTTCATGAAGATGAGCTGTATAAAATAGTGAGCCAACACCCTGTTGTATGTAACGCTTTGATAATCCCATATCGGACATAATACAACTCCGGATGTAATTACCAATCATTACCTATCCGGCTACCAGTGATGCCTCGTATGTACCGGACTACCTTAGAAATATCTATTATCGTGCACAGTATATAAGGCTTTCTCTAAAGCCAGTACTTATAGTATTAATTCATCCTTTTATCTCTCAAGCCTCACAGCTCCTTCAGTCCCTGCGCCGGATATTTACAACACACCCCACCTGGATAAATAAACTCGCGTTCACAGTGGCTTTCAGGTCATCAATATCTGCCTTCAGCGCATCTAAGAGTAAAATGTATCCTCTGAGTAGGATTGCTTGATAGGTTTGGTAGGAAGGCTCAGCTATCACCCGCGAGGAGTTACAGTATAGCCACTTTATTGTACTAGCCTCGGGATATTCTTTGAATTATTTTGGCCTTAAACTTTGTATATACGCAGCTCTAAATCTAAATAACGGTTCTACCCACGGTAGTTATTCACCTCTCCAAATGCTTCGCTTCACTGAATCTTTCTCGTGACGGGTTTGTGACGCCCATGATTCATTGGTTTGGACGCAATAGCTGTAGGGATGATATTTCATGAATTAAAAAAGGCACCGCAACCAAACGAGAATCTGGAAAGAATGACTCTGAGTCGTATCCTGGCAGAAAAGGTTTTACTTTTGAGCGTATATGAGCTGTTAAATCCACTCCTTCGTAGAAATTTGGCGAAAGAACTACAGGAATATCTTTGTATTCTGGTTGCCCATCCATATGAGTTGGCTTGTCGAAGACTAGACTAAGGGAGAATCCACTTGAACAGATTTTATTAAGGTTATGCAGACATTGTCGATTGTGAATTGCCTAAATAAGAAATAAACCAGCAACAAAAGAGCTGAGCTGAATAATAAGCCAAATAATAGTAGGCAGTAGCACACCTCAGCGCGAGAGCGAAGCGAAATGATCTCTTTGAAAAAAGCTGCCAATTTGACAGGCCCCCAATCCCACCAACATAAGCCCTGCATTTTATGATCAATAAAAGTATAAAAGTTGACCATTTCAAGTTTGGAAACAAGCTGAGGACTGAGGCTTGCACGTGAGCAATGATAAAACCAAAAATCATAAGCGTATTGATGCTTATAGGAAATTTTATGAGGAGCAAAATCATATGCATACCTGTCCTTATAGGACAGTTTGCCAGCTGGAGTTTTGGAATTTTCAATTATGACGTTGACACAGTATTGGGCAAGAACATCATGATTAGCCGGTGTGTCAACGAAGAACTGTAAAGCCCTTCTGGCGTCAAAGAGAAAATCAGGAAATGAAGCATGACAGAATTCAAAGTTAGATTCTTCAGGCGAAGAACCTACGAATAGAGAATGGGCTCCAGATAATGCAGCTCGGATGGTTCCTTGATTCACAGATAAAACACCTGTGAGGAAATCGTTCCGAGGGGCCCCTCGCCAGTACCTCCCGAGGTCATAGGAAGCTCTAGGGTCCCGAC
This sequence comes from Rhodocollybia butyracea, assembly GCA_015501585.1. NCBI lineage: Eukaryota > Fungi > Basidiomycota > Agaricomycetes > Agaricales > Omphalotaceae > Rhodocollybia > Rhodocollybia butyracea. The sequence goes on from JADNRY010000033.1 coordinate 275,572, forward strand.
CTGGAAGAATCGTGGTCAAAATACCAAGAATTCGAAGAAGGAAACCCCTGTCTCTCTGTGATGACAAAATTTGACGATAGACAGCATCAAGGTCAGCATATGGATTTTCCCACTCATCGCTTGGATCAGAAACCTCAGGCTGAAGTCCCATAATAATATTGAGACGATCCTCTGGGACAGCACCATCATCATCAATGTATTTCAGCACAGTCGAAGCATATATGAACTGCCCCGATGCCCTCTGTACAAGATGGTTTATTTGACTAGGTGTAGGCCATGGACGCGGGGTATTCTCCATGGTATGTGAATGTCGAATGGAGATTTCTTTAAAGCGTTGCTTTAAATATCGCAAGATGTCGCGAGAAGCCTCTTCAACGTTATCAAGAGACATTACTTGCAAAATATTACGGAAATGTGTTCTTTTGAAGGATTCCTTGATGCGGGGTTCGGGCCTGCTGGTTATGAGGATATGGAATGGTAATATGTGCGTCGGGGAAACCGGCCTCTGCATTGCTTTCGCAAGAACAGTCAGTATGCGTTGTTGATCTCGACTATTAGAGCATTCATCGAGCCCATCAATCACAAGGATTCGACAAGGTTTGACTGAGAATACTGAACCTAGCCGCAGAGTTTCCCCAAACGCGGTGTTGGAGGTAAAATGAGAGTGGTTATTCTGACTTCCTCTACGTAGCGGAGATGGTGATGACTTGAACTCGGCATTCATTTGAGCCTTTAGCCAGGGTTGAATAATGAAGCAATCAAATTGACTCTCAATTGATGAAGTCAGCATGAGAGGGTTTGCGGCAACCGCGGCATCAATAGTCGATCGTAGCTGGGGGATCCCAAGAGCGATCTGGAGCGCAATGGTTGTGAATAACTGCTGGGGACCGTTCCGTGCAGCATCTGAGCGCCAGAAGAAGAAACTGCCGATAAGAGTTCCGTTCTTTACACAACGTTCGGCAAAAGTTTGGGCGATAGCAGACTTGCCTGCTCCAGCAGCGCCATAGAGCCATTGAACGGCAGGTTTATCGACATCCGTTGAGTTAGCCCAGTTGTTTAGATCCCTCAAAACAGTTTCGCGGGTGCCAGGGAGACAGAGAGGAGGTGGAAAACGTGCTTCTGCATCCAATAGTGCTGAGGGAGATGAGTGGCGATACAAGTCATGCAGACCTTTGTTGTATTGAGCACAAGCATGTTAATGTATAAGGGATGCACACCTGTTTCTCGCTGTCCTTGCAATACAAAATCATGCCCAATGTTATAGAAGTTTGCTCCTCTAATGTTCAGGTTGTGAGCGCCTGTAAACATTTGGGGCCCGCTCATCAAGAGTAAAGTCCTGTTCCCAGAAAGCAAGCTAGCAAAGTAGTGGCCTATTTGAGTTTATTCGAGATTGAGTTCGTCTGCCTCGTGTCCCGCTGGCAAAGTTCCACCGAAAGACGGGCAAAATAAGGCTTGCAAGTTAAGGAGAAAAGAGCGCCTGGCACATTGATCGGAAATCTTTATAAAGACGCGGGAAAATACACTTTCCGACAGTAGCATTTGCCTCGGGCACTGCCCAGTGCTGGATGTCGACGAGGCTGAAACTTCGTGCTGTCAGGAGAACTGATTGGATATAATCATTTTATATAACTTCAATTTAACCAGTGAATATGTGTGTGTTTATCGAACTCTTTGGACCTAGCAACACCATGTTCGGTGCTGTCCACTGGGACTCAGTACTCAGTACAGTGTCCCACAAGCGTCTTGTCAGGAATTACAGCTCGATATTGAAACACAGCCCTGAACATAGTAGTACATGTAGACACGCACGATCCGGGGTGTATCTGCTACGCGAAAAGGTAGATTTAAGAATTGTTACCAATTCTTAATCCGGATCGTATAGATCTACGGGAGCTGCCATAGTCTCATAAACAAGCATGTTTACAGTACAGAGGACATTGATTGTGATACCGATTTTGAATGTCTCTGCTCTCGTTTGTCCTGCTATTGAACTTCTCGACTCAATAGGAAATCCGACAAACGTGTAGTGTGTAAACTTGCGCAGTGTTGGGTTTCGGCGATAGTGAGAAATAAACAGGATGTTTAGACGTGATATTAGGGGCGAGGAAGCAGAGAAAGAAAAGACAGATATTGGGATAGGGTTTTGCCCTAGCAACCTGCAATGCGCTGGAATCGAGCTTATCTTCTGACTTTCGTTGAGGTGGGGGTAACGAGATACCAAAAAGGGGTAGGTACTAATTCGAACGTTGGTTCCGCAACGCGCGACGTTAAAGAATACAGTGGTTAATGATGAAACAATCTCAAAGATGTGTGAGCAAAGACGATTCCATGCTCATCTGCAGCATTGATACACTCTGCATCCATCACACTTCCACTGGGAGCAGCGAGATATTTGACCCCGCTCTTCCTTGCACGATGAACGTTATCAGGGAAAGGGAAGAATGCATCGCTTGAACAAGCCACCCCTTCAAGCTTTGCAGCCCACTCCTTTTTTTCCGCGTCAGTCAGGCCCTCTACCTGACCCTCAAACAGACTCTCCCACTGTGCTTTTTCTCCTCCCTCAAGCGTCTCACCGCCAACGAAAAGGTCGATGGCGTTGGCTTTTTCGGCGCGCTTAACACCTTTCTTGAATGGAAGGGCGAGAACGCGCGGGTGGTGGCGGAGCCACCACAGGTCGGCTTTGCCTCCAGCCAGGCGGGTACAGTGTATACGAGATTGCTGTCCGGCCCCAAGACCAATTATGGCCCCGTGCAGAGCATACGCTACGCTGTTTGACTGCGTGTATTTCAAGGCCAGAGTAGCCAAAATAAGATCTGTCTGAGCAGAGGATGGTAGCTAAAACGTATATATCAGTAATGTAGATCTGGGCGGAGATCATCCACGATAGACATACTTCTTTCTCCTTGGTGACGATGTTGTTGAACAATTTCCCGTCAATCTTTGCATTGTTGCGCCTTTGTTGCAACGAGATTCCGAAGACCTGTTTGGTTTCAACTTCTGGAGGCTCGTAGCTGGGATCAATCTGAGGAATAAATCAACAAGGAACGAAAATGAAAGCACAGAACCATACATACTTCGAGCACACAGTATTTTCCGCCCTTTTTCTTGCTCAAAACATCCAAAGCCTCAGGGGAGTATCCTGGCGCAATTATACCGTCTGAGACTTCTCGGGAAATGATTTTCGCGGTAGCGAGATCGCAAGGAGCAGAAAGCGCAATAAAGTCGCCGAAGGAGGACATCCTATCCGCACCTGTTGTAAGTATTAGCACGGCAGCGGGGATCATAACTTGTAGACGGACCCCGAGCACGGGCATACGCGCAAGCCAACGGTGTCAATGGCTCCTTCAGATCATCGACACCATAGACCTTTTTCTCCGTCTCGTCAAGCTCAATACCAACAGCAGCACCAGCCGGTGATACATGCTTGAAAGAGGCGGCAGCAGGAAGGTTGAGCACTTCTTGAAGCTCCTTGACTAGAGCATATGAGTTCAGAGCATCCAAAAGGTTGATGTATCCAGGAGAACCACACAACGCTAGGAATATTCACGTTCAGCTTTAGACGAGAATCAAGACAGAACACACAAACCTTTGAACGGCAGCTCTCCTTCAGTAACAAAGGCCTGAGCAGGTTTTTGATGAGGGTTCGCACCATACCTCAAAGGAATCCGTTGTACAGTCCCAGCGATTTTTTCCACTGGCAAATCTCCAGACGCATACTGCTCGCGGAAATACCCACTAATCGCCTCATCGTACTTTGCAGTCATTTCGAATGCTTTAAGAGCTAATCTACTTCGGAGTGCTTGTCCGACATCTCCTTTGCCGTTCTTCCAAGCCTCTAAAAATTCAGTATAGTCGCCAGGATCAGAAAGCACAGAAACACGTTCGTGGTTTTTGGCTGCCGCACGTAAAAGTGTTACACCGCCAATATCGATTTCTTCGACAGCATCTGCAAGCGTGCAGTTGGGCTGAGAGATTGTGGAAGTGAACGGATAGAGATTGCAGACGACTATCGAAATGGGTTCAATGTTTTGAGCACTGAGATCTGCTTGATCAGAAGGGATTGTCCTTGAGAGAATTCCTGATTGTTCAGTATATATGAGCGAATTGCGATTGTGCAGACGTGTTGAACAGACCTCCATGAACAGCAGGATGAAGCGTCTTGACTCTGCCTCCGAGCATTTCTGGAGCCTTAGTTATGTCAGAAACATCTCTAGAGTTTCTTCAGAGAAGAAATATGGGTGATAGATCATAATAACCCACCCAATAGGTATGCCAGCATCTCTGATTTTTTTCGCAGTTCCACCAGAACCGAGCAGCCTGACGCCGGCTGTGTCCAAACCTTTTGCAAACTCGATAAGGTCTGCTTTGTCATAAACTGACAATAGAGCTACGCAAGTTATATTTTAGCTTTACTGAACATCCAGCAGAGTTCGATCTGTACCGATGGGTTTCGACATGACGGGGACGCGAACAGAAAAAGTTAAGGCGCCTATCTTGAAAACGTGACTTTCGATAATCGATATCGAATCATCTTTAGATGCATTCAAGGCGTATCAGAGCCTACAATTCAAGTAAGTTCTAAGCCTGTATCTCTGTGGTCAAGCTGCTTAAATACCCACATGTTTTCCACTGAAGTGACTAAGTACTCCAAGCATCATTGAGGTCTAGTAGGAGGTCCGACGAGTTTAACCCTAGTACTACCACCAAATATAACCAGCTTCAATTCAAGCGATTCTATAATCCTTTATAATCTCTGGTCGGTTTTTATGATTCACTCTGACGTAACACTGGCGTAAGTACCTCCGTATTCAAGACCAGGTGGTGGGTGGGGCTCTCTCTGGCCTTGAACTCATTTACGTCGAAATAATTTCTATCGCCATTGGAGAAAAGGAATTTAATCTAAACCCGTAAATCTTCCGCTCCTTTTCAAGTAATACATCTGTAGTAGCAACCTTGCTGTTAAAATCAAGTGCACACAATACGCTTATGTCGGGGTGACGAAGGAGAAGGTGGTGAGACGTGTTACTATAATGTAAGTAATACCTACATGAGATGGCGTTAGTCACTCCGGGAGAAGCGGTGTACTTACTGCGATCAGGCTGAAGTAGAATAATAAGCATGGTGATGGGAGTTCGCCTTTGCCAAATTTGCTGGGCCCCTGGTCATAGTTGGTCCTGCCTATGGCAAAATATTATAGGCATCTAGCTCATCTTAAAGAAGTAGCCACACACGCGGCTCCCTCCGTCAAACCGATCCATGTACCCAGACCCCACCAATTGCACGACCTACCGTAACTATGAAACCGGAAAAACGTGCCCATTAGTACATTAAACTGCTGCTCCGCTTCCTCTAAATGTGCGTTGGCAGATGCTGGATCTGTTCTCTCTTATCTTTCACTCGAATCTCATTTTCGTTTCCGCACAGTTTGCTTCATCGTGATTTGCTATTACCGAGGGCATCTGAATTTTTGGAAAAGGCGCAGTGGGGGTGGGCACCCTTGCTGCGTATGTCAGTGTTATGGGTCAACATCTGTTCATCTTGTTTGGTTGTGATCTGTGTATGTTTGACAAGGGTGTTGAAGACCACAAGAGCGCAATCCATTTTCGAACTTTGACAAGAATTCGTAATAGCACTTTCAGTGTGTTTAGGTGTCCCGCATGTGCCGTCGCGAAGGACTAAGCCTTGTTGTTTGACCATGCCATACGAAATGAATATACATATGCGCAAGTGTATAAGCTGGCGAGGATCGTACTGATGCAGCCCTTCGCCTGATAGTCGGAACCCAAATATTTCAATGTCTACCTTGTGTTGAATAGACATACGCAGTAATCGATCACATGAACAGGCAGGTTTGGCCCAACGACGCAGTCTAGAAACAAGAAAGAGCCCTGATATTGTGTTGTGGGTACACATACATAAGTAAAGATCGTTTGGTGCTCGTGTGCGTGTCAGAAAAATGAGGATAGGTACATAGTAGGAAAAATAAGTGGGATAGCGCCGAACAACGATGAATAAAGATTACGAGTCTACGACTACAAAGATGTCGATAGCAAACAAAAGTGACGAGGGGGGCGAAGGGACGAAAGGAGAGAGAGAGAGAGAGAGAGAACGAGGGTGGCCGGAGATATAGTTCAATGCACTTACACACAAGACAATGAGAGAGAACGAAACCCAACCAAAAACCATAATATCAATATCAATACAACACCTGGTTCCAGAACCAGCAGCACACATAGGTTTAGATTATTTCGCGAAAATCTTGGTGGAGTTGGGGCACAACGAAGGGCAACAATAAGATCACCACCACCGTTTGTACTTTCCAGGACTACTATCCAGCCCACTGGGACTGTCATACAGCAATTGCCTGTCCTTTCCAAAAATCCCCGACGCAGGGCTCATTTCACCAGCTCCACCGGGCCCCAATCTACGAAACTCCTCGTCGAGTAACGTACGAGGATCATGCGGATCGTAGAGACCACTGGACCCAGGTGTACGGAAGGGAGACATGCCTGTGAACGATGGCCGGAAGGGGGAATCGTCCAAAAGAGGGAAGGCTAAGGATTTCTTTGGCGTTGATGGTGTGCCACTAGAGTCGAACGACATGGTTGGGGGTGGGTCAAGGTGCGATTTATAATGAACAAGGCTTGCTGAGGGACTCATATGCAGACCTTTGTGTGATAGAGGGGTACGCATGGGAGAGATTTGGAGTGCCGTTAAATTCGGAGGTGGAGTAGAGGGACCTGTGCTATCATTATCATCATAATTTCGAGGAGGTGGCGTAGAGAGCCGCATTGATCGTGAGCTCCGTGAACTACGTGATTTTAGTGTACCCTTTGACTTGCGACCTTTTGTCGCAGCCTTTCTACTTGTAGGTGATGGAGGTAATCGATCAAAGGGCTCCTGTGGAGAAAGTGAGTATAACAAACAAGGAAGAATAGGACAAACACTTACAGCTAAAACAGTCTTTCGGTTTTTGCTCTTGACAGCACTGAGTAAAAGCCCTTCGTCTTCCGATTCGTCATCTGAAGGGACGATAGAGGGGACAGAAAAATTAAGTTTTCCACCAAGTCTGGAGAGTTCCTTTAGACGAGTCGACTCGCCCCAGAACTGGACAGGAGTCAACGTAGTTTTAGAAGAAAACACATTCTGAGAACCGTCTTCCTCATCACTGTCCAGGCCAGCCACCGTTGCAGAAGGCGCTAGACAGAGAGGCCCGTCAGCTATTTGGATGGGAGCATCCAGCTCCATTTCGCTGCTCGACGGGGGAGGACTGGAAGAACTACAATTGGGTGTAAGTTCCGGAACAGACGAAGTGGATGCCGACGACGAAGGCTCCATGAACTGTGAATCCAGGATCGAGGAGGAAGGGGACGAGGCTTCTCCATCAACTTGAGATGTTGCTCGCGAAGAAGATCTCGACGTTGCAGAGGAAAGCTGACGGAAGCCCGATTCAGCTGGTAATGGTGGAAATACGACCTCAGATGAAGTCACAGAAGCCTCTCGGTAAGGTTGGAGTGGCGGAGCCGGTTTAATTACAGGAAAGATGGCAGCGGCAGGAGCAATAGGCCGCTGGTGACCCTTGTCAGAAACGGCGACCTTGATTTCTTTCTTGGCCTTCTTAGTCCTGCGATCTGAGGTACTATCGGTATCTTCCATCTGCTTTCGCCCACGTTTAGTCCTACCGGAAGCATCGGCACCGCTTTTTCCACCATTCATGTCCTTGCAAAATTGCTTTCGGAACCCTCCACCTTTGAAGCACTCGAGATCTTCATCCCAGATAGCCCACTGAGTGCGGCCTAAAGCACGATCGCGTGTGACCTTGCGGAAACATGCGGTTGTACTTAAAACATGACGGATGCTATTCATCCAAGTCGTTTCCCCACGTTTGAAGAAGGGATAAACGATAGTTATCCAATCGTATATCTCCTGTAGGGTTAAACGGTGATCGGTTGAAGACAGGATAGCTTGTCCGAGGAGAGCTGCGTAGGATAGATCTGGCTTGTTTGGCGAATAAGGCCCCGAGGGAAGGGTATAGGGGAGTTTCCCATAGGATTCTTCTTCAGGGGGCGGGCCCATTGGACCTGGCGACGAGACTAGGTTGACGATAGGGCGAACGGGCGAAGATTGTGGAGATGTGGGAAAGGGCGAGGATGAAGGAAGAGGAGACCAATTCTGGTTTGAAGTCTGCATTCGTCGTATCTGAGGAGTAATTGGAGGAGCAGCGTTGTTAACTGGGAGAGAAGCTGACTGGACCAGAGGATATAAAGGCTCTGGGGCAGTGAGCTGTGTAGGGGTTTCTTCAACTTTGGGTATAACCTGGTGCAGATTAATTAACAGTTCTATCTGTCAGAATGCAAACCCACCGTTTTCGATTGGGAGAGTGTGTGTTCGCGGTAATATTTCGACTGCTGAGGGGTGAGAGGCGGTGGTGATCGACCCTAAAGTAAAAACGGATCAATTAGATATTTCCAAAAAAACAGTCCAACGCGTAGACATGCCTCCGAAATAGACACTGAAGGTTCCCTCACGTCACTGTGTTCGTCGTCGCGTCGTTTGAGCAAAGTATCAAAAACAAAACTACGGCTAGACGCGCTGCTCGGCGTCGGCGAGCCTGGTAGCGTCTCTCTCCGTTTCTCCTTTTCTTTTCGCTGCTTTTTCTCCCTTCTAGCCTGTCTCTGGCGTTCAATAATGACCTCCATGCTGTCAAATTGGCGCTGAGAAAAACCAAGGTCTGTCGGCTCTGATTTTACCGGTGTGACGGGAGGCGACGCGTCTCTAACCGAATTGGAGCTGGCAGAACGTGCAGAGCTTGAGATTAAGCTGTCTGACCTTGACAGGCCAGAGCTGGAACTGTTGCCTCTATTGACGCGTGAGGACTGACCGTTTTCTGCGGTCAAAAAATGGCGCATTTCGTCGCTGCGTTGTTGGAGATCTTCTCGTGTGAGCCCAAGAGTTGTGAGCAACTGAGAAATTGGAGAATGGCGTCCATCATTAGTGGTCATGATTCTAGGATGAGCTCGAGCGAGCTAAAATATCGACAGGATGAAGAGAATATGAAAATGGAAGGAAAATGCCGAATCAGATAGATATGGCGGCTCCCAACGATGAACAGAGCGTCGTTGGCACCGTTCTCGACAACGACCAAGGAGGGGGGAATCAAGGAAAAGCAATTAGCAAATATAATGTGACAGATCAAAAACCACCCGAATCCATAATCCGCCGGCTCGGCGTAATAACTTTTAATCATTGTCTTAAACTTGTTACAATAAAGTACACAACTACAGTACACGACTACAGTGGTAACGAACACAATTTATCATGGCTTCCATTCTACATTGTTCAGCCAGTCAGTCAACATTGTACACAGTTAATTTTAAGTTAGCCTACCGTCTTCATCTAAAATCGTATTCTCCTCAACACAAGCTTGCACATAATCGGAAACGATCAAGCGCCGATGTTTTGGACTAACCCCCGTTTCGTTTGTTAATTCAGTCACAAAGGTTTAAAAAAAGGACGACTTGCTTGCACGTTCGGCGATCTAGTTCAACACGACGACTGATATCGCGTTTATCAATGACAATGTGTGTAAGCTTGGCTTCGTCGAGGTCGACGATGCGTCCACCGTGTTCGATAAGCAGTTCCTTGACTTTGGCGAAACTATGCCGACACCTTGCTCAACCCTGGATCAACAAGTGGGCAAAACAAATCAACTGACCTCTGATTGATTTCATCCTCGTATTTGGTGTGAACGCCCATCCCATTTTGAACTGCGTTTTCCGGTGTGTCCAAATAGAAACACCTTCAGGATGCAGTCAGTACGAAGGCCGCGCTACTGGACCATAAGACCTACAGATGTTTAAATATATGATCCTGATCATATTCCATTGCACTATCGTCCTCTCCCATTTTGATTTCTTCCTGTTCAGGCTGATGTGGCGTCGTGCCGTTTTTTCAAAAAATTTCATGAATTAACTCACCATCTCAACATCCTCATCTTGTTTACTGGGATATTCATTAGCGCCGTCGTTATCCTCGTCGTCAAAGCTGGGTCCTTCTCCCGCGACATCGTCATTATCAGAGTCGTCATCTTCAGTTTCGGATTCGGCCTCTGAATTAGAGTCTTGAGGCTCTGGTGCGTTAGCTTGGAACCACTCTGAGTTTGCTTCTTCCTCGGGTTCATCCTTCACTTGAGTCTCTACAGTTTGCGATCTGTTTACATGACCTACTGCAGTGGACGACGCAGCCTCAGTCATATCAACATCCTGATCGTCCTCGGGATCGCTATCCTGATGCTCATCCTTTACCGCACGTCGGAAGAAATATCTAAGCAAAAATGTGGCGTCTCGGTAATGCGGAAATGAGAAAATGACAACCACTGCTACTTACTTCTTCTTCAAGGGAGCCTGATGTCCGAGGGCGACAGAATCGTTGATCCAATTTGGTCGGAGTACGTCGTACTTTCCTTTGCTGATGATGTTAGCCAGCGGGTGCGCTGGAGATGAGTTTCAATGAATGAACTGTATAGGTGCAGAGCCAAAACACAACAGGGCTTACGGATAAAGTCATCAGGACCATTGTAAATGATATACATGTTTTCATGATTGGCGGCAACTTGGAAGCAGGATCCGCCATTCTCATGGATCCTGGGAATTCAGTAATCAGTAAACGTTTTCAGTAGTTCAACATGGGCAGCACGTCTTGACCAATTCCTTCCTGTCCGCCGCTTCCGTCTTCGATTTGGCGTATGTCATCACAACTGGAGAACAGATGAGTTGCGGGAAGTTGGAATAGTATGTAAAACCCACCAAAATTCAGGCCGTCGAAGACATCAGTGAGAACTGGCACGACGCCCTTCATCTTCGGACCTCGATGGCCGACTACCTGAGGCTATTTGCTGTCGGTTAGTGAATAGGTTACATGAAAATTTGAATTACCTTTTTGGCCGTGACCTTGCGCTTTTTCTTGGACACGCTGTTGTTCCATCAGTAAAAGCACACGGGGAACACACAGTAAACATACTCAACAGTGTCCTCCATCTTACGCTTCTTAACGTTCCGTAAAGACTCCAATAGTTCTACGGGAATGAATTGAAAACAATTAAATGGCTGAAAAGCACTGGTGACTCTTACCAGAAGAGGTTAAACACTGTTCTGCGTCAAGATCGTCACGAATGCACAACGCTCTGGGGAAACGCATCGTCCAGCCCATATGATATTGTTCTAGTCGTAAAACTCAATATAATCCAGAGTAGACCGTAAATTTACATACCCGAGGTGGTGATCTCCGCAGCCTTGACCTTGATTATGAACCTCCTATCCACCAAAGGTCAGAGACCCTCTGGATAAAATCGGAAAATAGTTGATATTTACTGGTCGGGTTCAAGATAGAGGTCCCCCTTATCATCGTAGCCCTTCTTCGACGTAAGGATATCTTCTGGAGGTTTCTTCGGATCTCGTTTCTTCCATGATTTGGAACGTATCCAGACATAATCAGCATATGACAGACCAGTTCCGATACGGACAAACGTGGAATATCTAAGAGTTTCAGTCCAGTTAATCCATAGAACATATGTGATTGAATAGTGATCCTACCGTTGAACCCCATCTGTTCGCGAATCGTCGAGAACAGCGCAGATGAGGGTAGAAACTCCGCCACCACGTGAACCAGTGCCATAGTTTCCGGCTGGAAGATCATGCCTTCAGTCGATTATAATTTCAGCAAACCGAGGACTTACCGACAACCAGAACGTCAACAGTCTCCCCCATACCGTCCTACACACATCCTACATGAGCAAGAAGATTAATAATAGTGTTGAAACGTGCCATGTATTCAGGCTTGACTTTAATCCAGTCTGAATTGCGTCCGTTCAGGATGTACTTGGCCTTCGGGTGTTTGATAACAAGCCCTTCACCCCGCGCGTCCATGACCTCTTCCATTTTCGCCCTAACATCAGCGGCTGATTTTCCCTTGTGCTCTGTGGCAAATTCGATGACTCCCTTGATCTCGGTCAAACACGAACGCAGATTGCGTTTCCGGAAAGAGGTGCTTTTGTCAAGGAGGGATTGTCCGTTTAGGTAAACCATGTCGAAGATCTTGACTGAAATCTCTGTTATAAAGATGATAGGCAGAAAGGGGGGAACGTACAACATGGCTTGGGTCCTTTTTTGGACTTGTCTAGCATTCGGGGGTGAAAGTGAGAATGAGTAAAACGCATTGCAAGTGCAACTAGCCTAATGCTGCTGTTTTCAGCGTTCCGAAGGGCAATGTCCGCCCCGATTCTTCATCCCAAACCAGCATTTCTCCATCCAGAATGGCACTATAAGAGTCGGTCAGTGTGGTAGCTTGTTTGAAATGTCGATAGACTACCTGTCTACCCGTCCATCGAATGCTGGAGCAAGTCTGGGGGTAAGACTTCCAGTTGCTGTGGTTCTCCGTGTAAAACGAAGGCATAACTTTATGTAATTTTAAACTGACCTTTATGTTTTCCATACAGGTAGGTGTAGTCAGTTCCTTTCCTGTCGTTCGATAAGTTAAAGAACCATCACAAGTTACGGCGAACCTTGAGCAGTAGAAATACTCATTTCCACGTTTATGAAGCTGCATTCGCTCGCCATCCAACTTTTCTTCGATAAAGAACTCCAAACCATCCATCTCTTTGACAGTAAGTTCTATAGTCTTAGTCGGCCTCTTGCATAACATAGGAGTGAACGCATGAAATAGTTGAACGGATTTTTCCTAAATGCTATGTATAAGCACTTGAACGATAACAGACGAATTGACAGACAAACATCAGGATTGAGACGAAGATTGGGATCGTAGAGCGTCCAAGCAACCTTTTTCATATCAGAACAAGTGTTATACAGATCTTGTGCATCAGGATGGAAGACCGATAGCACAGTGGTTTCTTTGACAGATATGACCATATCTATTGGACAATGTAAGCGAGAGAAGCCTAACAAAGTCAGTAACATATAGAACCTTTCAAGATAATTCGAGCAATCCATTTTTGCTCCTCCGCTGTGGCGTTATCGTATACTTCTTGAAGGATGTCGCGCTGAGCATCTCTGGGACAGGAGGGATCAGCGACCAGGTCAAGTCAACATAACGGGTAATACGCACCTGTTACCCATCGCCTTGCATAGACCATCCAGTATCTCGTTGAGCTTGGCGATGGTCAACGAGCCTTCAAGCACCGAGGACCGTTTATAAACAACATCAAAAAGAACACCAGGAAAGTCTCCAGAAGATTTCTGTGAAATATATTTGAGACTATTCAGATGAGACAGCATGTGCAATTTACATTCTTCTCGGTCGGTTTCTTCCAACCTAGTAATTGTCTTCCGGCGTCGTCACTGTTCTTAGCACCGATGAGCTTGAGATACACTTTGGCAAGATTCGTTTCTTTTAATCCGTATGCCGAGCGGTCCCGATCTTTCTGTGGGGAGTAATCAGGTCTAATGCGTCGAGATATGGCAAAAACAAGCACCTGTGGCAGAATAAGTCGCAAGACAGGAAACAAGTCATTCCCGACTTCAGTTCTGTAGTGCTACACGAAATTTGGTCAAAAGGATGTATTTCACAGCGCAAAGCACATACCTCGAACCAACGATTAAGATGCTTTCTTCGTTTGTCTTGCTTTCTTTCATTCGAAAGTCGTTCAAACAAACCAACTAGAACACCAAATCCGGGACTTGGGCCGATGTTTTGTGGCGGTGGTGGATAGGAGGATTCCGAAGTGTCAGGAGGAGGAGAGCGAGGAGGTGTCGTTGGTGCAGGCGTTGGCTGCATTATTAATATAGCAAACTGGGACTGTTTTCAGCTGGTGAAGAAGAAAGAAACAGCAGATACATGACCGATGAGTCATGGTGCGCGAGTCCGATAGGGTTAGGGTCCGCGGTCCGAGGCCCGAATCGAAGTGGGCTTTCTCCCTCCCTCCATCACTCTATCCTTTTGTTTTCTATCGCCATTATCTATACACACATCACACTCGCTACCCACACTCTAATACTATGCCTCCATCTGGATTTCCTCTAGCTCCACGAAAGAACAACGATCCACGGCAGCTTGGTTATTGGAAACTTGGCAGAATTTCTGGCCAAGGAGCCTCAGGTTGGCACTTTCGACTGGGCGAGGTGTTTTCGTGACTCAATTTTATCTCACAGGCCGTGTTAGGATTGCAAGACACGCCAAAACCGGACAAATGGCTGCCATCAAGATCATCCCCAAGAATCTCCTCACTTCCCGTGCTGAAGGCTTGAATTTCGCCGGAGACGAAGCAGAACGGGAGGAATATTCGCTTCGTCGAGAAGTAGTCCTGATGAAGCTTATTGAACATCCAAATATCATGAAACTCTACGACGTCTGGGATCTCACTGATGAACTTTTTCTTGTTCTCGAATATGTTCAAGGTGGCGAACTCTTGGAATATCTCACAAAGACTGTAGAATCCGGCCAAGACTCAATTCCTTTAGCTCAAGCACTATCCTATTTCCAACAGATCATCCTTGCCGTCAGCTACTGCCATCGTTTCAATGTATCTCACCGAGACCTAAAGCTCGAGAACATTCTTGTCGATTCCGATAATAACATCAAAATCGCCGACTTTGGGCTTGCTAGCTTCCAACCCGATTCTATAGCTCGAACTGCTTGCGGAAGCCTGCACTATTGTGCTCCTGAGGTCGTGACGGGGTATGGAAACTATAACGGCCCCATGGCCGACGTCTGGTCTTGTGGAATCATCCTCTTTGCTCTCTTGACGTGTTCTCTTCCTTTCAATGCTGAAGAGGATGATGATCTCAGAGAACTCGTTTTGCATTCGTCTATACCGTTCCCCGATGAAATAGACTCTGATGCCAAAGATCTGATATCGAGGATGCTAACAAAGGACGTTCACGGGCGTACCACCATGGCTGAAGTTCAGCAACATAGGTTTTTCCTATCCGAAAAACCCAAGATCACCTATGGGGGTATAACCTCTCTTGAACAGATCGCCCTTCCTGTAAAGGCGGATGAGATTGACGTCGAACTCTTACGAAGTTTACGAACGCTCTGGCGCGAGGCATCAGACGAGGAGATCACGCGAAGTCTGGTCACCCTGGAATCAAACTGGCAGAAAGGTGCCTATCATCTGCTATTTGAGTATCGCAGAAAACGATTGGAAGAGTATGACGAGCAGGTGGCCCAAATTGAGCGCAAGCGTATGAAGAAGGAAGCCAGAGCTCGGGCTGGGCGTACTGCTACATCTCCTCCCATTCTCGAAAGCGACAGTCCAAGTAGAGCAGCTTGCGATAGTCATATCGGAGAGCGTCCATCGCCGTCAACCATCCCTTCCCGTGATGGACCTCCTACTCCTCGTAGAGCCGCTCGTGGTGGAAGGCATACTTCAGCGGTTTCATCTGACGCATCTTTCATTCCTATGGAAAGACCTTCGCACTTGATTCCATCCAATTTCAGTGACGACGAGATCAAACTGAACGGCCACGCATCGTCTACCGCTCTCAGACTGCCATCTCTCGTGAATACACCATCCTCACTCCAACCGATCGTCGTCCCAGAATCTGATGACCCCAAGGTCCAGGCATTCTATTCCCAGGTTTTAGAACACCTCTCGGTTTTACACGCCAGAACTGGAGTCCCGACCAGTCCGGAGCCCGCGTCCCCGAAACTGCCTGGAGTGTTTTCGCCGAATCTTGCTCTGATGCAGGAGATATACAAAGATACCACCATGCTAGGCGCGTCGCCGACACCTATCACCCCTGCAACCAACTTTGGTCCTCGTTCTCGGAATCACGTCAACCCTGAACCCAAACCCTCTGGTCCAGCCATCCGATTCCCCACTCGACCTCTGTCATTGAAACGCAAGAGTACCCAACGCCCTAAACGATCGACCGCCACAAGCAACTTTGACTCCGCCGACAAGGAAAACGACTCACCTGCCATCGCTGGTAGTGGAGCTGACGTTAAAAAGTCATCTTTGCGCAAGGGCGGGAAAACAAGGAAACGTGTACAGATCCTCGATCCAAGTCTCGTGCCAGATAAGGCTCCCTCCAAACTGAAGAAAAAACGTAGTCTGCGTGGGCCGAGTCCATCATCGCCTGCCCCCAGCTCCACTTCTTCGTTCTTACCATCATCCTCACCATTCTTGTCGCCCACGTCTACTGGATGGCTTTCCAACGTATTCAAGTTTTCCCGATCGGAAGCGTTCACCTTGTATTCGATACACGCGGTACATACCACGCGAAACGAGTGTCGTAGACTGTTGATGGCCATGAATGTGCGCGTTGTATTGGAGGATACGGAGGGACCAGGGGTTTTGAGATGCAACCTCCAAGAGGTGCGGGATCCAAATGGCATCTTGTCCGTTTTGAAGGCGGCAAAGTTCAAGGTTGTTGTGAGGCAAACAGAAGAAGGGGTTTTCTTGCTACTGGAGCACGAGAAGGGGTCTATGGATTCGTTCAGGGAAGTCTGCAAGCGCTTGCGGAGAGAATGGGTTTTGGACGCCGTGGAGAGTCAGACACCCGAACAGCTTGCGCTCAGTCCGCTTGCAATGGCCACTCGGCGAATGGAGCTTTTGTCAGTATGACACATTTGTTATTCACGATTTTTACGACTCGACCACGATTTGTGTTACGATAGTATTATGACCCTCGCAGTGTTCAGTGTACAATTAAATCCATCTAAATATATGTACAGTATTTTCATCGTGTTGACATAGTTCTTCCACTGAGAAAGATAATCAGAGATCGTGATACAAAAGCAACGCTGGATGCACGTACGTGACAGTTTTCCTTTCCGTCGTGGCAACTTCTTGCTTGGCCCTGTTCAGCACCTTTTGGAACTCGGCCACACGATGCCTCATCCTAGAGTGCATGTACGCCTTGGAGCATTTGATGTGATAGTGGAGATAATCACGGAACAGCTGGATGTGGGAGATGGTCCCTGGGGCATTGGCGGGGGTGAAGTGTCGAGGGAAGAGGACAAAGGTGACATAACCAGTGTCTTCAGTGTTGCGGAGATTGGCCAGATGACGGATTTCCAATGGAGGGTCTCGGTTCGAGTACAAGACCTGAGGAGCATTCTGGATAGCAGGCTGGCGACGAGCATCCACGAATTCCTGTAAGCGAGATTAGTCAACTGCGCTGCGGGACAAGACAAGAATGAGATCTCGTACTTGTAAAAACACTTTTCCGAAAATCCTATCCGTCTCGTCGGCGAAGATGGTGGAGAAAATGACCGTGACTCGATCATGAGAGGCTTGCACGTAGATTGCTTCCTCGTCACGATAATGGATCTCCATGAGCTCTCCCTGTCCAGATCCCGACGATTCTAGTGCCTTCTGGTTTTTGAAGGCTAATTCAAAGGGCGCTGCCAATGCGTTGCGCTTGAATAGAGCAATAGATAGAATGAAGGCGCTGCGATCCTCTGAATTTCATTCAGCAGGCTAGACAACTATTACTGAATTTCAAACGCACCTGGACTAGCAGGGATCTGTTCCAAATCGATAACCAAGCTAACATTGTACTCCGGCTCAGCCTGAGGCTGCAAGAGAGATCCGTACTCGCGCTGCAGTATCTCCAAAGCGCCGTATTTCACAAGTTCGTCCCAGCAACGGATATGCATGGAAAGAAGAAGCAGCGTTTTGCTCTGTGGAGTAGAAAGGTGGAATCGGACTCCATCGTAGTCGACAAATGCAACGTCCAGTGAAGAGGGCCTGTTTATCGTTGAGTGATGAGTTGCAGCGAAAAAGCGCAGCGTTTCAGGCATTACTTTATGATTTTCTCTCCAAGGGTTGTTTGAATGATAACATTGTGAGGCTAAACGGAAGATTTAGTATTTATTTTGTGTAATAGATGGCAATGAGTACCTCGAGCAAGATCATGGCGTTGACGTCGTGAATGTTATAGTGAAAGAGATTACTGCCGCCGGCGCTTAGACCAGCTTTGACATTCGTTCGTAACTACTTTTATGTGCACAATTTCTGGTAAATCTAAACATTTTGCTCTTATCATGTCGCGCGGTCGTCGAACTCATTCACTTTCCATGAAGTTCCACGAAAACTCATCAGACTCAACATACGTTTCTCATCACGTTGCGGCTTCTTCTAGCCCAAGCCTCTTTTTAAAGTCAGTGCCATGAGGCACAAATAACTCGCCACCCTGACAATTTCCACCACCATGGACGCGTCAGCTCTCAGCGACGACCTTTCCGACTACGACGTTATTTCAGACCCTGGTCGGCGCTCACTGGAGTCTAGTGTCGCCGACTTGATGCTAACTCCAGCTAGTGAACCCCCGCCGGCACAAGAAGCGTACGATAAATTCGCCACCATCAGGCTTACCGCAAACGATATACAGACAAATACTCGACTCAGCTTGGGACTCGGCGCCAACCGAGATAACAGGACGAGACGTATATATGTC
Source organism: Rhodocollybia butyracea (assembly GCA_015501585.1). Classification (NCBI taxonomy): domain Eukaryota; kingdom Fungi; phylum Basidiomycota; class Agaricomycetes; order Agaricales; family Omphalotaceae; genus Rhodocollybia; species Rhodocollybia butyracea. The sequence goes on from JADNRY010000033.1 coordinate 293,991, forward strand.
GATGGCGCATATGATGGATTCAATGCCGGGTAGAGTGTTTCCTGCATTCATTGAGGACTTTGCTTATCTCCACGCAGCCACGCTCTCCAACTCCGACAAGCCAAGTTGGCATTTCCCTCAGTACACCTTGTATGCGGTGTCTTTTCGGACGACCTATGTGAGACCTACGGGACTCCCACGACGGTTCCCCATCTCGAAAGATGCGAGGTGCTACGGCATTGTAGATGGGTAGACGAAGTTCTCCCAGATGCCCCGTGGCAAATCAATGAAGAGTTTCTTCAGAGCAGACATATTGACTATATCGTTGTCGACGAGGGAAGTACTGTTGACCCTCGTGTGATAAAGTCAGACTCAAAGGATACGATGCGATGAAGAGAATTGGTGCGTAGTACACTTTCCTTGGTGTGGCGTTTGTGGCTAATATCGTGAGCAGGCAAGGTAATACTGACGAAGCGAACGATGGGTTTGACCGTCGTGTCTCCAACTCCAGCCGCACCCAACGCTCCTCCTACTCCTGAACTTGCGACTCCCAAGTCGCCGCCAACACGACCTCTAGCTTCAGAAGACACACCAGAACCGCTTGTTGAGTTCTAGTGTCCTTGTTTCTTAAGTGTAGGCTTCACTAGATCTAACTTTTCATTTAACCTTTCATTTGTAACTACTATTCGAGTAGGGTGTTAACATCTAATGTTACGACGCAATACAATAAGCATAACATAGGTATAACATAAATGCTACAAGGTTCATGCTTTTGAGCAATCAAACCAACTCGTAAAGGACAACCAATTAGCATACAGAATCTAGGAGGATGCCTGCTCCATTGTCTTCTTTTTGTGAACGTTTCTGTGCCGGTTGAGCTGGTCTGGTCGCGCAAATGCCTTATTACATCCAGGCTCGGCACAGATATACGGACGCGCTCCGGTGTGAGTGCGAAGCTGAAGATAACAGGGAGACGTTAGTCAAAGAAAAGGTCGCTCGCGGACACCACGTACATGCTTGGAAAGATTAGAAGATTCCGCAAAGCACCGGTCACAATACGTGCACTTGAATGGTTTGGAACCATTATGAGTACGTTTGTGGATAGTCAAGGCACCGGTGATAGCGAACGATTTTCCACAACCGGGATGATCACAGATGTAGGGTTCTAAAACGAATTCGTGAGAAACATTATGTATATCAGGACGAAGGTCAACTTACTCTCTCTTGTATGTCGACGCATATGCTGCTGCAGTGTCGCCGCCTCTGAAAAGTTTTGATGACAGAGCTTACATTGGAAGGGCCTATGCCCTGTATGCGACTGAACAAAGACACGTTCAATGGTTTTTTTCAACGAAAGACAATTGAGATGCAGCCTACCTGCAAATGCCGACATATTTTCTGCTTACTTGTAAATCCATTCGGGCCATTCCTTCCACACTGTGCCCAATGGCAATCGTAGTGAGGTTTTCCACCCCCAACGTGCGCTTGGGTCAAATGCGACGTGAGTTCGTCGCACGAATCGAATGGCCGTCCACAGTTGTTCCACTGGCATATATGCAACTGGGGGACATCGTGCTCCACGGATGGAGTGGCAGAACGCGAAGGTCCACAATCACTCAGCGATGTGTCGCTGGTGCGGTCTACGGCGGCATCGGAGGTGCTGGGGAAAGAAGGAGCGTAGAGGTCGAGGTATTCTTTTGGATAGTCATCGGGGAACTTTGGAAGAGGTGGGAGATGTGGACCGGGATAGCCAAGATGTTGAGAGAGGATGTGAATCGCGAACTGATCATACGGAGCGTGGGGTTTATCTGGAGGATCGACGAGGTCAGGGAAGAATTCATGACAGTCCCGCCACAAGCATGAAAATTTCTTGTGATGATCCTCACCGACGGTCTGACAAGAGGCTGGTTTGGGATGAGGATGGGGTGCGTTGTGCACCTGCGGTGCCAGCATGAGATGCTGGGAATTCACATGCTCAACTAGTTGATCTGGAGATGGAAAGTGGGCGTTGCAGTTACCCCACATACAAGTATGAGAGTGCGTATCTGCAGTACCAGAAGCCATGGGCTCTGAGGGTGCAGGAGAGTGGACGACAGAGGATATGGGGGAAAAAGAAGAGGTAGGTTGCGTCGTGGGTGAAGAGGAGGTCACGGGCGAAGAGGAATGACTGTGAGATGGAAACGAGGCCTGGATGGGTTGATACTGTTGTGAATAGTCGAACGGAAAGTCACTCGTGACATTTGGAACAAACATGCTAGACACAGAAGAATGATTGTCCTGCGAATGATTTGCTTCGTCGAACGGATAAGAATGGTTTGCGCCGAAGATATTGGCTTGCTCAGCCGTATAGGGACTAGGATCCGGAGCGGAGGCACCATTCCATGGATATGTGCCGGAATGAGTTTTGGGTTCAGAAAGATAAGAATGAAGATCTGTACAACATTGTAACTATAGTCACAAGGATGAGACTAAAGAATATAAAAACGGAAGACTGTCTTACAAAATGGTCGAATCCACCGCAGTCACTGCATTCTTCGCCACCTTGGCAGTTAAGATCGCAGTGGGTGTCCGAATGAACACATTCTGATCCACTGTGCTCAGGATCGTCACAGACGATGACAACGCACTTGTCTGTGCATTCTGGGGTCATATCTTTGACAGGTGAGCATTCTGGGTGATCATCGCATTGCTCGACGACTAGCGAGTCTGGAGGATGCTGTTGATGCTGATTAGGACTGTTTTTGAGAGTGCCGCCACACTGAATCGTGGCAACAGGCATTTTACAGCTGGGAGTAACGTTGCCTTTTAAAAGAGGGCAAGCTACCGGACGAGAACAAGGTAATTGTTCGTTAGAATTTGGAGGAGGTAGAGGGCAAGGGCGCGGTTCCATTTCGTTCGGGCTTGTCTTTACGCGAAAGAGGGAGGGAACCCTCGCAGTGGTGTCAATTAGATAAGCCGATATGGTGCAATCTGATAAAATTTTTCTTTATCTGATATGATAACACCCTGGGCCTTCGGCTTCGGACTTTCGGACTAATGTACAGAAGCGCAGCCTCTGTTTTGCAGAATCTTATTCTACGACGTATTGACAATGCGCGCTGCTGACAGTGGCACACATTTGACAGAATATTTTCAGGACTTCCTTCTCTCAGATTCCAAGCTTAAGCGGCAACGGTGGCCATAGAGGACGGACGGCAAGGACAACCTGACAATTATAAGACAAGATTGAGTACCAGTGACAGTCGACAAGGACCGATTCCCGAGCAGCCAAGTGTGTGTGTATATCAAGTAACTACAAGGCTATCCATATAACCATCGGATATACAAACGAATAACGCCGACAGTCTTCAAGCTAGAAGATATAGACCGCACTAGACTGCAGCCGTATTTCAACTCAAAGTTACCAACGAAGATTCAAACTTCAGCAATCTTGATACCACGATTGACCTAGATGAGTTAGATTTGACTGGGTTGCCTTGTGCAATGCCAAACGCTCCGATCAAAGGGTTTATCGCAATAAGATGGGCAGAGACACGAGCAACAGATGAATCGATAAATCAATTGTTTCCTGAGGTAAAAGCAGAACAATTTGCGTAAACGTCTAGAGCCCGAGCTGTTAAATACAAGTCAAGGAATAGCGCGACACAAACAAATACCTAACTTTAGGCGGATTTGAATGACTCCTCGGGTAACAAATTCGTTCTCTGGCAAGTGGCGTTCTAGCCCCAAAAAAACAGAGAAGGTTACAGCCAGGAATTTCTTTGTCATAATCTAACTTTATCCAAAATTGGAAGATGTCCTATCCCCTGGTCCTCCTGAAACCACATCTTACTGTAGTTGGAGTGTCAACAAGTCATGTCACAGTTGCGGGATTGGAGTCATGGTCAGAGTCAGAGTCCAAAGCGACTTCTGGCTGTACAGTCTGACGCCACGATTCAACCTTCCAGTCCTGGACTGCAAGCGAGCACTCACAAGGGCCTGAATCAGCAGAATCCGAATCAAAATCGTCATACGCTGCAAACAAGGCTGTCCTATCTGCTGCTATTTCAGAAGGGAGGGAAAAGCTGCCATTTTCTGGTCTCCATCGACAGGAGCGATGTCGAGGAATATCTTGGGGTTTTGACTGAATTTCATGGGGAAGTGCAAAGCAGCTGTGCATCATGGTGTAAAAAGCAGTCGAGGATGAACGTGGGGAAATCGGCATAGGGATAGTCAAATCGCTGGACAGCGTCTGTGCACGACGAATCAAACATAATTTTCTTCTCCTGGTGGCCAGGCATGAGCCTATACGTGTAGGGCTGGGCAGGAAGAACCTTGGAAAAACATGAGCGACCGTCGCTGTGACATAAACAACCAGAGCAAGTTATGGCACCTCGAAGCATCGACGTCGGCTAGAACCATCAGGAACAGCTTTAGACTCTTCGTAGTTGTATAAGGTCAGCTCTAACATGGAGTTTATTATATCTGAGGGAACTAGTGTCAAAGCATCCTCGACAGAAGATGAGCGGTATCACCGCACACTAGGAGAATAGATGAGATGAGCATCTGTAACAGGCTAACAACAGCATTATACTGACCCGAGACCTTGCTTAGAGGAGAAAAAATATCTATATCGCCAGGCTCGAGGCCCACCACTGCAGTATTCACGAGCGCGAAACTGAAAAAGATGATGGTTAGTTACTAATTTACGCGGTTTAGAGCATTGAACATGCTGGCCTCTTATATCGAACAAGTGAAAATCCTCGATCAATTGAGCTTGAAGTAAAGGAAGTTATAGGTAGCGACATGTTGTGGAATGTGAGCGTAGAGATTTGTGGGCGGTCGTCGTTAGTGACAAGTTGTGGCAAACTTTGAATCTTGGAGGATTTCACGGTGTAGCGAAGCTTGCGTGATAAGCGCGTGACGTGAGTGATGGCGCGGTAGTGCCCCCGATCCTCTGAAGATGTCGTTAGCTGAACCCACAGCTGGCCACAGACATTGCATTCACGCTGTGCCCAACTTGAAAGACCTCGACAAACGTGGGTGGATCATTCTGATACCCCTCCCTAGGAGACCCAAATTGGAAAAGATCGCACTGCCCGGGGTATAACAGGTAACGCACCACCAAATTTGCGCCTGAGTGACTGTGCTGGACACAGTCACTTTCGGAAGATGCACGCTGGTAATAGTCAGCTATGACGCGATACGCAGACGACAAACCAATAAGCAGCGAAACATGAATTTTACAGCCACAGTCCATGTCGTGTTATTGAGGATTCACTGGTGGTCGACATTTGGGAGGTGAACACGACACAAAAAAAACTGAGTCCACTGAGTCCGACAAAAATTAAGCATACCCGAATGATTCATGGCCAGCAGAGATTATGGTTAGATGCACAAGAGCGAGCTCACGACTGCTGCATCTAAAAGAGACGATCATGGATTTTGCACAACAGTGATTGATATAGAAACATATTACAAGGAATAGCGATGCGACGTAAACAGATAATTTGGGTCGTATTGACCTTCGAGCAGGAATACTTTCTCCAGTGGCGTTCTAGACTCCAAAGCAAAGAGGAAGTTATCTTCCAATTTCGGAACAACAGGTTACACCGATACAGGAGTTTCTGGCTGTACAGTCTGAAGCCACGATTCAACGTTCAACGTTCCGTCCTGGAGTGTAAGCGAGCCCTTTCACAGACGAAGAGCCTGAATCAGATTTATAATCCGACTTAAAATGGCCGAATGCTGCATTCACTGAAGCTACACCTTCTGCTTTCATTGCTGCGATGTCCGGAGGTAGGGAAAAGATGCCAGTTTGTGGATAAGTAGATCTCCATCGCATAGCGAGGTGGAATATGGAACTATGAAGAGGAATATCTTGGGGCTCTGACTGAAATTCACGGGGAAGTGCAAAGCAGCTGTGCATCAGAGTGTAGAAGGGGTAACAGCCGAGGGTGAACAAGGGAAGGTTGGTGTAGGGATATTCAAATCGCTGGACAGTTCCTGAGTTCGAATCAATTATGAACAGAGGGGTTTTCTTGTTCAGTATGCCAGGCCTGAGCTTATACGTGTAAGGCTGAGCAGGAAGGACCTTGGAAGAACATGAGTGGCGACAACAATCAGGACAGATTGACCCACCTCAACGCATCTACGCCGGCCAGAACCGTCAGATGCAGCTTGAGAGAGCTTGTGCTTATGATTATATAAGGTCAGCTCTAACATGGTGTCTATGACATCTGTCGACGGAACCAGCGTCAACTCACGCTTGGACAGAAGGCGCGCGATATCGCTCCGCAGTGGGGAAGATGATGAACAAAATAAACGTCTTTAATTAGGACTATCAGTAACAGTACTGACCTGAGGCCGTGTTTAAGGGAGAGTCAATATCGATCTCACCAGGCTCGAGGCCCCACCAGTACTCGCGAGTGCGAAACTAAGGGAAATACAGTTAGCGGCTAATTTAGGCATTTCAATAGGGAACATGCCTGTCCTCTTCTTTTGAAGAAGAAAATCTCTTCGAGAGGTCTAAGTTTCTCAGCCTTTGAGCTTGATGTGAGGGAGGTTATAGGCAGCGACATCCGACATGTTGTGGACGATGTCACACGGTCACGGTCAGTAGAAACAGATTGGTTTTCACGTGACTCCATAATTACTTCAACTGGCAGTGGCACTGCTGCTACTACTACTAGTACTATACGGTATCCGCGCCAGCTACTCCTTCCTTCATTCTTATCAGCAGGCCAGAATAACAACCGTTGACATGGTGTGGCGATTTGTGGGAAATTTCAAATCTGTGGGCGATTTGTAGGTAGACTACACGTGGCTTCAAAACTGCATTTGGAACAACGCAAGTTCGAATTGAATATAACCCGCAACTTTGAACTCGCCCCCATCTTTCAACGATGTCTGAGAGCACTACTTCTCCGCCGATACCCTCAATCACCTCTGAACTTGATTTTACACCTTTCGAAAAATCTTCAGATCTAGAGCACGAGAGCAGCGCCGAGTCTGGATCTGAGTCTCAAAACACTTCTCTCGACGATCCTGATAGCACCCGTCACGATGGAGACCATATTCCTCAATTGCAAGACTCAGTAAACTCACAGCGAGTCCCCACTACCACCACCACACCTCCCTCGTCCAATTCACAAAAAGCCGACGCCACCTCGCCTCGCATGTTCTGGGGAATACCGGACAAGGAGACAAGAAATCTGGTGCATGCTGCTGCGCCAGCAGGGGATCGATGTGTAATCACTCTTGCCAAAGTTAGTAAATCCGGAAAGGTGGCGGATATTGCATACTGCTACGCCATGCCGCGTGGATTGCATTTGGTCACAGTGAGGATGCTTGGCTTTCTGTGTCCATATGTCTATTCATCTTATTCCCCCGTTTCTCTTATCACATTCAGACCCGAACAGTGGAGTGGTACTTAGGCATGGCACTAGACACACTTGATCTAGATTCACCCTATAACATTTTTCTTGGTAGGTGTTACTTTTGCATCTCCTACGTGTTCTGCCTCATTTCATATTTTCAGTGCGTTTTGACATTCACCCATGGTATTATGGCATGGGGTTTGTCTGGATTCCAGTCGACCTAGCCCTCCTGCACAAAATGGCGCTGTTAATCAACCATAACAGTGAACAGACTGATCTGAAGTGCCGCAAGTGCTCCAAACATGTAGGTCGTCATCCCTCATTCTCATACTGCTCACTCAACCTGACTAAATTGTGCTGTCGGAAAAAAGTCTCGCACCACTCGACATCGGCTGGTCGTTATTCATATGGATCCGAACCGTTCCTGGCCCCGCGAGCAGGTCGAACAGACTACACCATCCACAGGGATGAGTCGAGTTCGACCGACTTGGCATGACTACCCTTTCACCGATGAAACTATGCAAAATATCGAGCTGCATTTGAACCCGTTTTATGCTCTCTTCCACGCTCGATATCAGATTGACAGAGCGATTGAGAAGGGATACATTGATAACGAATTTTGGTTCCGTGATGAGGGACTAAACCTTGCTTATACCATCACACAGAATTTCCTGCAACCAGAAACAGTCCCGACTGACTTCATGAATGCTCCGAGACCCAACAAAATGCCTAAATCACCTATCCCCGAATCCGAGAAACCCGCTACAAACCCGCCAGGCGAGTACAGTATCACAAGTTACTTCAGAGCTTGTCTAAATCTAAACATCTAGCTATCTGATCCCCTGGACCTGTTCCGCGGTCTGTTATAGGTGGTTCTCAAGGTGGTGCGCAATATTGACTTTGGTCAGAGTGGTTAAAGCAAAGGGAAAGAAAGGCCAACATGAATTCTCAGAGTGTTGAATCAGAGTCGCACGGCCAAACGCAACCTCTTCGCTGAATCCCTAGAATCGTAGAAGTGATGTATCATACGTGTATTCGAAAATCTTGGTTGCCATCGACGTTGAACGACAAGATAATCAGGCCAAGGGAACTGGACACAATCACTTTTCAGAAGATGTACGCTGTGGTAATAGTCACATATAACGCGATAAGCAGAAGACCAAATCGCTATAATCAGCGAAACAAGAATTTTCACGGCCACAGACCGTGTTGTGTTATTGACATAAACTTGAGGAGAGTCACTGGGCTAGAAGGGTCTCGGATACCCGAATTATTCCTGGCCAGCCGAGATTATAACTAGATGCACAAGAGCGAGCTCACGACTCACGAGAAACAACCGCTGCATCTGAAGGAGACGAGAATGGATTTTGCACAACAAAAAACGATATACAAGATCTAGAAAATGATACAAAGAATAGCGATACGACGTAGATACCTAATTCCTATTGACGTTCGAGCAGGAATACATTCTCCGAGGGCATCCTATACTCCAAAGAAAAGGAGTCACTTTCCAAATCCGGATCGACAGATCACACCAACAGGAGTTTCTGGCTGTACAGTCTGAAGCCACGATTCAACCTTCCGTCCTGGAGTGTAAGCGAGCCCTTTCACAGGCAAAGAGCTTGAATCTGATTCGGGTTCAGGTTCAGATTCAGATTCTGAATCTGAATTGCCAAACAAAGCAGCCATATCCGCTGCTATTTCAGGAGGAAGGGAAAACTTGCCAATTTTCGGATAATCATATCTCCACCGACGGGTGAGAGAGAATATGGAGCGATGAAGAGGAATGTCTTGGGGTTCTGACTGAAATTCATGGGGGAGTGCAAAGCAGGTATGCATCACGGTGTAGAAGGGGTAGCAGTCAAGGGTGAACGAGGGAAGATCGGTATAGGGATGGTCAAATCGTTGGACAGTGTTTGTGCTCGAATCAAACATAAACAAAGGAAGTTTCTTCTTCTGATGACCAGGCATGAGCTTATATGTGTAGGGCTGAACAGAAAGAACCTTGAAAGAACATGAGCGACGTAAAGCACAACCGCAAGCTGACCCACCTCGAAACATCGACGTCGGCTAGAACCATCAGGAACAGCTTTAGACTGTTCATAGTTGTATAAGGTCAGCTCTAACATGGTGTTTATTATTTCTGGCGAGGGAACTAGCGTCAAAGCATCCTCGGATAGAAGATGAGCGATATCACTTCGCACTAGGAGAATGAATGAGATGAACATCTGTAACAGCAGCATTATACTGACCTGAGACCTTGTTTAGAGGAGAATCAATATTTATATCGCCAGGCTCGAGGCCCCACCAGTATTCACGAGCAAGAAACTGGAAAAGAAAAAGATAGTCAGTCGCTAATTTACGCGTTTAGAGCGAACATGCCTGTCCTCTCATATCAAACAAGCGAAAATCCTCAATAGATTTGAGTTTTTCAACCTTTGAGCTTGAAGTAAGCGAAGTTATGGGTAGCGGCATGTTGTAGATTATTGAATGAGTGCAGGAATTTCTTCGCTCTCGAGAACTCTGGCGTACGAGACTAATAGTAAGATTTGTGGGTGTAGCAAACTTTAAAGGAAACCAGATTGGATTTCACGTGACTCCAATGTGGCGATTTGTGGGAACTTTCATTGTTCAGATTTTATTGATAAATTTGTGGGTGGTATCGACTGGTATCGATAGATTTGTGGGTGATTCGGGTGGATCACAGGTGGATCCACTGTGCTTACTAGAACAATCCGAGTTCGAATTGACCATAATAAACTGCGACTCTCTACGCCCCACCTTTCGACAACATGTCCGAAGGTTCTACTCCTCCAAGTCCACCCACACTCTTGACTACCCCTGGAATCAATGTCGACTCTGATTCTGATCTTACCCCACAAGAAGGCTCCTCAGATCTAGAATACGACTCGGAGAGCACCTCCGAGTCTGAGTCCCACAGCAGCGCTCTTAACGATCCTGGTAGCACCCTTCATGACAATCAAGACTTCGTTCCCCCTTTGCAAGATTCACCAGACTCACAGCAAGTTGACGCCACCCCGCCTCCATCGCCCATTATCCAACAAGTTTATGCCACTTCGCCTCGCAATATTTTCCGTCAGGAAATGCCCAGCGCGCAGACAAGAAAGCTAGTGCGTGATGCTGCGCCAGCGGGAGGTCGATGTGTAGTTACTCTTGTCAAGATCGGTAAACCTGAAAAGGGAAAGTACGCTGCTGATATAGCATACTGTCACGCGATAGCGCGTAGCATACTATGGAGCTTGGTGAGGATCCTTGCTTTATACGTGCATATATTTATCTGATGTTCCCTCCTCCCCTTATTCAGATTCGAACAGTTGAGTGGTACTTGGGCATGGCGCCAGGCACACTTAATGTAAATTCACGTTATAATATTTTTCTGAGTATGTGTTACCTTCGCATCTCCTAATCCTTTGTGTTCTGCCTCATCATCTCATACTTTCAGTGCGTTTTGATATCCACCCTTGGTTCGATGGCATGGGGTTTGTCTGGATTCCCGCTAGCTTAACCCTCCTACATGAGATGGAACGGTTAGTAAGACATAATAACAGACAGACTGATCCCAAGAAGCGCATGCACTTTGAACGCGATGGTAAGGTGGGTCAACTGCTCATTCACACTACTCAATTGCAGGCTGATTCATGCTGTTTATCTGTGCAGATTTGGAAGTCTACTAGTGCCACTCAATATCGGCTGGTGGTTGTTCATATGGATCCTTCTCGTTCCTGGACGCGTGAGCGGGTTACATCCACAGGGAACGGTAGTACCAGCAATGTTCAACCATTTCCAACTCGGCATGACTACCCTTTCACTGATGCGACCATGCAAAATATTGAGATGCATCTGAATCCATTTTATGCTCTCTTCCACGCGCGGTTCCAGGTTAACAAAGCCATTACCAAAGGATACATTGATGAGACTTTTTGGTCCAAGGATGAAGGTTTAACTGTTGCTGAGGCCATCACAGAAAATTTCCTGCGTCCACAGACAGTCCCAACCAAGTTTATGAACGCTCCAGGGCCCAACAAAATGCATAAATCACCTACCCCTAAATCCAAGAACCCGCCAGGTGAGGTCAGTATCACAACTTGGAAGTCATTTTTCTGAATCCAAACATCTAGCTATTTGGTCGTCTGGACGTGTTACACGGTCTGTTATAAGTGGTTCTCAAGCTGGTGCAGGCGCTGAAGACTTCGATGATGTCTTCTCCGGGGAGCCCGCCGCCACTTCATCATCTTCTCGACCCGCTACTAAAAAGACGAGACTTGACGTTGGTCAGAGTGGTAAAGGGAAAGGAAAAGAAACGGCCGACATGGATTCTCAGAGTGTTGACTCGGAGTCACGCGGACAAAAGCGACCTCTTTCGCTGAGTCCCTAGGATCGTAGAAGTGATATCAGATGTATTATATGTGTTATTCGAAAATCTTGCTTGTGTTCATTGAATTCAGAGTTGCAATGATTCTCCCCTTCAAGGCCGACTCTATGCGTTCACAGGAAGCAGTGCAAACTTGTATAGTTTGACGCACCTCAAGGCAAGACTTTAGCTCACGAGGGAGAGTACTTATGTTCTCATCGGCTCCGTTTATTCTTGTTATTCTTGTTCCTCGAACTTCCGGTTCATTATACGTAGTTCGCCATACACAGGCGACTCACATGCGAAGCTTCAAACATTGAGCCACGACAATTATCTATGCCCGAGGTGTAAAGTTAAAAAAAAGCACTACAAATACAAGAGCTAGGCGATACAGGATGAGGATCAACAGTACGAACGAAAATTAAGGTTGCGATGGAAAAGTAGTATTAGTAATTAGCTACTAAACATCAGAGGAGGTAGAGCGAACAGGCCAAGTAAAGCAAGCATGGCAAAAGTGGATGAGATAATGGAAATCGCAATATACCTCTGCTTTCGCGCGGATAGTGACGGATAGACTGGTTTCGAGGAGCTCGAAGTGAAAATGTAGACATCCGGGGCATCATAATCTGCTTCGAAATCACTATCGGTGTCTTGCTCTGAGTCTGTCCCCTCCAAGTAGATTCCTCCCTCTTCTCATCTTCGTCTTGGCCAACTCTCCAGCTTTCGATCTCCATCTCCTCCCAATTAGAGCAAGCTAATTTCAGCTCGTTAAGTGCGGCCTGTGTAAGGCCTATAGCATGCAGCAATTTCACGTTCCTCATGCTCCCCGGAACTAGCCCGATGCAATCTTCGTTCGTGGAAATGGCATCCAGTACAGCCAACGGCGTGCGAGGATCGTACGTGAAATCGATTTCGAGTTCGGTTACCTGAGGAGGAAACCCAGTGAAGTTGTTGCGCCGAAAGAGGTCACGCATGAGAGAATTATTGTAGAGAATGGATATGCGCCGTAGGTTGGGCACAAAATAAGGCGTAAAGTAGAGCGCGCGTAGCACGGTGTGGATTGCGATGCCCATTGGGTGTTCTGGAATTGTAGGATCTGATACGTTCCCGTTCCCTGAGCACTGGTATGGCGCTTCCACCAGACCATCACGATCGCATTGAAATGATAGAGATCGACATTCCTGGTTGAGAAGAGCGCCTCCATGTGTGTAGTAGTTGTAAAAGGGGGATTGGTTACGCAGGACTTGTAGAAATTTAAGGGCAAAATCGCCACTGGGTATGTGTACGTCCTTGCAAAAAAGACCCATGTAGAGAGCCGTCCACGTCCTACAAACACCGAGGGACGATTTCATGAATGTACTGCGTTCGCTTGTGGATCGGATTTGAACCCAAAACTCTTTCATGATGAGCTGGACAAGTTCGACGGGGAGTACAGGTGTAGAGGACGTGGATGCGGTGGACATGGTTGGGGAGAAAACAGTGGAGCAAAGTGAGTCCACTTCAATTAAGTAAAATATTATAGGCTTGGCCAGCAGTGCCTTGACGATCTCGATCAGGGGTTATATTATATATCCCATCTTGGCGCAAAAGCTACTGGGCCACTGGCCATGAGCTTCAGTAATTTCGAGCGTTGGCAGATAGAAATCATAAAGGAACCTTGATACAAACCGTCAATCTGAGAGGAGGCGAGCTGGCAAGAAAAGGAGGTAAAACCGCCGTTCAGCCCAATTTAGTAAAATGACTTTTTATATTCCCAAACATTCTTGGCACCGCAACAGACCGGTCGCACGGTCAGCGAGGACCAACGCACAAAGGCCAAGGCTAATTTCCTGTCGAACCTAAACGCCTTAGATCCCGTCTACACTCTTCAGACTCTTTCTCAACACGAATATAATCTTCAACGACTTGCGCGAATTCTGTTCCCGAATCTCCATCCACGAGTCGCGTCAAGCGTTCGTATTCCTCGATCTGCGCGTCCAAAGCGTGTTCTTCTTCCAACAAACCATGCGCTTCCTCTTTGAGCTTCCCATGAGCCGTGGTGAGTGCTTTGGCCATCGTCGCGTCTGGTTCAGTATCCGAGGTGAAACCGTAGAGCTTTTGATATGATTGAGCTCTCAGGAGGGAAAGTTTGACCAATGAAGCCTCGATGGTGGCAGCAACTAAATCATCGGAAGCCTTTCGTTTTCTGTTCAGAACTGGAGGAAAAGTAGAAAGTCCTTCTAGCAGATTTGCTTTCAGACGCGTATGTGACTGTAATCAGCATGAGCCCGAAACAATATCACGAGAAAATAAGAGATGTACTTTGTCGATGCGTGTAATGAGATCTGCGATAGTAGCCCGAGAGGAAGATAGCTCGGATTCTAATGAGGCGATGCTTTCTAGTTCTACCTGAATTTCTTCTAGTACATTGGTATCTTTTTCATCAGACGGAGTCTCTAATGGAGGTATTAACGTGGTAGCTGGACACGATGATAAAAGAACTGCACCAGAGACAAAAGCAGACACAGCCAAGAGTCTTGATTCAATTGCTTGTAGTAGCCGTCGATCTACAGAATTGGACAAAATCTTGCCGCCTTGCAATGGTTCATTGACATCGCTAGAAAGATGAGCCAGCGACCGGGCAAGATCCTTTACAGAATGCAGTGAGCGCTGTCTAGTAGCCGTAACAAGTGGCTTACCTGGTCATCCAATGAAAGTTCAACCAAGATGTCGTTCAAAGCTTTCAAACGCAGAGCCATTGGATTAGACGCTGGTAGCCTTCTTGGGCGCCAGTGTGGTCAAACGGTTTTATGCGATCTCATCAGGCAAACAGTCGGGCTCCTACTCAGCCTTGTGGCTAGCAGGAAGATAAAGCCGCTCAGAAACTCTCTGGCGATTTAACCATCCCTACACTCGTCGTCTTCAATTGCTACTCCCTCAAGCTTCATGTCAATTCAAGTTCTATACCGTGCTGCTTTGCACTCTGACCTCTTTGATATCAGTCGGAACCTGAAGACATTTCTAGCCTCATCGTTCCATATTCCACTTCGCCCTCGATGGATATTTGATTAATGGGAAACTGGCAGCTCCAGACGTAGCAACATAGCGTGTAGCAGATATGGCCACCTCATATGCCCAGTAGGCCTAGATAGTAGCCTTTGACATGGGGGGTGTGATGCAAGTTGGCATGCATTGTTATGAAGATCCGCTATTATACGGTAGCGCAATAAAAGCGCTATATTTCGCATGGACTTCGATGTAAGATATCTCCCGAGTACCGGAAAGTTAGTACCGAGATCACGTGTATGCGCCTCCCGCCTCGAGTTTTCGCTGCCTCCCGCTCACCTCCAGTTTTCCCGAAGCTTAATATAACATTTACACCACTATAAGCTTTACATACCTCACAGCCATACATGCTTTTATGTACACGATCTTGTACACAACCTTGTACATAAGTAAGCCAAATAATGTAAAGTCGTGGCTCCGCCATACAAATAATTCGTTCCATTGTTCTCCAGTAATCGTAAGTGGCTGATGTATGAATAAACTCTCGCTCAACTGTTCAAGCTGCTGTTTGGCTTTGAGAGTGTCTCCGATGAGGCACAAGAGACTACCATCTCATCTTCAATAGATACAGTGAATAACTCATACATTGGATACATATTTTAAGTCTCGAGTAGTAGTGTGCAGTGTATAGCAATTAGTAAGGTTGTCTATGTAGTCTATAGGGCTAAATACTATTTCGTGAATACGCTGAACGATGAAGAGAGCTGTGGATGGAGCGTGGGAACGTACCGGAAGTGTTTGCCGGTGCTTCCGCTCGCTGTTCTAAACAGTGAACACAGGATGAAGACAATTTCTTATCAAGTGCGGACCTCACGGAAGCTCATGAGGATATAGAATCGTTCCTCCTCAAGCAAAAATTACATGCAAATACACGGGTAGTAGCTTGAAACACCCTCTCCTTTGTAAAGGGATGGGGTAAAACTCGTGCTCACCATCTAAAACAACGAGGTCAAGCAAGGAAGACTTGTACTATGGCCTTCAAGCTTGGCCAGTAGGACAGTGTATAATAGCCTTCTATTATCCATTAAATTTGGCCACACTTAAGTGGTCTGATGATCTTGACACGACCTTACTTACATTCATTTGAGTCGTTGTACTGTACATTGATCCTTAAAGACCTATTACACACTTGAAACTGCTAAACTTGTTCAATAACTCTAAGTTTGCCATATTATCTTAATATAGCATACTACAATCTATCTCCAGTATATCAAGCCCATAGGTAAATTTTTTACTTCTTGAGAACACTGTTTTGTCTCGTGAGCATGAGCTGCACTGTATCCCTTTACAAAGGAGAGGTGTTTCAAGCTACTCCCCGTGTATTTGCGTGTAATTTTTGCTTGAGGAGGAACGATTCTATATCATCATGAGCTTCCGTGAGGTCCGCACTTGATAAGAAATTGTCTTCATCCTGTGTTCACTGTTTAGAACAGCGAGCGGAAGCACCGGCAAACACTTCCGGTACGTTCCCACGCTCCATCCACAGCTCTCTTCATCGTTCAGCGTATTCACGAAATAGTATTTAGCCCTATAGACTACATAGACAACCTTACTAATTGCTATACACTGCACACTACTACTCGAGACTTAAAATATGTATCCAATGTATGAGTTATTCACTGTATCTATTAAGATGAGATGGTAGTCTCTTGTGCCTCATCGGAGACACTCTCAAAGCCAAACAGCAGCTTGAACAGTTGAGCGAGAGTTTATTCATACATCAGCCACTTACGATTACTGGAGAACAATGGAACGAATTATTTGTATGGCGGAGCCACGACTTTACATTATTTGGCTTACTTATGTACAAGGTTGTGTACAAGATCGTGTACATAAAAGCATGTATGGCTGTGAGGTATGTAAAGCTTATAGTGGTGTAAATGTTATATTAAGCTTCGGGAAAACTGGAGGTGAGCGGGAGGCAGCGAAAACTCGAGGCGGGAGGCGCATACGCGTGATCTCGGTACTAACTCGGGAGATATCTTACATCAAAGTCCATGCAAAATATAGCGCTTTTATTGCACTACCGTATAATAGCGGATCTTCATAACAACTGCCTATGCCATCACACCCCACATGTCAAAGGCTACTATCTAGGCCTACTGGGCATATG
The DNA here is from genome assembly GCA_015501585.1 of Rhodocollybia butyracea. Taxonomy (NCBI): domain Eukaryota; kingdom Fungi; phylum Basidiomycota; class Agaricomycetes; order Agaricales; family Omphalotaceae; genus Rhodocollybia; species Rhodocollybia butyracea. The sequence continues at coordinate 310,858 of JADNRY010000033.1, forward strand.
AGGTGGATATGGCTCATTTGAATGCACCGTATGGCCATTTTCATTCTGATTCTGATTCAAGCTCTTCCGCTGCCATTCTTGAATGTAGGTTGAATATCAATCGTGGCTTCAGAATATACGGCCAGAAACTCTTGGGACCCGATTTCGGTTTAATTCATCGTTGCGATGCTGGAAGATGACTTCGTTCTTGCTTTGGATCCTAGGATGCCGGTGCAGAATGACTCTTTGTTGCTTGAGGGTCAATAGTGTCAGGTATGTGTTTACGTTGCATTGCTATTCTTTACTTCTAGATCTTGTATATCATCGTTGGTTGTGCATGATAACCAACTTGTTTTCGTCGTGCAGCGCATCATTGGATGGTCCGCGGTGAAGAAAGTGCCGCTGTGTTCGCTAGTCTGCATCATGTAATGTACCTTCAGCTTCACTGTGAGATTTAAAATCTAACCATCAAGATTCAAGGCAAACCGGCCAACCATACAGGATTAGGAAAGATTAGAACAGATACATATGTACCGTAGGCTTCATAGGCAAGTACCGAATAACCAGTCAATACACGCGTCAATCATCAGTTCAAGAAAGATACCATCTCCAGATCATGCTTGACGCCGATAAGGCCCCAGGAACGGCACCAGCGGGACGACGGACTTCAGGATTCAGACTGTGCGGATATTTCGCCTCACCTTTGAAACCTGCCCAATCCCAGTCGACAAACATTATCTGCACACCAGCGGCAGACGTATTATCCTTCCTCACCAAGACATTTATATCACGAACATGAACAAAACCTGCATCGTTCAACTTGGTAATTGCGGAACGCACACTATCGCAAGTCGGGTCTATGAGAGCTGATCTTGGGTCCTTCTTGCGTAGATCCCAAAGCGTTATATACTGGTCTGATATGTCTTCCATAACAATCATGAACCATCCGTAAAACCGATCGACTGCAAGGAGCTTTGGCGCAAAGCCGTTGTCAAAGGCGTATGCATGAGCTGCTTCGGAGTATCTTCGCGTAAACTTGATAAACCGTTTCGTTGACGGTGTTTGAACAAGATGAGCGGTGAAAATCCTCTTGTCCTCGAAGGCCTTGTCGTATGCGAATTGATGTGTTGCACCATCAAATGTGCAGCAGGAGTTACGAAATGGGAATTCAGGTCGTGGTCGAGTGAAAATCAGCGCCGAGAGTTGTGTAGTACTCTTTCAGGCCATGCAGTGCAACACGAAGAGCGGCCACTAAACGTGCACCAGCCTCCAGATCACGGACGTTCGACGGGTGAATGTTAAGATGAATGGAAGCCAGTTGCTCGATGTTTGCAGAATCGGTGAAAACGCCCACAGCGAGAGTGATGTAGGACCCTATACAGATTATTCACAGCCACGTAAGAATAACAAGAGGCATCTCTCACCGAAATGGGTCAGCAGAACAACTGGAAAATTAGTTTTGCGAAGGCACTCGGTTTCCTCGCTTGAGGTGAGAGCAACTCGAATCTGCTCAATCCAGTAGTACATGCCCTCTACCCACGGGTCCACTCCACTGGTAAGCTCATTTTTGACTTCCTGGTTATAGTACAGCAGCCATAAGGTGCCAACAAAGACGCCCAGGTCTCCGTCGTCATGGTATGGCTTGCCTGTAATGAAGTGTAGCATAATGTGTTCGGGAGCCACCTCTTGCAGCAACTCGGTAAGTTCTATTCGTCGTTCGAATTCAGAGGCAAAGAAACCCGTCAGGGCCGTCCGCAGCTCCCTAAACACACGGATATCCAGAGGAGACGGCTCGATGGTGGCCAAATCATGCTGTAGTCGACAAAGTGTCTTGTCCAGTAACGTGGGGGGAACCGCAGCCTGTCTATTATACGGACGACCATAGAGAAGATGGACGCGTTCACTCCGCTGTTGTCTCTTGGAAACTTCCTTGAACGCTGCCTCGGATGAAGGTGCCTTGAATGGGTTTAGTTCAAAGTACTTCTTGCGCCTTTCGTAAAACGGTAATTTGTCGAGGACATCGGCTTGAGGATAATTCTAATTGAAAGGTAAGTTCAACTCACTGGTAGGTTTGAAAATAAAAATAAACGTTTTCAAAGCCCCAGGGATAAACTTCGTTGGTTAAATCTTCCGGAGTGCGCTCTCTGAAAGAATCATAGTCAAGAGAGTCATAGTCTTCAGGAGTTTTCGGCAATTTGAACTTTTGAGACTTGAACCTGGTTAGTTGCTTATAGAATGAATTTGGTAACTAACTTACTTCGACTTCGAAAAGCTCTCCAGACCGACCACACGGCACTAACTCGATCAATGTTGGTCGGTTGACTGCGACGCTATAGAACCGTTGGGTTCCGGTATCAATAATTGTAGCAATCAGAGTCCCCCTATAAGGTGAAGCTCATTTTCTTGAAAGGCGGGAAAAAGATCGATAAGAGTGGTGGCAGGTGTCGTAGGCAGAGAAGGAAAATCTGAAGGATCGAATGAGATAAGACGTTGGCGCAGCGAGCTAGCAGTCTCGTTGGCCTCCAGAGTAATAAGCCTGCCTGGAACCTGATAGTAAAGTTATACATTTGCTTCCAAGATTGAGGTGGTTGCGTTACCGTGTAACAACCAATCGTCTCAGGATCGGCTTTATTCAAACGATTTAGAACGGCATGTATAGTCGTAGTCGGAGAAAATTGAAGATTACGAAGGGAACTGAGTTCAACAAAGAAAACATTGAGCCGCAAGGAGTCGGTCATCGCACCGGTGCGTCCGGCAAATCGGAAAACCGGGTCCCAATTAGGAACAGTCGGGTCGGCATCACGTGCAATTGAAAAAATATTTTTTCTTTCGAAATCCGAAATGGGACCACATCGGTTATACTACCACTACCACTGCGTACCAACATACATTGCGATAGCAGTGCACTCCATTATCCCGTCTCCAGCAACAAAGGGTATCCTATGAAATCAAACGCTCAGCAGTTCTAGGCGTTACTCAGCAGCCGACGTCGTTCTTGTTTCATTGTTTCATTGTTCCATTGTCTCACTAATGAAAAGGGGTGATCGTTCCTCCGACGCCAGTCGGCGCCCGTGGTCCAAGTCAAAGATAAAAGTATTTACAAAAATTTAGTTTCACCTCTCAACATGGCGCTCACCTCAGGTTCTGACCCTCCCGTGCAAGGACGTCGGCAACCACGACGACGAAGAAAACGACGCTCTCGAAATAACTCTGGGAGCAGCTCTGATAATCAACGACGAGGAGATGTTCAAAAGACTGGTGCTCACGAAGTCGAGAACAACATGAATCAGGCTGAAAGATCAGCCATTTCTCAGACAAAAGGCAAAGACAGCGCACTGGCCCTCAGAATGGACTTGAACCTTGATGTCGATGTCGACATAAAAGCAAAAGTCCAGGGCGATCTAACTCTAACAGTGCTGTAATTGTTCGTTCATTATGTCAAGGGTTTTTCTGAAACCATTGTCAGTCGCTAAATGAGACTAGAGGTACGAGCAGTTTGGGACAAGCCTTTCCGCATTTTGTACTGACTGAAACCAAGTGCTGACTATGCCCTACAGGTGTTACAACATCGAGCTGCATTGATGCCGTTGTGGGTTTCTGTGAAATTTGGAATAGACTGGTGTATTCTCTACTCGTTATCCGATTTATTTCTGGCCCAACTCTGTAGAATTGGCCTACCCTTGGCGGAATCGTTACACGCTGACGATCCATACGGATATTTGTGTATAGACTGTAGAATACTAATTCTTCATGCAACCTGCTCTGCATAGCATGCAGCTTTTGCCTCTTTTTCCTCGCACTCTTACTCACCTCTTTCCCTATCTGGAAGCGGGAGCACAGCTTCATCCCAGGAGCCAAATGCGCCTTCCTCGGCGGAGGTTTTAACATCTCCATAGGGGAAGAACGTTCCTTGTTTAATTTTTCTAGACGTCCAGACGTTCCACCTTCACTGCTTCCTTCTTCGCCTGTTCCGCTCCAGCAATGGCGCGCTTCTCGTCGTCCCGAATTTTCATTAATTCTGCAGGAGGAGCAAGTTTGACGAGTGCTTTACCGTCTAACACGCATTTAGCAATCAGTTTTGAGATTGAATGTAAGGAAATCTTCTTGGTCGTCGAGGGCCGCTCCCAATGGTATCAATTTTTCGCTTCTTACCTTGTCGCAAAGAACAAGATGTCTTTCAAAGCGGTACCATTGCGGAACGCAGAAATACGGCATGAGTTATTTCCTCGATAATTACAGAATCGTCGGCCAAGGAAATGAAAAAGAGTTACATTGACGCCAACATCGTACTAACTTCCGGACCACCCAATCTCGCGACATTTCTAGCATCTTGGTGAGCCATGGTGCTATGTTCTTGACGACGCCGGTCGCGGCCGGTGTTAACAGCCTTCTCATGTACTTATGCGTTTGTTCGAGGTTAAGCAAGGTGTCGAGTGCTTCAAGAGTGTTCAAAGAGTCAAAGAGGGCGATGCGGAAGGCGTGTTGAGTGTGTAAATCTGTAATGGCGGAACATTAGTATTTTGGGGGAAAGAGAACCTCAATGGCTCAAACCGCGTACTGATTCCCTCTCCACAGCTTGTGTATGGTGATATCAGTCCGATGTCAACATAGCCCTTGATTCACAAGAGCTTTCACATTGAGCGTGGTCATCCAGCACTTCTCGGCTACTTATAAGCGATTCCGTTCCATAATTATGAAGAAAGGCGAGTCGCGTTTGGCGAGCAGTGCATTTGGTTTGAAACCGGTACATGTTGTTCAGGCAAGTGCCTAGAAACTCAGATACCAAGAAACTGCGAGTGATGCCATCTCGTTTGATTTTATCTGGTTTCTTGCCGAAGTAGTATCCTTATTGTTCTAAATCAAACCAGAATAGTTCGGTGCAAGTTCGGTGTTCAATCCTTGTCCGTGTACCAGTAGTCACATGGAATTGAAACCAGGATAGATCAAAATGGTGCTTGATGATGGGGTGAAACCGACTCAAGCAAGTGGCCATGGAAACCAGAATAAGTCTAGATAGATAGATAGATAGACAGATAGATAGATAGGTTTATACTCGGCTCCGCCACCTGGCTCTAGTAGATTGCCCTTCAGCAGAGTGGTTGACTTCCCGTAGAAATTACACGGCCAGACGCTCAGATGCGCTTGGTTTATCTGCCGGCCGCAGTACCACACATCAATCTTATTTTTGACCTATTCTTTAAAAAATTTGACCCAAACTTCAAACAGCGTAGATAGCACTAGAACGCAAATTTCATTAGTTTTACACTTCAGCGACCACTTGGCTGCACTTGGGACGAACCCTCCACGCTCATCTGTCATCATTCCAGAAGCCAAACGACCACGAGACCGCTTGCACGTGTTGGTTCATCGCCGTCGCTTTCTTCATGAGTCCTTCAAGTTCTCTGTCCTTCTTCCTTCCTCTCCTTTGCATTCCGATTCCGAATTTTCATGGCTTTCTTCAAGCTTCACCTTTCGAGTCATTCGAGTCATGCAAGAGTTCAAGCCAGCAAGTAGTTCTCAAGCATACAGGCTCAAGAATCAAGATACAAATATGTAACACTAACGTCCTTCAAGTCAACTTCAAGTCATGTAATCTCGTACCCAGATGTACGGAAACGCGGACCGCTACGCATTAAATACAGACATAAACATCGAACAAATAAATGAACAAACAACCGAGCGTTTCCTAAACATCTGGTGCATTCTGACCGTAAGGGGGCTGAGCAGTACATAGCCACCTTAGCGTGACAGGTTGATGCCCAGCAGCCTGCGCCTCAATGAATAATAAACTTGAGATCTTGCGACTTGTACTACTAGCAGTGGCCGTATGTACCTTCCTTTAATTGATTACTATGCATCCTCACATAGAGAACCATAAACAATACCATGAGAAATCTCAACAAAAGGCTCAAACTGCCACAAAAGCTATCTGCCACTGACTACACAACTCAGAATGGACATTATTCTTGGTAGACTTGGACTTATTTCTTTTCATTACCAAAAGCAAATGTTTTATCACCATTTTGCCTTCAAATTTACCTCTGAATATGTTGGAAGAGGATGGGGCAGGTATATGTCACAGGTATGTCACTGTGGCTATGTTGTGCTCGGCCCCCTTACGATCAAAATGCACCAGATGTCTACGACGCAGCTCTGATGTTTGTTTTGTGTTTGGCAGATTGTATACGTCTGTATTTATCGCGGCAGAGCGGTCCGCGTCGTGTACATCTGGGTACGAGATTACAAGTCATGATAGCTTCAAGAAATTATTCAACACAGTCGGAGAACGACTACAAATAGTAATATCCAAACCCTTCAAGACACTCAAGTATCTCAATATCTCAAGGCTTCCCTTCCAACCTTTGAAGTGAGGTAGGTTTTTTCGCTAATTTTTCATCCTGTGGATCAAAGCAAGGTAACTCTGTTTTCTTCTTTGCATCGTTGGTATGAATATGCCGCACAGCGTTTGTGCAGTAGGACTACAGATAGCATAGCTAGTAGTGTGTCAATATATATTCTTTTGGCTGCAAAGTATCGGGGCACTCGGAATAAGAACCGGGGACAAGCGGAATAGGATTTGGAAATAATCGGAAAGGCACATCACTTTGAAACAGCAATTGGTCCCAGAGACGATCCGTTTGCTTCCTGGGACTGATTTGATCCCCAGTACTGTTGCTCACTTTGACCCTTAGCATCAAAACAATAAAGCCACGCACCAGCGGCTTTGGGTTCAACTCAGTTTAATAGATTGGCCTAGCTGTGTAATTGGTGAATAACGGTCAGATAAAACTTTGATGAGGCCTAAGCGAGCCGGCCATCTCACGGCATGTCGTTTCAAGCCAAAATTTGAAATTCTTGACCTCTCCTAGATTGTGAAATCTAGCAGACCCTCCGGACCCTCTGCTAGATGGTTTTTGATGGGATTTCGCTCTATTATTCTCGGCTATCAATTTCCCTATCCACATCCGGAAGTATCCCCGAGTCGTACTGAGCGTAAGAGCAGGTAAGAGCACACACCGTGAAGACTTGCAGCACTAAACAACCGCGTATGCATCTGTAGTCAACTAATATTGATTTCTCGAGATAAATTTCGCAGTGTCTGGTCTACCTAAGTCTCTCGACTCTGGCACCGCGGTCTGTCCTGCCGGCCTCCCATCAACAGTAAATATTAAACGTTTACATTCTACGGGAACGACGTGTGGGATTAATCGACAGAATCAAAAATTTTGGATTTTGCTCAGAATTTCAAACGTCGATTATTCAACAGTTAATTTCTACGGGAAGTCAGCCAGTGATTGCAGTATCAAAATCATAGCTCGAAATTGATTTCGGAGTAGATGAATTCAAGTTTCAACGTGATAGTTTCAGCCCAAATAATGTGATTTCTTTCTTGATTGTAGAATTTAACCGCGTAATGGGTAGTGCCAAAGCAGAGGATATCATACGAAGCAACACCTCCCCTCCTTCACATGATCTAATCATCTTCGCAAGTTATTCCAGAGGCTGTGTACAGTGTAGTACTGAGCCAAAACGTGGCTTTGATTGAAACGAGACTCGGCCTGAGGCGGTGGGTGGAAGTTTATGCTCGTATGTACCAGTGGAAGTGGAATAAGTATGTACAATGTACATCCGGCAGCTGAGCGCAATGTCTGCCGTGTATATACAGGATTGCATAGCCACCGGCACCTCTCGGCACCTGCGATCAGCACGCATTCTTTTGCTTGTTCTCCCTTCTCCCAGTGACTCATTCGTCTCATTGCCAGTGCGTTACCGTCGCCGGACCCCTGGTACCCTCTGAACAGTCTAGCTCGTGAACGACTAAACTCTTTTCCGCCTCTACACTAAACTCCAACGTCAACGCGTCAACCTTCAACTCTCCTCAAATCGGGTCTATGTTTATCTCTTTGGCTGCATACAGATTGTATAGTGGGACTCCGGAGAACTGTGCGTCTTTCGTTTAATTCACCTACCGTATTACGCTAACAAAACTTATGGTAGTATACTGAATATCTTGTTGTAGATTGAGCAACCCTTTTTGAAAGGGAGTTACTACTGAAACTGGACTATAAGCATGCGCTCATCATGTTATTGATTATACTACCAACTTCTGGAGGATAGTGGTGCAGTTTCATAATATCGCACCATAACTACAGAGAATCTAATTCAGGTGTTCTGGTCATTGGACTAGCGGGCCAACTTGACCTCACCGCCATGCCTTGCTTACCCGATCATGATCGTAGTCAATCATGCTTGACCGTCAATGCACACCCCCAGAGATCATTTTCACACAGTCACCGTTTACCTTCGTACCCGCTTGTAGGGTTAAGGGGGAGTTTGTGATGGATAAAGCTTTAAAGAATCGGTTTTTCTTCCTATTCGCTCTTTCTGCTTTTCCCCCTCAACATGTCTTTTGGCTTCGATCCCTTGGATCCCAACCTCTCGCGCTCTTCCTTTGCGCCGCCGCCGCACTTGCCCTTCGACAACTCGATTTACCTTCAGCACCCGACGAACCCCCCATCTTTGCCCGACTACTCAGGTCGTACGTCTCTCCATGCATCGAGTTGCTTGCATCTCAATCACACATCATCTAGTTTCCAACACGTCGAGATCACCGACGCCTTTCCACTACGCGCCTCACCCCAGTTCGGCAGATCGCCGCTATACTGTAGCTGCACCCTTGCCTTCCCGTCATTATCCTCATCTTGAGAACGCTATCATCTCTCATCCCACCTTGGCTGATACGCTTCCTGATGGACCGCATTCCGGCAGACACAACTTTGGTTTCAATCCGTCGCCATCGCCGTCCGTACCCAATGCTACTACTACCGGACACAGGTCAAATCGCTTTACTGCTGCCGCGCGAGCCAGCCCGCCTACTGCTTATAAAAGCCCAAACAGCAAGACTAGCGATGCCGACTCGGACGAAGGCGATGAAGAAGAGGACATGCAGTCTGGTGGAAGTGTGGACCCGTAAGTTCATTTTCATATCTTCTTTCTGTACACTGATTCTCACTCATAATCAGTATTCTCCAAGAGGCTTTTCGTAGGAGACGGGTTACGTCTGACCAGAAACGTCGTGACGACTTGAGAGATCGCTTCACGTATTTAAAGTCTGTGCTGCCACCAATCAACCCGAAGTTTGAGAGCAAGGTGAAGGCAGTAGACCGTGGTACGCACGTCTTATGATCTTGGTCGCTCGTTGTGACATCCACTGATGATGCTCTTTCTTCCCTAGCTGCTAGGCATATCAAGCGACTCGAAGGCAAACTCGAGACAGCTAAGAACGAGATCAGGCAGCTCGAAGCCAAACTCGAGACAGCTAACGACGAGTTGAACACCTACAGGCTTCGTGATGCCAATGAAGCTCATGCTTGGGACAACCTCAGCAGCTATTGATGCTGTGATTGCGCCTCTCGCGAAAATTCGGAAAATCAGTGTTGAGGCCTTTCTCCCAAAACAGAACGAGTTCTAATCACCTCCCCGATTCTAGGTAGGTGACACTGCCATCGCTTTCTATCCTGCTATACTACGCTTTTAACACTCATCCTCTTTGATGCCACAGTCATCTGTAATACGACTCTTCATCACACAACTATTTATCACACTATTTATCACACGCTATTTATCGCACTATTTATTACACGACTATCATCTACGACCCGACTGCGACATGATAGTTTACGCCCCATCCGTTGCTGAATGGAAGCCTACCACCTGTATCGATAACTTGTTATGTTTGCTCACTTCCTTGTTTTTTATTTATTTATTACCGTTACTTTCCTCCGAACTATCCTGATTTACACAAGATTGGACTCACTAGATACTATATACACATAACTTATGGTAGCGGACTACATCATATAATCTGTAGCTTTTGTGTAGCAGCAGCTAGCTTACTGTATTAACTTGTGGGCTCGAAAGTAGTAACCTTCGTGTCCTAGGTATGTCCGTTCATAGTTTTACAAATCATAAATTACTATTGACCTTATTGACCTTCGTGTCCCAGTACTGCATGCCTACCTCACCACTGGTGGCAGTGGATGGTTGATGGCAGGCGGCGCGTGCTTGGCCTTAAGGTTAGTACTTAAATTTTTTCTTCCGAAGTTTTTCATCCTTGTCCTGTACAACCTCCATATGCACGCTCGTACCGCTTTATCGTGGATTGTGCGTCGCGCGCGTCTGACACACTGTTGTTATGTTTTCTTTTCTTTGTCGCCTTCTCCCCGATGGTCAACGGTCGATTTTTGGCACAGGGATATTCTGGCACAGGGATTGTTCTTAACTTCTTGCTACGCGGAAACCGCATCTTATTGTCCTTATTTATTATCCTTGTCATTTATGAACCCGTCCTGTATATGGCGTCTATCTTTGGCCCTCACTGCTCATACTGATTTTTGTATCAATATAAATCACCCGCCTGGATATCGGTACTGTCGGGACTCGGTACTGTACTATAGCGTGACCGTAAGGACCTATTCCGCCGATTTTTACTCGTGGCTGTATCTGTACAGCTTGTAGATCTCATTCAAAGCCTGAAACTCAAAAGTTTCAATAGTAGCGTATGATAATCACAAAGACAAAGTGGCGGTGGCATGCAACATGAATTTACAGTACTTTCAAGGTATCGACCAAGCTATCAAAATGCCTGAACGCCACCTGAACCTCGTCATCCCCTGGCCCTCCAACACGAGACAATTTCCCTCCCTTGTCGAGCCATTGCGGCTCCAGTGGTCTTCCGAAACCTCCTTTACCCACTGTCACTACCCTTATGCATTTCTGCTCATGCCTATTCTGGTCCCCGATCTCCGTCTTGCCCTTCCCCTCCTCCTCGCTCTCGCTGTTGCATATAAACTAGTCTACACATTGCCTGGAAATAATTTTCCTTCCACCGTAGCCCGCCGCCCCGCCGTCGCTCTTGTCACTAGAAGAAGCGACAATACGTTCTGTCTCGATCGATATCGAGTGATGTGGAAAGGATGTATTTGACGATAGATTGCGGCTGCAAGTTCCGACTCATGGAGCGAGCTGACGCTGATGGAGGAGAGTACTTATGCCTCCACAACCTTGGACCAATACTGGATGACCGTTACACACTACCACACAGTCTGGGATGATATCACCGCAAATGCTTTCAACTCTTATCTTCAATAGTGCTAGGGAAGGCAGAATTGTAAGCGCAACGTTCAGCCAAGAAGATGAAAAGAAGTACATCGACACCAGCACCGTCCTCACTGACTTCCTGACCCCACCCAATCTCGCTACTCTCCCAGTCTGAACATTCTTAACACCTTGCCGACCCATCGTGCTATGTTCCCGATAACATTTGGTGTTAACAGCTCTTACCGCGTGCGTTGTTTCTTCGCGAGACGAGGTTGCGCAAGGTGTCGAATGCTTCAGGAGTGTCACAAATTCACTCTCTGCAGCTTTATACACGGTGATATCCGTCCGATGTCAAAATACTGTAGCGTTCTTGATTGACATAGTTTTCACATGGAAAATTTCTTAATAACCGAATCTCAACACTGGCATTATCCATATATGAGTGACAAGACATACATTGAGTGTGGTCTCCAAGTTTCCGATCACCTCTCCAGCCATAAGCGATTTTGAGACTTTGTGTTCCAGTAATTGTGTGAAGAAGGCGAGTCGTATTTGGTGAGCAGTGTATTTTTGCAGAATTTCCTGAACATACGGATGAGCATCATGTACGACAGTGTCCGTTGTTGTGCTCATGATGAAATTCTTTAGTGACTTGCAGGTGTCCAGTATGAACAAATTAATTCACCCATACTTGGCAGTCATGGTACGTCTGCGCGAAGGAGTTAGCTCGTACAAAGGCCTGTAAAATAGTACATACTTCCAACTGAGTGCATAACATAATTGCTGTTAGCCTTGGTTTCTTGCTGAAATTAATTGCGATGGTATAGCATCGTACCGAGCGTGTCCCATATGCGAAGGATTATAAAAACAGTTGGATCACAGCTGTACCCCGGCTGTACCATTCTACAAAACGTCCAGATTTACGAACGAATTCTACGGACTGGGCACATCGGCCTACCCAAACACTTTCATCGGATCTGGGTCTATTTTTTCCCCACTGCCACAGGAACGAACAAGAGAGTTCGCCAGATGTCCAGCATACTTGAGGGAAGCTTTTCGTCTACAGATGGAGCTGGGCAGGGATGCGCTCTCCTTGAAAGCACTTGAAAAAGGCATGAAAGCACTTCTCAGATATGTTGGGCAGACAAGACACCTTGAAAAAACTTTTGCTGATGTTACTCATCATGAAACAGATGAGGACGACTGATCGACACTTTGTAGATATACAATGGGAAAACCACATATTTCGCTAGATTGTTCTCCTTTCTTCATCACAAATTCCAACAATTGACTCGAGTGGTACAGCGATTATCGATTATCAGCCAGCTCTTCGATTGAAGCGTACATTTCCAAAAAAAAACCAGTTACAGCACCACACTAGCTGTTGGACTCAGAAGGTGTTGGATCTCTGGATCTTGGATATCAATCCCACGACTGTACAGAGGTATGGACTGCAGCATAGTGTGTATGTCCAAAAATGGAAGTTCCGGGATGCGTCGGATAGTGCGGAGGCACGCCGTGTTCCACAGTCCCACTGCCAACGAAAAGGACAACCGAGAAGCGAGGAGTGCCCACGATCAAAAAATTCTATAGTCGGTAATTTATTACAATTGCGCACGGAAGCCACCGGATTTATGTGAATCATCTTACTGCGTCTACCTTCGCACTCTCGGAGTACTCCCGGAGTTACATTACCTTTGTATTCGGGGTTTCTGGTGGATAAAGAGACCGCCTACGAGATGTATTTTGTATTCGCTCAGAGTCAGTCTTTCCTTCCTATTCGTTCTTTCTCTGTTATTTCCCTCAACATGTCTTTTGGATTTGACCCCGACCTCTCGCACTCTTTTGTGCCGCCACCGCCATTCCCCTTGGCCAACTCAATTTTTTACCTTCATGATCAGTGCCCGACAAATCTCCCATCCCTGCCCGACTACTCTTCGTCGCTAGGTCGTACATCTCTCCATGCATCCATCCCACATCGCACTCATATTACTTCATCCAGATTCTAGCTCACCAATGACTGCAGCGCCTCACTCCAGTTCGGCAGACTACAGCTATACACCCCTGCCTTATCCTCATCTTGAAAATGCCATCATCTCTCATCCCTCCTTGGCTACTAATACACTTTCCGATGGACCCTATTCCGGCAGACGCAACGTCGGCTTCAATCCGTTGTCAATATCGTCGTCCGTACCCAATGCTACTACTACCGGGCGCAGGTCAAATCGCTTTAACCCAGTCAGCGGGACTACCACGCGAGCCAGTGCGCCTGCTGCTAGCAAGAGCCCAGAAACTAACGATGACTCGGACGAAGGCGAGGAAGAAGAGGACGCACAGTCTGCTGGAAGTGTGGACCCGTAAGTCATCCTCATATTTCCTTTCTGTACACTAATTCTCACTCCTGATCAGTATTCTCCAAGAGGCTGTTCGTAAGAAACGGATTGCGTCTGACAAGAAGCGTCGTGGCGACGTGAGAGATGGCTTCACGTATCTAAAGTCTACGCTGCCACCAATCGACCTGAAGTTTGAGAGCAAGGTGAAAGTGCTAAACCGTGGTAAGTAACATCCTGGTCGCTCGTTGTGACATCCACTGATGATGCTCTTTTTTCCCCAGCTGCTAAGTATATCAAGCGACTCGAAGCCAAACTCGAGAAAGCTAACAACGAGTTACACGCCTACAGGCTTCGTGATGAAACTCAAGCTTGGGCAATAGTAGCAGCTATGGATGCTGGGATTGTGCCGGGTTCCTCCTAGAGCTTCAGCATTGCCACTCAAGAAAATTCAGAAAACAAGTGTTGCGGCCTTGCTCACAACACACCAAAAACAGATTAACGACTTCTACCCGATTCCGGGTGGGTGACACTGCTATACGTATGCTCTTTCACACAATAATCATCTATGATACGACTATCTTCTATAATCACTTTCTATGCACTATACCTTTGACACTGGTATACTCTTTGATATAGTACGACTATTTTCTATAACACAATTATTATTTACGACACAATACTAGATACTAGATTACATTGTAGCTTACAGTACTTATTCAGGGGCTCAAATGTAGTGACCAATAAATTATCATTGACCTTCGTGTACCAGTATTGCGTTCTTAACAATACCTACTTAATTTGTGTGTTCTTGTCACCTTCTCCCCAAGGTTCTGCAGCCTAGTCAATTTTTGGCACAGAGATTGTTCTTAACTTCTTGCTACACCGGAACCACACGCCCTGCATCTTATTATCCTTATTATTATGAAGGACTGGGTGCATACATGAGCCAGAAAGATGACACGACTGCGCGGCACAACTGAGATTCACGTTCATCTACGCTTGTACATGAGCCTACATGGCGTCTATCTTTGGCGCTCTCTTTGGCGCTCATGGCCATATGGTGGATTTTGATTTTGATTTTTGTATCAATATGCGCCGTTTGGATATGCACTATATTGTATAGCGTAGCGTACCTATTCTGCTAATTTTATGGCTGCAACCGTATAGCTTACCACTGGGCAGATCTCATTCGAAGCCATGTAGCATGGACCCCTTGAAATACCGGAGTGTGAAATAGTAGGACATGAATCCAGAAATTAATGCAAAGTCTATAGCATATATATAAATAAGAAACTGGCCCCCAGGAGCATTCTATTGGGTGATAGCTGAGGTCATACTTCGTAGATACTGAGACTACATACGTTCAATACGCTAGATTCTTGAGCCAGGATAATAATATCATAGAAAAAATATCATAGAAAAAAACAACCACGCTCTTATGCTGCTGGAGCCGGTGTTCAGTACTTGGACCACGTTGTGTAATAAACTTCCTTCCTACCACTCATACTTGTTCCAGGGTTCAACAAAATCGCGGAACTCTTTGTCCTCCTAGGCATTCTGGACTATCCCTCAGCAAGATGGTTAGTGGTTTGTGCAACTGACTTCGTATATGGAGGATGACTCTGCTGGTCAGCAGGGTTTGAATCACTCGCTGATATGTAATGAAAAGGTTCTGCAGATCATGCTGTCCCAGAGGATGAGCCGACGCGACAAGTTTGACAATGCAAACACTCACTGGCAGTAGTAGAACAGTGGCCAAATTTGCCACTGACAGTCCTGATGTGGATGGAGTGGTAAGTATCACAATGGAAAGGGTCCAGTTGTAGATATTCACCGAAAATAAACAGATAGTAAGTGACGCCTGGAAATCGAACAATCTCAGCCAAATCATGGCCCGTTAAAATCAAGTTAAAATAGTTAGCCCTTACCATCTCTGTACACCACGGTGGTCAATGCAGACCAATTTCCTGAGCGGACTAAGTAAATACAAGGCTGGGACTGAGAACAAAGCCACGGTCAAGAGCAAGAAAAACAACACACAATAAGAGAGGCCAGGGATCAGCACCAGTGTCAAGATCACTGGGGAAAAAAGAATCATTCATCAAACCCAAAAGCTGAACATACATCAATTCACCTGCTTTGTAAACCATCAAGATTGCCCAAAACAAGAACAATATCGATCCACCGCCGAGTGTCATACATCCAATCTGTGGAAGGGGAGAAGGGATATCTAGGAAGGAGGTGATTCATTAGTAGTAGTAGCCTGCATCGTAGGCGCGACCTACATATCTGTGAATCGATCCATTGTTGTATGATGTAAAAACCGGGTACCCAGCATCCCACAAAGAAGATCGTGAGGCCAACGGTTAATCTGATATCTTTGTCCCAAAGTGCCCAGGTGCGCATTGTTAGAATAACTATAGTTTCACATAATAAACCACTGCAAGGACTCAGTACGGAGATCGATTCAACAAATACCTTCTGTTAGGGCTATCCCTACGATAAACATCCCTGTTCAGGGTGTTGAACACATTAGATGAATGGACACATAAGGAGTAAGCCCAACACATACATGCAGTGGCGGTAAACAGGATATGACACGTATCTGGTTCTAAAGATTCCGCAAAGTTTACTGTCATAAGTAACGTTCAGTATCAGATATTATCAAGCAATCGACACATTATCCTTTCCTGCAAATAGGATGCCAATCGTGTCAACAAACGGCATGTATCGTTGGATGATGTAGAGCACGTTCAGAGGTCGTAGCTTCTCAGACCAGACGACATCCAGCTCCATTGGAAGCATGAGCATCCAGTCGTACAGGAAAAGCACTGCGCCCGATACTGTTTTGATTTTTGAGTGTGAGTATGAGGACAGTAATGGAGAATACACACCAAGAGTATACTAGAGGAGAAACACGAAGACGATGTTCAGCAGACTCGGAGAGATAAACAGTAGTATGAAGTACCGATATCAATGTCCTATTATCAAGATATTTGACTACTGCTTCTGGTGTTAGAGAGACAGTCATGAAAGAACCTCAAAAGTGATATCGCAGCGGGGAGCCAGCAAACGATGCAAAAGGTGGGTCCAAACCACCTACTTATTTATCAGGTTCATGGAAAGACTCCTATTAAGTTGCCATCAACGGTGACCTGTGGTCATGGAGACATCTGGAGGTCCGGATAAGAAAGGTTGCCAGCTTGTATTTTCTATAATCACACAGTTGTGTGTTTGTCTGGAGTATAGATGACTCGGTAAAGCTCCATCTCAGAAGACCTGACATTGGTGGGTGCATGGACTGAACCCCAAAGCGAATGATGATTAAGTGGGTTTGGGTTCAATGAGGAGGGGTCAACTAGTTGTAAGGCGAATTAAGCACGATGCTCAGAGGTGTAAAGGTTGTAAAGATGATCAAAGGAGTAAGGATGCCCGGAGGCATAAATATATCCCAGCTCACCAGTCAGTGATGATGAGGCTGTCCTTGAGAGGGGACCCATCAATAGAGGCAAGGGCTTGATGTGATTTGAGTGAGGGGCTCGACGACGGCTCATCGGCACCTTGTTCGCGTGATAGTGTATCTCTGGTTGGAGCAGGAGGGGAGTTAGGAGAAGAGTTAGGGGGTGGACTATAGGAAGAGAATGCGGGTAACTAACCACGATGGCCCCAAACTTCAAAGGGACATTTGAGGGAGCGCTCCCCCTTCTTCGACAAATTCCAGATCCGCCTTGATCGTTTTCTGTCTAGCGTCTTTGAGCGTTTGAGAAACTGGATTCACGAGTGGACGATCCCTGTTATGCCAAAGAAAGACTCCAGAAAAGAAATTATAAGTAAAGCTTCTTCCGCCTGTGACAAGTACACAGCTCTTCAGTCATCTTTGAGCAATGGAGAGCCATTGTGACGCCGTTTGGGGTCGTACAACTACCTCACTTCAAACCCCAAACACTGGGTGCTCCCCATAAGTTGAGCCTTGAACTCGGATATGGGGTGTCATGGAGACTCAAGAGTGGTTGTGGTCTGAACGATGGCTGGGGTGCGCGAGGTATGCTCTGCCTTCAGGTGCAAGAGCTTTTTTCATTTTCTGAAAATGAGAATACTCCGCTTAAGATATTTCCCCTTCTCCTTTGAAGTTTTGAAGCTACGCAGCGTTTTGAAGCTCCGCAGCATTGCACACAACGAAAGTTTACAGTTTTGGGCTGGTGTCCTCCATATATTTATAATATCCCTTTTTTTAGCTGATTGTTTTGAAGATACCAGATGAATGCAAGACGAATATGGTACAGAGCGGCTAGCTGCCAATCAGGCTACCAAAGGTGACGCAATAATATTTCCTCCCTATATGAGTTCGAGTGCATTGTGCCCATTGCGTCCATACACGACGCACGCGTGAAGCAGTTGAAGTAGCATACCGCGATATCGATTGTGATTGTGAAGCGAACTCGAGGCTTACAGCGCCTAGGTGAAAGGTTCAGGTGAAAAAGCCGAGAGCACTGGGAAACAGCTAGCTCTTCACAAGGGACACCATCAACGTCTTGAACGTGTTCGCAGACCTCAGGCTACCAAATACCAAAGATGTTACGGGTACCGTGAAGGTTAGGTTAGGTTAGGTTTATTGCCGGCTTGGGACCAAGTGCTGATACGCCGGGGTCCGAGAAGCTACCCGATGTGCCTACGTACATCGTCGTCTCGGGGCCATCTCCCTGGTGTCCGGACGAGCTCACTACGCTTTGGTAGCGGTAGATCCGTGAGCCAAAAGAGAGGCCAAGAGTACAGGAATTAAATAAGTTAACAAGTATCTACCTACGCTACAAAATTTCTGTCATATCCAGTTGGGATAAATAAAGAAGCCTCGTCATAAATGGTTAAGACATCAAAGAAGTACTTTGCAGTCACGGCAAATCCATTCTTTAGAGATATCATCTCTCCAAGCAGGGATGTAGCTTCGCCTTTATTACTGGGTGGACGTGTGCCTGGGAGAACAGAACTCAAAAGGCGTGCCCGCAAAGACTCAACAGCTGGGTATGAACACAGTAAAAATGCGTGTTCCGGATCCTCTACATCTGACTTACAAAATCTGCACAGTCGCATATTGTGAGGGACTTGTATACGGTGGTTGTCCACCCATCGCAATCGCTCAACTGCTAGAGAGTGGTCCCCTGTGATGACCTTGGTAAATGCCTTCCGATGTACTGTGTTTTTCACGAGACTGAGATATTGCCTCATGCATCTTGTCTTGTACTTTGAGTCATTTCTTGACCCGATTGGCTCTTTTCGCCAATGAAGAAGGTAAGTTTTACTCTTTGTGGCATTTAGTTGTGCCTCCAGATACTTATCTACCCCTTCTTCTACAAGCTCGTGAAAGGCATCTGCATTGTCTGGTATGACCAGGTGATCGATTGACGGAATTGGTATTATTCCTCCCAGCAACTTTTCAGCCACTGTCAGCAGTGCTGTTATCCAGGCATAGTGACCCTGCCGATGTAAGGCAATTGATTCCATCATAGCCGCATAAAAGTAGGTGTCCGTCTCTCGATTCAGACCATATTTGAGTGTTCTAAAGGCAAGCTCCATGCGCCGGTACAGTATTGGAGTCAAACCTGTTTCTGTGTATAGCGCTACATTCGATGCTTTAGCCGATAAGCCAAGAAGGCGTCTCAGGAAGTCAATTTGCACCCTTTCTAATGACTTAGCTAATGCTGGGCTTGTGTCAATTGCAACTTCGCATCCGTAGGTCAAATGCGGGTCAATACAGCCCATGTATAGTGTCTTACCCTCGTCAGGTGGCACAGTTCCGATCATGGATTCCAAGTGCAGAACTCCATGGGCTACTGACCGTGCTTTATCTGACTTGTTTGAATAGTGTGCCTCAAATATTTTGTGGACGCAATCTGCTCGGAAAGGGCCGCCCTGGAATGTTACACCAACATAAGTATATTCCAAGACTAGTGCCACTATGTTTTGAGCGAAATAAAATACCAGTGGTACTTCCAGAGCAGGCCCATGGTATGACACGACTGACTTAATAGCGTTGATAACCATGAAGTTTGTTCGGCACCAGTCATAGAAAAGGTTCATTTTTCGTTGCAACCCCTCTGGTGATAGGGCAATGAGTAGTAGGTCATCCGCTTGTTCTAAATGGGAAATGAACTGCCCGAATAGTTCGACGTCATCCTCTGTCTCAGGTATTCCGAAGTCTGAGAAATACAGGATCCATAAGAGCGGTGATAGTGTGTCTCCCGCAAGTATGCCCAATAGTGACTGGAATTCTTCTGATAGTGACCCGCCGTTCTTTACTTTGTACTTCATTCTACTGTATATCATGCGAATCCAATCAAATATTTTCCCCCCTGCGCCCTTGCGCCAAAGCTTAAACCACAGTGTGGCACGGTGAACTGATGGGAATGCATTGGTTATGTCTACGCATGCTACCCAAAGCGTCCTTTTCATTGCCTTTGCCTTCTCAATTGCCGTCCGCAGGATAAAGCAGTTGTTTGTTGTACGATACTCCTTTCTGAAGCCGTTTTGGGAGGGAGGAATTAATTTATAGTCCTCAGCCCATTCTTCCATGCGAGACATGAAGAGGAGGGTAATAAACTTCAGCATACAGCTTTCCAGCGCTATTGCACGAAGCGTTGACGCAAGATAGATTTCCAAAGTGAGTCCATACATGATGCGTGCGTGAAGCAGTAGGACAGCGACCGAAATCTACATACAGTATCTAGGCGAAGAAGCCTAAGTATAGATTGAAGCCGAGAGCAAAGAACATAAATAACGATGAGGATTTCCGTTCCGAGTGAAAGCAAAAACGTTGCAGGGAGTTTGAAATCATCATCCGTTCCATCTAGTGGTTGGATGTTCAAATGTTCAAAGTGTAGCGAGAGGGGAAGAGGAAAAAACACGATAGCAAAGCATGAGAAATCCACCCTCCGCACGAAATAAATAAATAAAAAGTTCAAAAACACGACATCTTGACGTTCGACTCCCACTAAAGCCGATCCCCACCCAGTCATGCGACAGCAGCAGTAGTTATCACACTGCGCACTTAACATACCTCACATGAACCTCCTCCCTCAAGGCCTCATCGACATCCTCGCCTCCCACTGGATCTTCTTGAACCACCTCAACAACACATGACTCTCCAGCGTATCCATGTCCCTGCCTATATCTACACCCGTTTGCACGTTGTAGCGCTGTGGACGCTGCGGAGGCGTGTCCAACCCCAACTTTCACCAGAACCTCCTGAACCCAAATCCAACCCCAAATCAGTCAGCAGCGACATGCCGCCAATAAGTTGGATACAACGACCTCGTAGCCTCGTCTTCATTCCCAGGTCGAAGTCTATCTCGAACGGCGGAATCGTGCCTGTGGGCGGGGGCGTAGTGTATATTGGGGGGAGCCGAGTTTGAGTGGAGGTTCCGCGTACGTTGAGGATTTGGGTGAGGAGGACAGGGAACAGGGAGCAGGACTGGGACTGGGACTAGAGTTGGGGGTGGGACTGAAACTACGAGTAGGACGGAACTGGGACTGGATCGACATAAGATTCCGGAGGCATGTAGGTTATGTAAGCGGTTTGATAGACGACTCGGGCTTCGAGGCGTCGGAGGAAACCGAACCAGGGCGGCAGAAGGATGCATCGATGAGATCTAGGAGAGGTAATCTGGAGGTGGGAAGTTGGTAGACGACGTGGATGGTTCAAGAAAGCGGAAGCATAGTATCGGCACTGTGTTGGTTGAATTTGACCAGGCATCTGGATAGAACATCTAGCGTGCAATTGCGATCCGAGTCAGTGTGCAGCGATCACTGGGAAGATTGGAGGATTAGAATCTGATTAATTGATTCTTGAGCTTGGGCGCCTGGGCTTCGGGATAGAGGATGAAACTTAGAGAAACAAAAAATATTAGTCAGCCAATTTGCCGGTCCGTGGGCGCCTTTATTCTCCGCAAAGCTTCTCTATGTATTGCTATCCTTGCCCAGTCCTAGGTCTTGCCCTTCCTAAGTCGAGGAGTCTGCTCCAGATCATAACAGCAGTCTGTCCACCGGCTGCTCGAGACAACTTCGATTGGTGCATTTAGATTTCGTTTCGTGCCCTAGAGGATTCTTCTTACACGAACTACATTGCAGTAATATCTCCTACAATGAACAATATTGATGGAAATACCGGCCTCCAGCTCTGTCTAGTTATCTTAGCATGGCGGCGGAGCGAGGAATGAATTTGCCTACAGTAGAACACACAAGTAAGAAACGACTATAAACATCTCAGGTTTCTGGGTAGACTCACCTTCACCGCCTCTATCCTTTACTCCATGGCTCCAGCTTTGCATAGTGACGGGGTGCATCATCGGATGCCTTGGTGTCGAAGTAAACACTACCTCCAGCCTTGCACACATATCCACTATCGATTATCTTTTGTACAAAGGCTTGTACAAAGGTGATAATTTCGGGTATACACACGGGTGAGAATTACACATCCGTATGGATCGTCAGTGTAGACTAGGTGAGAATAGCCGGATCGCGTACTCATAGGCGTCGCATGTCGTTGAAGAAGCTTTGTTCCTAGTAAGACGCCGGGTCTGTTACGGTAGACTCGGGTCCCCACCATTTGCTGAAGGCACGGTAGAAAAGATGTAACACGCACCCGATCATTGTCTAGAAAGGCGACTACTATATCTTTAGACTAATCGATCACCTCGTGAGCTTCTTGCGTTGCAATTCCAGATTTCAGGCTGTTATTCCGCGTTTCGCAAAGCAGTAAGCATGCAGTTCTGTTCCAAATTCAGAGTTTGAGACTAAAGTTCTCGCAAGCACGCACGGCAGAAGTAAAGTTCATGTCAAACTTCTCATCTTGCTTCAAGCATTCCTATACCAGTGCTACTGTATACGAAGGGTCTCCTCTATATGTACCAGTACAGTACCAAAGACATTGATCACTTGTCTCCTAGTCTGCTAGTATATTATTTGCTTAAGTGTTATATATATCCTGTAAGTTGTAGTATAGTAAAACTGTCCTAGCACTCAGGGTAACGATTTACAGCAGCTCCCACCAGGGAGACTGCAAGCTCGTCGTTTGTTCGGTGTCTGGGCCCCACGTAAGCTTATGCCGCCGGACCCGGCGTTCAGTATTTGGACCATGCCGTGTGTAATAAACTTCCTTCCTTCCTTCCTACATTCCTTGTTTTGAATGAGCTGCAAATTTGGCTAAATTTGGTGTCCAGTGACACGTTCTTCTGAAGGTAAACCTTTTGCACAAAGCCTCTCCAAGCAGTACAGGCTTTGTGCAAAAGGTTAAACTTGAGATACAAAGTCCCATTCAAGAACGCTGTATCTACGGAATTTTTCAATCAAGTGGTTTTGCCTGGCGCGTTTGATGGTTGGTGTTCAGAGTTGGCACTTGCGTCTTTGAGAATATGCAGACCTACCCACCTAAACATCTATATCGGTAATATTCCTGTCGCAAGTCGTCCGACATTACTATTCGTCGTGGGAAGCCCTACAACGTAATCGTCGGTGGTCGTTTGTAACCGAGCCATTGCGATGGCATCCGTACCGGATGTGTCCCATATGCGAAGAGTTGGCCATTTTACAGAACGGCGGGATTTAAAGATAAATTCTGTCTGCAGAAAGCTATGAGTAAATCTGCGGTGTTGAGTTGTACATCGCCTACCTTTGTTCAGGCTAACGGATTGTAAATTTTGAGTATCGACTCTGGTTGAGTAGCTACAGGCGGAGTTCAGGCTGGTTGCTATTCGATGGGCTACCTTATCGGAGGTCAATGGAAGGTAGAAGAGAATAGAAGGAAGAACAAGCTGAGTCATATCAATTTCGTTGAGGTTGGTTCAGACTAGCCGGACTTGAGCTTGCAGCAAGTCTACAGCATCTAGTAACTGGCTTTCTAGCTATCCGACTCGTTTTCCACTCAAGATTTTTCTTTATCTCCGAATTTTGGCGCCAATGCAAGATAATCCACAAATAATCCATCTATCTGCAACAAGATCTGCAAGTGTCGCGTGCCCATACCTTCGACTCAATAATTTGTGACATTGAAATAGTACAAACTTATATAGAGGGTTGTCTGGGTGTCTGCCTTCATGCTGAGCAACCTTCAGCTGAAAGTCTAGAACTATGAGATTGCCCTCAAGTACCTCAAACTACTTGCGCTTCTGTTTTGCAGGCTTACATTTGCCAGGTTTTACCTACAGTCTCATCGGGTTTTGTAAAACTTTTAGTAGAATAGAAATGAATTATCAACTTGTAAACTTGTTCCTTAGTAAGCAATGCCGAAAATTATCTCTCGATGAACAGCTGAACAGCTAAAGCGAATCGGTAGATCTCAGGTTACTTGCAATTGCACTCTACCACGAGGGACCGATCTCCAAGAAGCGGAAGGTTGTACAGAAATAAACGTTGAAATATCGTGAAGCGGTAAACATTTAGGGCGTTTCACGACGGGAGAAGCCTTTTTCGACTCTTTTTCACTGTCTCTTTTTTGGCTTCAAGGGCAATTTCAACAGCCGAGAATCGAGATTGCCGAAACGGACAACAAGAGCATGAAAAAAGGCACAAAAACACTCAGACAAGGTGCTCAATAGCCTTTTCTGCACCTTTTCTGAGCCTTTTTCAAGCCCTTTTCCGCTTAGCAGCGTTGCCAGTGATCGGATCACATCGGAAATTGAAAAACCAAGACAAAAGAGACCTCAAAAAAGCATGAAGATGCTCTTAAGTTCGTCGTGAAACACCCTATTATTTATGCAAAGCACCGTAGAATATACTTCCGTCAGATTTGATGGGATCAATTTTACCCTTTGGCGCTTTCGTTCTTGCGATGAAAGAATCTAGGACTCGATGTTCGACTATGGCGCCAGTACTAGATAGGCATACCAGCCATGGATAAAATGCCGTCTTTCTACAACCTTTTCTCCCCCAACATCAAAGTCAGCTTTTTTTCAGCTTTTTATTCCTCATAGTTGTTATTTTTTGATTTTTTCCCCGACATGTCTTTTGGTTCCGATTTCGTGCCGTCGACGTCGACGTCGTTCCCCTCGGACAACTTGAAGGATAACCGGTACCTTGAGTGCCCGACGAATCCATCTCAGCCCAGTTACTCTTTGTTGTCAGGTGGTACGTCTCTCCATGCATCCATCTAGTTTCTAACATCTCGAGCTCACCTACCTATGGCTTTCCCTCCAGCGCCTTACTCCAGTTCAGCAGACTACGACTATGCTGCAGCAATCCTGTCTTCCCATCTCAATACTCATCTCGAGGATCATATCATCCCTCATCCCACTTTGGCTTACAATGCTGATACACTTTCTGATCAACCGTATTCTGGCAGACACAACCTTGGTTTCAATCCATCGCTATCATCGCTGTCCGTACCCAACGCTACTGCTACTACGCCCTGCTCACATCGCTTTAATCCAATTACTTAGTTCTACCATGCAAACCAGCGCGCCTACTGCTAAGAGCCTAAACACCACCAACGCTGACTCCGGCGAAGGCAAAGAAGAAGAATACGCACAGTCTGGGAGTTTGAACTCGTGCGTCATTTTTATCATTCCTTTCTGTACACTAATCCTCGCTATTCATCAGTATTCTCGAACACGCTGTTCGTAAACAACAAGCGAAGTCTGGCCAGAAGCGCCGTGACAACTTGAGAGGTGGCTATGACAGTTTAAGGTCCGCGCTGCCACCAACCAACCGAAAGTTGAGCCAGGTGAAGCTGCTGAACAGTGGTACGCACATCTTGGTCGTTCGTGGTGACATCCGCTGGTGACGCTCTTTTTCCTGCAGCTATGAAATATATCAGGCAACTCAAAGCAGATCTCGAGCAAGCTAACAAATCAAACGCCGTAGCTGCTGAACGTATTAGGCGACTCGAGATAGAACTAAGGCTTCGTGATGCCAATGGATCTCAAGCTTGGCGCGATGCTGGGATCGTGCCGGATTCATTCTAGCGCTTCAATGTTTTCACTTCTGAAAATTCAGAAAACAAGTGCTGTTGCCTTTCTTGCTGAAAATACAAAAACAGAGTTAGGGTATAGTGCCCGATTCGTCTACATTACGGTTATCTTCATAACACGACACGATGTGATTGAATCATGTTCCGATGTCCGTGCACATCTTTGTTCTTCCCTTCTTCAATGTCGCTTTCTCCCGAACTGTCTTTGCGATTTCTTTCTATTGACAACATCTACACAAGGCTGGAGTAGTTGCTTGAAGTGCCACTGGATAATGGCTGATATCCGCACGTGCTTGACCTCCTTTCTTCCAATAACTTGGCCCTATACAACCTCCATACACACGTTCGTACCACTTGTCGTGGATTGTGCTTTGTGGCATTTGACACACTGGCGTTCCTACGTTTCTCCCCGATATCCACTTCCCCCCAAGGCTCCGCAGCTGCTATTGTCAGTTTTCGGCGCAGGGATTGTTCTCAGCTTCTTGCTACAGAAACTACACAATTGCTCTCAAATACACGGGCGCCTATGTGGCGTCTATCCTTGGTAGGGCCTGGATGCGGACGCGATATGGACTGGATAGTTCCCCTTTTTTCTAATTATAAATATATAACGTTTATTAGTCTAATCAACTCAAAAGTTCACAATAAATAGTGCACGATACTTATCCAAGTATGCATTTCCGTCGATGCCCATGCGGGTCCACCGATCACCGTCTTGCTCTTCTCCTCCTCGCTCTCCACTCCCGCCCCTTGATCTTGCGTATGAACCAATTTACACCTTGCCTGAAAGTAACTGGTCCAGCGTTTCCTTCATCATCTCCTCTATAACCCTCAACGTCGCTTTTGTCACCGTTTGAGGTAAAGTGTCCAAAGATACGACAAGTACCATGTTTGAAGCCGCAATACGTGCATGTATGATGTAGCTATCGAGTGGCGTGGAAAGGACAAATCCGGTAGTAGATTTCGGTTTTCAGTTCAGATTCGTTGAGGACGGGCCGATGCTGCAACGAAGAGATGGAGGAGAACATGCCTTCACAATTCAACACTGGCGACGGACGACCGTTATCCACTGAGATGATATCGCTGGGTTTTCTGGGACTTTGGAATAGAAACTGGTGAGTTCTCTACTGTATCTCCAAGTCATTTCTGCTCCAACTCTGTAGAATATTTCAGAAATTCCTCATACTAACTGCTCTGCCTTTTGCATCACATTCTTACTTACATCCTTCCCTGAACTATCTGTAAACGGCATCCCAGTCTCATCCCAAGAGCCAAATGCACCTTCGTCAGCATGTGGAGATGTTCATCTCCATAAGAGACAAACAACCCTTGCTCAATTTTTCCAGATGTTCCGCCGCTGTTTCCTTCTTCGCCTGTTTCGCTTCAGCAATGCCGCGTTTCTCATCTCGGGCCTTCATTGATTCTGTTGGAGTAGCAAGGCTTGCTTGACGAGCACTTTCCTGTCTAAGATACGTTTGAAGATCAGTTTGGATATTCCATGTGAAAAATGATGTTTTTACCTTCCGAGGACCACTCCCAATGAGATCATTTCTTCGTCTCTTAGTTTGTCGTAAAGAGCAAGAATGTCCTTCAACGCGGTACCTTGTTGATTGCCAACTGCTGTATACCATTGCGGAACGCATAGTGTTCGTAAATATGGCATGGATCTTTCCTGGCGCTATAATTAGGCAGAATCGTAAGCGCAACGTTCGGCCAAGAAGATAAAAAAGAATTACATTGACACCGGCACTGTCCCCAATCTTGCTATTCCACCCTCTCCCAGCCCTAACATTCTTAGCATCTTGCCGACCCATCGTGTTGTGTTCTCGACAACATTAATGTTGACAGCCTTCCTATGTGAGTTGGGTGGGTGCTTGTTCGCGAGACGAGGTATCGAGAGCTTCAGGAGCGTTAAAAGAGTCGTAGAGGGCGATTCGGAAGGTGTGTTGAGAGGGGTGAAGTCCGTAAGGGTGAAATGTTAGTATTTTCGGGGCAAAAAGAGAACTCCTCTCTGCAGCTTCATACCGGTAATATCCGTCGGTTACTGTGACACTCTTGATTGAGAAGAGCTTTCACGCTGGCAAAAAAGTTCTGCATACCCGAGTCTCAAGACTTGCGTTATTCATATACAGATGATGACACGTACATCGAAAGTGTGGTCTCCAAATTTTGCACTTGTCTTGTGGTGCTCAAGTCAATAGCGATGAAGTTTTTAGCAATTTGCTCATTTTCAAACCCTCGGTAAGTAGGTGTCCAAACATCAGGGAAATAATTCACCTATAGTGTCGTTTGTAACCTCGATGGCATACTGTCATACCGAGCATGTCCAATATGCGAAGAATCATAAACAGTTGGACCAGAGTCGTATCATTTTACAGAACGACCGGATTTGGGAACGAATTCTGTCTGCAAAAACCTAGGAGTATTCTTCGTGTATATCGCCTAGGTAAACGAGCCACAAATTTTGAGTATCGGTTCTGGTTGGGTAGGTACTGCAGGCGGAGTCCATGCTGGTTGTTCTACGGAATACATTTGACGAATAATCTGAGGCCAGGACAAAATCAAAGCCGTGGAAGGAAGGAAGAAGAAATACACGTCGATTTAGTTGATGTTGGCCCGGACCGGCCGGACTTGACCAGCTGGCAACGGCCAGGACTAAGAAGAGGTGGACACTGGAGACGATAGAGGCCATCTCAACAATGTGGACTGACCGGTTGGTGAGCTTCCCCTCTCCTCTTGGCGGAGAACTTTGTATGGCCCGTCAAGCAACTGGGAGGAGTACTCATGATATGCATGATACCTGGCAACTGAGTACCCGCTGACGTTCAAGCCATTGTGTACTCTTTTCCCCTAATGTTCCAGCAGATTTCATTACTCTCAACAAGCCTTCTGCATCGCCCCTCTGCGACTCTTGTGCAACTCTTTCAATGCTCCTGAAGCACTTAGCATCTTGCGCGACCTCGTCTCACGAACAAACACCTACATCAACTCACGTGGGAAGGCTGTTAATATTGGTGTCGTTGCGGGGCACCGGACAGCAATCAGCAATGGATTTCCAGGATGAGTACTAGTATACTTGCTTGGGTAGAGCGTCTCCTCGCTACGTCACCCAGTGATCGCAGAACCGCTTGCCACGCCGTCTCATTGACATCAGCGTCTCCTTGTCCCATTTTAGGGCCTAGGCGGTTGAATATGAGTGGCAAGCGCTCAATATGATTACAGCTACCCTGATACCGGATCTATATTCTTTAATCAAGGGCGGTCATGTCCGAGCGCATTTAAACATGTTTAATTCTTGGTTTAATTACTGTTGTTTAAACGGTCACTACCACTACACCATAACTAAACAACTATAGCTAAGGAAACTTCAAGTTTGAGTGCCAGCATTTAAACAAAACATCTAAATTAGAACATAAACCAATATTTAAACAAACTGGTTCACTGTAATTTAAACCAGACACTTTAAACAAAGACTGCGTCAAGAATCCTCACCGTTTAAACTTATGTACACTAAGCTAAACCACAACTTGGCGTAGCTCATTATTCAAACACACGCACGCCTCGGACTCGCCGAAATTAAAATAACCTGATTAGACGGAACTTGCCTGGAACTCTCTGAGTCGTTGTCCAACTCCAAATCCTTCAGCCTCCAGATGTACGGTTAGATCTCAGTAAAGGCTGCAAGTTTCAGGGATGATCAGGATTCAGGAGCTCAAAAAACTTACCAATCAAACACAAAACGCTCGTGCAGAGATGTACTCTATCTGTGGAAGTCGTCGAAAATTTTGAAATGAGGTGGCTAGCTTGCCAGCAACTGGCAGTGGCAAAGGGGTGGCACTGAAGGTGAAGGTGATGGAAGTTGACAAGAGAAAAGTAAATAAGCGAAGGTGATAGATCTTTCCGTTACCGGCTGACCACTACACAATAAAGATCAAACAATGGATTTTTTCCTTCTTGTGGCCCAAACCGTTCAAAAATTCAAATGCCCAAGTATTGTTCAATTCTATTGTTCAGTGCACGACGCACGTGGCTAGCCCACTGCCGTTGGCGAAGTTGGTTCTATTTTGTTTGCCTTTCTCTTGTCGACCACCACCTTCGGCACCACTCACCTAGCTACCTTATCTCAATGCACGACGTGAGTAGCAGTTGTGACATAAACTCGCTCCATGATCATTATCTGACAAGATAGTGTCAAGAGCAGCCTGCAGGTCAAGAGAGGCCAGGCGTTCAGAGGCGGAAGCAATTGGCAAGGTTTTAGGTAAGTATATGTGATTCGTGAATAGTGTTGGGATGCCTTATTCAGGTGCCTTCAACTGAATTTGGCCGAGTCCATGTTTGAACAAAGCGCTGTAATTAGAAGTTCAAAACCTTTGTTTAATTCTAGTTTAAATCACAGTGGTGCAATTTTTTCGGTTTTTGTTTAGATACATTGTTTGGATATTCTGTTTAAAGTACTTGTTTAAATCTATTACTTAAATTAAATACAGCCAAAGATGATTTACAGCTGTTTTAAAAACCCTAGGCCGCCCCGTAAAAAAGTTGAGTTTGATGCCGGACATGTGATGAGGCCGGCATACCAATGATGTCACAATCCGACGCTCGATTGTCTGTGACTGTTGACCCAACTAATCTGATCATGGATATGGTTTACTGCTATACGTATCTGAATCTATCCTACGCGAGCACCTACTGGCAACTCTTTCCTTGAGCATGTCAAACGCGACGATCGACCCGACCCGACAACACGACAACGCGTGTGTGCCGAGGTCATCACATGTCCGGCATCAAACTTAACTTTTTCATAAGGCGGCCTACGGTTTTTAAAACAGCTGTAAACAAGTTTAAAATCACTTGGACATGACGCAAATGCAGTCCCCACAAAATATGGCAAATGCAGTCCCCACAAACTTTACATAAGCATTGCATAACGCTCTCACAGCAATTAGCCGATATATTTGGGCTACATCTTCAATGAAACGTACTGCTTTAGTGTAGTGGTTATCGCGTCACACTTGTTGTAATAAGCTTGAGGCTTGCTGTTCAATTTTCGCTTTTGGCAATTTTTTTTCTCCGTTATACAACTTTGCTAGCTAGCCGCTAGCGTTAGGTTAGGTTAGGTCGGGTTAGGCGTTAGGGTTTTTACGCCCGCGCGCAGCGCGGGTTGTTTAGGGTTCGGGGTTGGGTCAGTCAGGGTTCGGGGCTGGGTCAGTTAGGGTTCGGGGTTGGTTGGTTAGGGTTCGGGGCTAGGTTTAGGGTTAGGCGGGGGTCCGGGGGCAGCGCCCCCGCTTTAGCGTTAGGGTTGAGAATATATACCAGGCCGGAGGCCTCTCAGTTTAGATTAACAGCCTGAGCGTGCAATTAAGCGCCAGGATCATAGCCACGGATTGTTATGTAACGCTTATGTAAAGTTTGTGGGGACTGCATTCGCGGACATGACCGCCCATAATTAAAAAATATAGATCCGGATTCTTACAGCTAGGCACGAAAATCAGGCACATCCGGCTAAGCTCTTTGCCGCTCCTGTTGACTACCCAACCTATGGCACGAAGCGCTCATGCAATGACTATGTGCAGGCTACGACACCTACGAACAACCTACCGAAGCTCTGATGCAATGAGAACTCAATGATAACCTATAGAACTGCGGAGCGCTCTCTTCTTTAAAAATTTGAGGATTGATTCGCCGTACGCTGACCCAAAATGCTGTAGCTCCGATAAGTATAAGAGTCTGCTTCTGTTTTTTCTGCTTTTCACCTTCGACATGTCTTTTGGCTTCGATTCCATCCTCTCGCACTCTTCCTTTGTGCCGCTGCCCTTGGACAACTTGATGGATTACCCTCAGTCATCTCAACCCGACTACTTCGCGTTAGGTCGTACGTCTCTCAGCTTGCTTGCATCTTACATCGCACTCATATTCCTTCATCCAGAATCTAGCTCATCAATGACCGTGCCTCACTCCAGTTTGGCAGACTACGACTATACACCCCTACCTTATAATCCTCGTCTTGAGAATGCTATTATCTCTCATCCCACCTTGGCTACTAATATGCGTTCTGACGGACCCCATGCTGGTAGACACAACGTCGGTTTCAATCTGTTACCGTCATCACCGTCCGTACCCAACTCTACTACTGGGCATCGCTCTACTGCTACACGAGCCAGTTCACCTACTGCTAAAAGCCCAGACAGCAAGGCCGTGGTTAGCAACGCTGACTCAGATGAAGGCGAGGATAGACAGTCTGTTGAAAGTGCGGACCCGTAAGTCATTTTCATATTTTTTCTTTCTGTACACTAATTCTCTTAATCAGTATTCTCCAAGAGGCTGTTCGTAGGAGACGGGTTGCGTCTGATCAGAAACGTCGTGACGACTTGAGAGATGGGTTCACGTATTTAAAGTCTACGTTGCCGCCAGTCAACCCAAAGTTTGAGAGCAAGGCGAAAGTGCTACACCGAGGTAAGCACATCTTGGTGCTCGTTGCGACATCAGCTGATGATACTCTTTTCTCCCCAGCTGCTAGGCATATTGGGCGACTCGAAGCCAAACTCGAGACAGCTAAGAACGAGATCAGGCGACTCGAGACGGCTAACGACGAATTAAACGCCTACAGGCTTCGTGATGCCAATGAAGCTCGTGCCTGGGACAACCTCAGCAGCTATTGATGCTGGGACTGTGCCGGGTTCTTTCTAGATGCCACTCGAGAAAATTCAGAAAACAAGTGTTGTGGCATTTCTCGCAACATACCAAAAACATATTAAAAAGTTCTAAATGCCGCCCCAGTTCTGGGAAAGTAATACTGCAACATGATGCTTTCGACACTACTATCCTACGCTTTCGACACTGCTATACTCTTTGTTACAACAATCATCTGCGATACGACTCTCTTCTATGGCACGACTCCATGATATTCCACACCCTATCCCTTGCTGAACAGAAGCTTACCCACCTCTGTACCAATCCTTGGGTCATTATTTACGATGTCTGCGTACATCTTTGTTCTTCACTTCTTCAATACCGTCGCTTTCTTCCGAACTATCCTGGTGATTTCTTTCGGTCGACGCCACATACCCAAGGCTGGACTAGTCACTTGAAGTGCCTCACCACTGGATGATGGCTACCGTTGATGGCAGCGCGTACTTGGCCTACTTCTTTCTTCCGAACTTTCATCCTGGTCTTATACAACCTCCATATGTATGCTCGCCCCATTCCCGGGTTGTGCTCCGCGAATGTTTG
Source organism: Rhodocollybia butyracea (assembly GCA_015501585.1). Taxonomy (NCBI): domain Eukaryota; kingdom Fungi; phylum Basidiomycota; class Agaricomycetes; order Agaricales; family Omphalotaceae; genus Rhodocollybia; species Rhodocollybia butyracea. The sequence goes on from JADNRY010000033.1 coordinate 343,456, forward strand.
ACATGCTGGCGTCGTTACATTTTTTTCGATATCTTCTCTTTCGTCTTCTCTCCAAGGTTCTGCAGCTGGGATTGACAATTTTCGGGGTAGGGATTGTTCTCAACCTCTTGCTACGCGAAATCATACGATCACTTACTACTTGCTCTCGCTTTACATCTTATCCTTGTCATTATAACCGACGGGGCGCTTGCATGGCATCTATCTTTGGATACGCTGGCGGGTTCTGATTTTTGTATCACTAGTATGGGTGAAGATACCTGCCTGGGTATATGCTGTATCGTACCGTACCGTACGTTCTGCTCAATTTAAACTATATGGGTGTAATCGTATAGCCTCGACTAAAAGGATCTCATTCGAAGCCTAAAGTGCAAAATTGCAATGAGTAGCGTATGATAATCACGAAGATATGCAGCATTGCATCACAGAACTTTCAATAGGTATTGACTATGATGATTATTCATGCCCAGAGTCCTTGTTTCCGATCACTGTTTTGCTATTCCTGCCCTCCTCGCTCTCAGATCTCAACCCCCACCTCTTTGAGAGTTAAACCATCAACTAGAACGATCTACACACAGGATTCATGATATCTATGGTGTAAATATCACGACTAAAACTATCCATGCGCAATATTTATGGTGTAGATGCCTAAACTTTGTCAATCCTCAATCACTGAAACCCACTGAGGCATGGTGGCTGAACAAGAGTAAAGTTTGAACAATCGGACGGCACTGATTGAGGGTGAATTGAGAATCACCAATGTGAACAAATTTTTGCTAGTCCAAACCCAGCATCAGACTAGTGGTCCAGTTTTCTTTCTTCCGTTCCATGCGTTCATAAGTTTATCTAGATCTAGTAACCCCCTACGCTTCGATTTTCCATGATATTCTGTGGGCAAGTAATTCTTCTTTTTCGCAGTAACACAACATCGAGCTTCAACTTGTTGTGGCGTTTGGAGATCAGGACGGCGAAATGCTGGCATATATGCGTCAGAATACGCGGAATGAGACTCCAAGGAGAGGTTGAGTAAGGTTGAGTACCTTGATTTCATGTTTCAATGTATGTACTTCCTTGTATGCAGAGAGAATGGCGCATATACGGGCGATATATACCTTGAGATAACTCGTCAAGGATGGGGGAGGGGGCTGCAAGCGCAGATCATGAGCGACGTCTTTGATTCTAAGAGAAGTACCCTCAGTTAGGCGTCATCAGATACAAAAATGATATAAGTATATCAACCGGCATAAACGTTCCTCGTAGTCCATGCATCTACAGACGAGACCAGGTTATAAGCAAAGCTTGGAAGAGGTTATTTGAAGGCACTCACTGATGAGAACGTTCCAGGTCTCCAATGTCAAGGTATAGACTCGGACTGCCGAGTCTTTCAGCAAAGATAAACATTTTTTAAAAGCTGAGTGAAAAAAATTACATATACTCACTGATCACTGCGCAGCGGATGCTCGTTACAATCCAAGAGTCCGAGATCACGTTGACCACCAGCACTACTATCAAAGTTGGAGGGAATAATCCCTAAACCGATATGGCCTTGCAGTAGTTTATCAACAGCTTTGATTGCCTGCTCGAGTCCATGCACAGTCAGACAAGGGAACACAGTATACCGAAGTATAGTCATAGACACGACAACAGATCCAAGGATCCAAAGAATCGGGGTCGGCGGGCTCGTCAATAGTGTCATAAGTAGATTCTGGGTGATCTGCGGGGAGGCAGCCGGTATTTGATGACTGGGAGAGGAGGACATCCGAGTCAAGAGCTATTGAGCTAGAGGAGTTTCGGTGGATGCAAGATACTTTACAATGGGGGTTATATACTTCCTATCGGGTCGAGGAAGAGATATGTACTAGAACGAAGGGCTGTGCCACACATTCTCATAGTCTTGGTTCAGGCATGAGCCATTCACTCACTAGCGATTGAGACATACGAAGAATGCAGTTGTTTCTCTAGCTGCACTTACACTAATGAGCAGTTGAAAAATGTAGTAATGTGTGGACGTGGTTCGATTGTAGCCTATTTGATATCAAAAAACGTGTGCACGATCGTTTCTGGTGAAGTTGGACTTGCACTAGTGGCGAGTTGAAAAACGCCGTAGTGTGTTCCACTCCATTTCAACACGAAAGGAAATCTTTTGATAGGCGCCGTGGATGGATACCGACTTGTGACCATGTGCAGTTGTGCACAAAGGCCTTGGTTTTCGAAAGGCATACTCTTGACTGGTTTTTGAGCAGATCCTGTAATTATCAGCAGAGAAGGGACATGCTTGTCGACGTCTTTGTCATTCTCATATATTGCAAAGAGTCGAGAATAAGAGCTAGAGCTTATTTCCAGCCACTTTTTCTTTTCCGCAACCCTTTCTCCTTTAAGATGGAGTACTCACCCAGTCTGCTCTATTTCTCCTCAGGCGCGCTGGCTGGAACTGCACATCTTGAACTCGCCAGAGTCTGCCCTCGCTGACTGCACGTAGTACTACCTAATTACTTGGGTTCTTATAGAAAAACCTTATAGATAGATCTCTCTCTTTTTCAATCTTGAAAAACTTGAACGCCCCAGGGCCCAGCTGGGCCAGGTTTCCACGGACATAAACCATAACACAGCCTTGACACAGCCTTGAGTAGCGCTTGGCGAAGTGCTTTTGGCCTCTTTGGCCTGTGAGAATATTTATTTTGATGGTAATGTCGTATAAGTAGTATTCTTGTTTCTACAACCACCTCCACTTTTTTCCGCAACTCTCTCTCCTCCGAGATATATATATATCTCGTATTCGCCCAGTCAGCGTCTTTCTACTTTCTCCTCCTCGTCGCTGACTGTGCACATCGTTCTTACCTGAAAATATTCGTTCTTTCTCTGTTGTTTTTGAGCTTTCCCCTCAACATGTCTTTTGGTTTCTCGCATTCTTCCTCCGTGCCACCGCCGCCGTTCCACTCGTACAACTTGATGGATTACCAGTACCCTCAATACCCGACGAATTCATCTCAGCACCACTACTCTTCGTCGTTAGGTCGGACGTTTCTCCATACATGCAACTTGTTGCGTCACTTATTCCTTCATTTAGCTTCTAATACCTCGAGCTCACCGGCATCAATGGCTTTCCACTCCGCACCTCGTTCAGACTATGCCTATGCTTCAGCTTCACCCCTGCCTTCCCGTCGTTATGCTCCTCTCGAGAATTCTACTATCTCTCCTCTCGCCCAGGCCAACAATGCTAATACGCTTTCTGATGGGCGGAATTCTGGCAGACGCAGCCATGGTTCCAATCCGTCGCCGTCATCGCCGTCCGGACTCTATGCCACTACTACTGGGCCCAGGTCACGTCGCTTTGACCCGATTAGTGTTCCTACTCCGCGAGCCAGCACGTCTGCTGCTAGCAAGAGTCCAAACAGCAGCACTAGCAATGATGACTGGGACGAAGAGGAGTCTGCTGAAAGTGTGGACCCGTAAGTCCTTTTCATTTTCTTTTCTGCGTACTAATTCTCACTATTAAACAGTACTCTCCGAGAGGCCGTTCGTAGGGAACGAATCGTGTCTGACCAGAAGCGCCGTGACGAGTTGAAACATGGCTTCACGCGTTTAAAGTCTACGCTGCCACAAACCGACCAGAGGTTGAGGCAGGCGGAGCTGCTGAACTTTGGTAAGTATATCTTGAGCGCTCGTCGTGACATCTGCTGATGATGTTCTTGTTCCTGCAGCTGTTAAACATATCAGGCAACTCGAAGCCAAACTCACAAACGCTGCACCTGCTGAACGTGTCAGGCAGCTCGAAGCCGAGCTTGAGACAGCTACTGAACATGTCAGGCAACTTGAAGCCGAACTCGAGACGGCTCACAACGAACTAAACGCCTACAAGCGTCATTATGAGGCTCAAGCTTGGCCCCGCTATGATGCTGGGCTTGTGCCGGGTTCTTTCTAGACGTTCTGCGTTTCCATTCGGGAAAAATCAGAAACCCAGTGTTGTGGCTTTTTTCGCTGAGCACTCAAAAAACAGACGAACGAATTCTAAACACTTATCTTGACACGACTATCACTTAGACACGACTATCTTTTACGACACAACTATCATGTTTTTATATCCGCCCCGTCGGCCTCAATGGCTTTCCTCCTGCTGGTTGGAAGTCTACCCACTTTTGTACCAAATTCGTCTCCCAGTTGTTTTCAGTGTCATTGGCTATCCGGTCTCCCCGCATTATGGCCGGGCTAGATCGGACCCAAGGATCAAAACAGATGATGGATGATAGTCGATAACTTGCTTCGGTTGACGACGCTTACACAAGACCTGGAGTGGTTGCTTGAAGTGCTACACCTACCTCATCACTTCGATAGTGGTTGATGGTGGCGCGTGCTTCGCCTACTCTTGTTCCTCACTTCTTTGTATTATCGTCACATCTCTCCGAACTATCCTGGTGATTTACTTCGCTTGACGACACTTACGCAAGACTGGAGTAGCCGCTTGAAGTACTATACCTACCTCCCACTCGAATGGTTGATGGTAGTGCGTGCTTCGCCTACTCGTACACATTCTTGTTCTTCACTTCTTGCGTTACCGTCGCATCCTTCCTGGTGATTTGCTTCGCTTGACGACGCTTACACGAGACGGAGTGGGTCGCTTGGGGTGCTATACCTACCTCCCACTTGAGTGGTTGATGGTAGTGCGTACTTCGCCTACTTGTACTCGTGCACATTCTTGTTCTTTGCATCGTCGCTTTCCTCCGAACTTTGTTATGCAACTGTCGTACGCACGCTCGTAGGCGACCACTTTGTTGTGGATCGTGCCTCGCGTGCTTCCAACACTGGCATCATTCCGTTTTTTTCCTCGGTATCCTCCTTGTCGTCTTCTCCCCGGCTACGATTGTCAACTTCTGGTATCAAAGGATGGGTAGTTGTTCTCAACCCTGGACCATCACCACTCCTCGCTATCGTATTGTATGGAACTGTATCTTTATTTTGTATCATTATGGGATGTACTTATATTTTAAAGGACGCATGGCGTCTATCCTTAACACTAATTACCAATTAATTGTATGTTTCCTCAGAATGTCTTGTTGAACCTGCGTAATCACTGGGACTGGGTGCAAGTCCGTGTCCATAATTGGGTAGAAATTGGACGTTAGTTTACAGGCTGATCTCATTCGATGATATGGGTACAGAACTTCAATGTATCAGCCAAGGTTCAAAATGGCTGAACCAAGGTGCCCGAAGGTACGTGGAAAAGTGATACATTCTTGTAGATAGCGAGTGGCGATAGGGCGATTTCGGTGGTAGATTTCGGTTCCGATCCACTGAGGGTAGGACTGACGCTGCAATAAGGAGATGGAGGAGACCAACACCAACTACCACACAGTCTGAGATGACGTTACCGCAAAAAGGGCTTCAAGCATTATGTCCAATGTCTCTAGGGCAAATGAAATGCTCCGACGGGATTGCATTGGTGAACCTGCTTCAATGGTATCGATACACAAACCGCAATTTTGCGTATTAAACTTGGATTCAGTATATTAACATGGGATACGTCAGATTGATCTTAATGAAGCATCGAGGCATTCGGGTGCTTCTGGGAGGAACAGCTGGCTCCAGGAAATCCGAATCGCTTGATATGGGTATGAACTTGATAAGGGAGCACCTGGGGACCGTCTAGTAAGGTAATTTTGGCGGGATTTCCGGAGTTCCTCGATATTATAAGTCCTCTTTATTCCGTTGAGCCATAGGAGTTCTATATAAAATCAAAAAAAAAAAGAAAAGAAAAGCGATTAGGAGAAGAAAAAAGCGAGAAGAGCCCACCACGAGATTGATAACACAATCGCGGAATGCAGAGAGCGTTTGCCGAGAGTATTTACAGAATCGGGGAACGCAGAGAGTTTTTGCCGAGTGTTGCAGAATCGCGAAACGCAGAGAGTGTTCGCAGATATGCATGGGTATATTTCCTCGCGTGATCGTAAGGACAACGTTCGCCCAAGAAAATGAAAAAGAATTACATCAACACCAGGACCATCCTACTGAAAACGTAGTATTCTATGCACGCGTAAATTAAAGTTTTGACATGAAAAACGTTGCACACTCGTGGGTTGGACTTCCAGTCGGAGAACGCAGTAGTGAGCTCACATGTAGTGGTTTCACTTATCTCAAGGCAGGAAGAGTGATTATGAAAGGAGACCTTGATACAAGTCGTCGTGGATGAGATTCGAGTTGCGTATCATAATCCTGATGGTTCTAGGTTGTGCGGATACACATAGATAGTGTGCAAAAAGGTCTTGCTTGGAAGGCAAACGCTAGAATGTTCTAAGGACCCATTCAACACTTGTTGCGTAATTCCATGGATCTGCATGGAATGCGATTCACACTTTTGATTTGCTTTTGATATTAAAAATACGTTACAGTTGTTTCTGGTTGCATTGACACCGACGAGCATGCACGTGTAGAGTCCAATTACGGACTTACGCTAATGTGGGGGCCAGTTTGGAAAACGCAGTATTGTGTGTGGAAGTCGGAGGTCGGCCAGGTCGAAATTGCCGTTTTGGGAGACGAAATATGCAGCTTGAGCCGATGACATCAATGTTCGCAGACAGAAGGATATGTTTCTTTAAAATACCTCTCTTGTTTTTCACAAACCTCGATTCTCCTTCGCATCTCATTAGCTTTAGCACACTTTAACTCACATAGAGTCAGCTTCTTTTTCTTGTTCTCCTGAATGTGTACTTAACAGTTCTTTCTCAGCTTTTTCTCCTCGAAATGGATTACTCTTCCTTTGTGGCACCACCGTCCTTCTCCTCGAACAGCTCGGTGGATTACCTCCAGGACCCAACGAACGCCCCATCTCTGCACCACTACTCTTCGTCAGGTTATATGTCTCTCTGGCTTGCTTGTATCTTACATTGAGCTTATATTCCTTCATCTTAGCTTTTAACACCTTGGGCTCACCAATGACTTCCCACTCCGGGCCTCGCTCCACTTTTTCAGACTATGGCTATGCTCCAGTTGCACCCCCACTCTCCGGTCGTTATACGCCTCTCGAGAATGCTAGCGTCCCACCTCCCACCTTGGCCTATGGTTTCGGTAATACTAATGCGGTTTCTGATGGACGGCACTCTGGCAGACGCGGCCTTGGTTCCAACCCGTCGTCGTCATTTCCGTCTGCACCTTATGCTACCACTGCTGCGCACAGGAATCGCCAGAACTCAATTAATGTTTCTACCACGCGACCCAGCACGCCCAGGAGCCCAAATAGTAACACTAGCAATTATGACTGGGATGAAGCTGAAGAAGAACATGCGCGGTCTGCTGGATCTGTGGACCCGCAAGTCATAATCATTCTTCCTTTCTGTACACTAATTCTCATTACTTATTAATTAGTATTATCCAAGCGGCTGTTCGTAGGGAACGGATCGTGTCTGACCAGAAGCGTCGCGACGACTTGAGGAGTGGCTTTAAGCGTTTAAGGTCTACGCTTCCACCAACCAACCAGAAGTTGAGCCAGGCAAAGCTGCTGGACTTTGGTAAGTACATCCTTGACCGCTCCTTGGGACATCGACTGATGATGCTCTTTTTCGTGCAGCTGCTGAACATATCAGCCAGCTCGAAGCTGAACTCGAGACAGTTAACAAATTAAACACCACATCTGCTCGACATATCAGCCAACTCGAAGCCGAACTCGAGGCAGCTAACAACGAATTAAACATCTACAGGCCTTATTATGATCAGTGAAGCTTGGGTCCGCCATGATGCTGACATTACGCCGAGCTCTTTCTAGATCTGCGTTAGCATTCGGCAAAACAAATGCAGTGGATGAGCCCATCTTCTGTCTTTTATTCTTCTGCATATATATATACATCATGACCATGTTTTTCGTTCCTCTTGTCTACTTTAAAGCTCTCTCATCTTTTATTAGTCATCGTTACCTCCTACTTACTTGCTTTTATGTCCATTTTGGCTACTTATAACTTTCAATTAACTCTGTCTGGCACTCCATTGACTTTTTTAAAAGTAAAATTCCCGTTACCTTCGGTTAAGTTCTCAGCAATAAGTAGAGGGAGATGATAGTTTGTCATGTCGATCTGCCGCGCAACATGGTTTTGTGAAGCCGCATCACTGCCGAGTGAATTGGATCTAAACCGCTTGCCTCCAGGCTCCGCTTGCCTCATTCCACTATCATATCAAACCCAGCACTTCAAGTCAGAGCCCGAGATTAGAAAGTCCTTGCGCGCACGGACGGCAGAAGTAAATTTTCACGTCAAACTCTTTCATCTCGGCCCTTCAAGCAATCCTACAGTTTCCTACTTCCATTTTGAATGAGCTGCGAATTATTCGGCTAGATCTGGTGTCCACTTCATCCATTCCAAGACGCGTTCTTTCGCTGCAGCTTCCTCTCCAAAGCCTCTCGAACCAGTGAAAACTTGAGAGATATCAAGTCCCATTCAAGAACACTGTATCCGCGCGGAATTTTTCAATCAAGCTTAAGTAGCGCGTTTGATGATCTGTTTTCGGAGTTGGCGGTTGCGTCTTTGAGAATAAGTGCAACCCACGCACCTCATCATAAATACTGGTAATATTCATCACAAAATGCATACCACATCCAAAGTAATCTGACATTAGGACGTCCTGCGCAACATAATTACTGCTGGTGGTTGCTGATTGCGACGGTGTGCCACTGTACCGACCGTGGACCATATGCAAAGATGTGAAGAATCATAAACAGTTGGGCCAGTCGTGCCATTTTACTGAACGACCGGATTCAGGATCGAATTCTGTCGGCAGAAAGCTACGGAATTTTCTTCGGTGTATTGCCTGCCTTTGTTCGGGTTAACGAATTGTAAGTTTTGAGTATTGGCTCTGGCTGAGAAGGTACAGGCAAAGTCCAGACTCCAAGCTGGTTTTATAGAAGACATTTGACGAACGAGGATAGCCATTCTTACAAACTCATAGATTTTTAGAAGAAAGTAAAAGTTTTGCGAGCACACGTATGTCTCCTTCAGTCCATTAGCTTCTGACAAGCTGATTCAAGTCATGGATGCCTACAACCTCGGGCCCGTTCAAGCCCCGAAGCCTGTCGCGGTAGAAGACTGATGATTTAATCGGAACCGTGTGCACGGGCGGTTACTCTCAGGCTGTATTTGCGCGTCGGGTTGGGTTTAGGATTATGTTCCTGATCCTGTTTTATGCTCAGTTGTTTAAACCGGATGAGCCATCATTTTACATTTGGAAGACTACTACCTCTGTATAAATTGTAGGTTATTGGAGCATTTTTCGTGTGTAGTCGCGTCGGCATTTGTGCGACGGCGCTTTGGCGCTGATCACAGCATTGTGGAGACTGCGCGTCCCAGGCATGTATTTTCGCGATATGTGTAGCTGGGGCTATTCCTATTTGAGCGGTAAGGCGACGAAAAAACTCAAAGTTCTATTCCATGCAATTCTTAATGTCTACTTAGTACTTCTGATTTTCGCAGTCCAGCTGGACCCAGGGAACGGACCCTCGTATCCCTAGCACATAATATATTTGAGAGAGTAGTAAATTTGTTCAATATCTGCACGCAGGTATAGAAGAGAAAGTATTTATTGTTTTCCCAGCAATAAAACATCAAGCTTCAACTTGTTGTGGCGTTTAGAGGTCAAGATGGTGGAATGCTAGCATATATGCGTCAGAATACACGGACTGAAACTGCGAGGAGAAGGTTAAGAACCTTTATTTCATGTCTCAATATATCCACTTCCTTATATGCAGAGGAAATCATGCATATACGGTCAATAAATACCTTGAGATAACTCGTCAAGGATGGGGAGGGGGCCGCAAGTGTAGATCATGAGCTATGTCTTTGATTCTAAGGAAAGTACGATAAGTTGCGTCTGGAGCCAACAGATATGGAGCATATACTGACCGACATAAGCGTTCTTCGTAGTCCATGCATCTACATATCAGACCACGGGATTATGAGCAGATTATCTGAAGACGGATCAATAAACCCACCGACGAGATCGTTCCAGGTCCCCAACGTCAAGGTATGCGAGTCTTTAAATAAAGATTAACCTTCGTGAGAATCGAGTGAACAAAACTGCATAGACTCACTGATCACTGCACAACAAGTACTCGCTACAATCCAAGAGTCCGAGTCCACGTTGGCCAGGTGCAAAGCAAAAGTTGCTACGGGTACCACCATCATTGAAGGGAATTATCCCTAGACCAATATGGCCTTGCAGCATGGCATCGACAGTTTTGATTGTCTGTTCGAGTCCGTGGAGAGTCAAACAAGGGAGTAGGGTGTACCGAAGTATGGTCATGGACATGAAGACAGACACAAGGATCCAAAGACTCAGAGTCGGCAGGCTCGTCGATAGTGTCGTAAGTAAATTCTGGGAAATCTGGGCAATCTGCGGGGAGGCAGCCAGTGTTTGATAATCAGGAGAGTAGTACATCTGAGTCGGGTACCGTTGAGCTGAGGAAATTGGGATGCATGCCACTTTTTATAAATTATACATCCTAGCGGGTCGAGAAAGAGATACTTTTAGAACGAAGGGCAGTGCCACACTCCTTGATCCGGCCAAGACATGATGCATCAAGAACGCTCACCAGGATTGAAAATCGGCATACGAAGAACGTAGTTGTTTCTGGGGAGCTGCACTTACACTGATGAGCAGTTGCAGAACGCAGTACGCGAAAATCAGTTCAATTGTATTTGACATCAAAAACGTTGCACTTACAGTTGCAAACGCAGTACTGTGTTCGCATTCGACGGAGTGAAAAAACGTGCGAACCATGCGCCTGATTGCGTAGACTTCGGACTACATTGTTATACTACTGGCAAGACCAGCCGCTACCGCTACCGTAAATCGAGCTCTTGACAGTTTAGTAGTTCCGAATCATGGCTGTGGAGGTCTTCTGGTAAAAAAGAATCTTGCCAACTTGAGCAAATCCTGGAATTTATTTGATCATTGGCACAGAAGAAGGACAGGCGCGATGGAGAGTTGGAGTCCTTGTACTTGTCATCCTCAACTACGTTATATAGATTGAGCTGTAGAGAGTCGGCAACGAAAAGGCCAGAGACGGCTGAGGGAGAATTCTGACATACGACTTATTACCATAAGGAGATTTCATGATGTCATCACATGTATTTAAGAGATTCGTTGGTGTTTGATGATCTTGTTTCCTGCCTCCTCTCCCTCCTGACATATCTTTGGTTCAGCTCTTTTTCTTTTTCTCCGTTGTCGCTGACGATCACATAGCTCTCATATGAGCTCATTCTTTCTTTCTCAGAAGTCATTCGTTCTTTCCCTATTTTTTCCCTGGGCCTCAGCATGTTCAACAATCCCGGCTTCTGGTACTCTCCCTCGGTGCGCGCGCCACCGCCGTCACTCCCGTCGGACAGTTCGATGAATCACGAGTACCCTCAGTACCCGATGAATCCATCTCAACCCGACTATTCTTCGTCGTTAGGTCGTACATTTCTCCGTGTATGCCATCTTGCATCACTTATACTCCTTCATCTAGCCTCTAACGCCTCGAGCTCACAATTCCACTACACCCCTCGCTCCACTTTACCAGATTAAGGCTGTAATCTAGTTGCTCCCCCACCTTCCGGTCGTTATACGCCTCTAGTCGGGAATGCTCCTTCCACCTTGGCCTACAGTTTCGGCAATACTGGTACGGCGTCTGATGGACAGCACTCTGCCAGACGTAGTCTTGGTTCCAACCCGTTGCCATCATCTTCGTCCGGACGTTATGCTGCTAGGTCACGTCGCTTTGACCCAATTAGTGTTCCTACTCCGCGAACCAGCGCGCCTGCTGCTAGCAAGAACCCTAACAGCAACGCCAGCAATTATGACTGGGACGAAGGCGAAGAGGAGTATGCACAATCTCCTGGAAGTGTGGACTCGCAAGTCATTTCATCTTTCCTTTCTGTATCTTAAATTCACTGTTATTCAGTCTTCAAGAAGCCGTTCGCAGACAACGAAACGTGTCTGACCAGAAGCGTCGCGACGACTTAAAAGGTGGCTTCAAGCGTTTGAGGTCTGCGCTGCCAACCGACCGGAAGTTGAGCTACGCGGAGCTGCTGAAATATGGCAAGTATAATTTGGTTGTTCATCGTAACATCTCCTGATGATGCTCTTTTCTTCAGCTGTTCAATATATCATGGATCTCATCGCGACACGAGACCAACTCAAAGCTGAACTCGAGACAACTAAGGACGAGTTAAACGCCTACAGGCTGCGTTATGCCAATGAAGCCCAAGGTTGGGCCCGCCCTGATGCTGGGATTGTGCCGGGTTCTTTCTAGAGCTTCAGCGTAGCCATTCGGGAAAATCCAGAATAAAAAAACAAGTGTTATGTCCTTGTTTGCTGAGCACACCAAAAACAGACTAATGACTTCTAGACCTCCTCCCCTATCCCCGCAGGACTCACGCCAATCATTCTTTTCACAATCATTTCTTATTTACGACATCGATCCTCTACGGAGGAGGATGAGACAGACGATGGATGACACGGCGGATTGATAACTAGTTTCGGTTGATGACGCTTACACAAGACTCGAGTAGTGGCTTGAAGCGCTATACCTACCTCGCCACTTGATAGTGGTTGATGGCAGTGTGCTGTGCTTCGCCCACTCGTGCACGTTCTTGTTCTCCACTTTTTACATCATCGTCGTTTTCTTCCGAACTGTTTCTTCCCGTCTCATACGACCTCCATACGCACGCTTGTAGGCGGCCACTTTATTGTAAAGTGGATCGTGCCTCGCGTGCGTCTGACACACTGGCGTCTACTACTACTCCCGCCTTGCATCGCCCACAATTGTTGATTGATTTATAGCCTAGTTTCTATCCTACTAGTACCACTGTTTCTGTCTACAATTGTTTGCTTCGTAGGTTGGATTATATTTATGTCATTACGCTACATATCACGTGTTTACGACTAATAACTCTCGCTTGGACCGCTTGGACTCTTGTCACTTGGACTACGACATACCCTTATACCACAATTACATGACCTCCATATGCGCTCTTCTGAATGTTGATTTCTGATGCCTGTTTGCTCTTTGAGTCCTTGACTCTTGTAAGTCTTCATTGTTCAACTTTCATTTACTTATTTGTTGAGATCTTTGTTGAGGTGTAAGTTGTTCTACTGGGAGTCACCCTTCTCCTGTCTGGGTTGTCTTTCTCCACCGGATGAGTTGTTTTTTCCTTTCTCTATTTTCTGTTGTCCTTGACGAAAATAGAAGAACTTACCCTCAAGAAAATATGGGAATTGATAATAATCAACTGGTGTTCTCCCTCCGATCTCGCATTCGCAGCTCTCCACATATCTTTCTCCCTTAAAATATATCTCGAATTCACCCAGACCAGATTTCTGCCCTTTTTCCTCTTCTTCTCCCTCGTCGCTGTCGCCCAGCCTCATTGGTTTTCCGCGCACCTTTCTCCTTTGAGACATTTCTCGATTTACCCTCAGAGTCAACTTTTATCTGCTCTCCCCTGTTCACCCAGAACCGCATAGCTCTTATCTACTTATCAGGGCTCGTTCATTCTTTGTCCGATTTTTCCCCTCGAAACGTCTAGATTACAGCCTCGCAAAGCTTCCTTTATCCCTTCCCTTCAACTGCTTGATGAACTACCTTCAGTGCCCGAAGGATGCCTCATCTCTTTACTCTTCGTCGTTAGCTATAACTTATATTCCTTCACCAAATTTCTAGCACGTCGAGCTCCCCAATGATTTTCCACTACGCGCCTCGATCCACTTTGGCGAACTACGGCTATGGTCCGGTTGCGCCCCCGCCTTCACTCTTCTCGAGAATGCTTGCGTCCCTCCTCGGCCATGCTAATGGACAGCATTCTGGAAGACGCTCCGACCCATTGCCTTAGTCCATGCTACTACTAAATCATATCGCTACCATCAATTAGTGCTGCTCTTTTCCCAACAGCTACTACACAAGCACCTCAACGAAGTACGAGACCAACTCGAACTCAAGCCAGCTACCGACGAAATCAACACCTTCAGGCATGCTTGGTACCCCCAGAGGTACCATACATGGCAGCTGGTGATACTGCGATCATACCGACTTCTTTCTAAAGCTTCCGCGTTGCCACTTGGAATTCTGAAAACAAAGTCATTAAAAACAGACTAACGAATTCTGAACACCTCCCCAAGGTGAAACTGCTTCAATTTATGGTACAAACATCATTTATGACTCGATTATCTGTCATGACCCGACCCTCCATCAATCGTACATACAATTCCGTCTTCAGTTGTTTCAGTGCCAGTCTCCCCGCCTTCTGGCTGGGTTAGGTTGGACTCAAGGCTCTACTGGATTCAAAAAGATGATGGATAACACGGATCTCGGTCTATATATTTTAATTGACGACGTATACACAAGAATGCCAGAGTAGTCGCTTGGAGCGCTGTACCCACCTGAGTACCTCACTGCTTCGGTAGTGGTCGATAATCATGTACATTCTTGTTCTTCATTCGCACTACTACCGTCCCTTCCACACCTTTTCATCCCAATCCTTTACAACCTCCGTACGTAGTTTATAGGTGTCCACATTATTGTGGACCATGCCTCGCGAGCATCATGACACACTGGCGTCGCTACTCTTTGTCGCCTTCTCCCCAAGGTTCTGCAGTTACGGTTGTCAATTTTTTTTGGCGTAGATTGAAGGATGGGTAGTAGTTCTCAAACAGTAACTCCTCACTCTCGCATTGTAACTCTATCCATTGTAACTGTATTCTTATCTTTGTATCTGTATGATATGAAATGTACATACTTGTATTTTTTGTATAGAAGTCGTTAATAAAAACCAATCTTATGCTTCCTCACACGCTACTAGGAAAGTGTTTCCGCAGAGCCGTCAATGAAAGTATTATCGAGGCACTCGGCGCAAGAAACAGTTTGTGATATCAAATTTTCAATTGTCATGTTCTGTGAGGCGAGTACTTCTTCGTTTTCGCAGCAATACAACATCGAGCTTAAACTTGTTGTGGCGCTTAGAGATCAAGACGGTGAAATGCTAGCATATATGCGTCAGAATACAAGGAATGAAACTACAAGGAAGAGGTTAAGTACCTTTATTTCATGGCTCAATATATGTACTTCCTTGTATGCGGTGGAAATGGTGCAATGTACGGGTGATATATACCTTGAGATAACTCGTCAAGGATGGAGGTGGGGGCTGTAAGTGTAGATCATGGGCGATGTCTTTGATTCTGAGGAAAATACCATGAGTTACATTGGGAGCCATCAGATATGGCGCATATACTAACCGACATAAACGTTCCTCGTAGTCCATGCATCTATATATCAGACCGGGTTATGAGAAAAGCTTGAAAAAGATTATAAGACAGATCAATAAACTCACCGACGAGAACGTTCCAGGTCGCCAATGTCGGGGTATCCGAGTCTTTCAATAAGTATTAATATTGATTAGCGCTGAGCGAAAAAAAATTGCATAGACTCACTGATCACTGTACAACAAATGCTCGCTACGATCCAAGCATCTGAGTCCCTGTTGGCCAGATGCAAAGCAAAAGTCGCTACCGGCACCACTATCAACATTGGATGGAATAATCCCCATACCGATATCGCCTTGCAGCATTCTATCAACGGCTTTGATTGTCTGCTCGAGTCCGTGGAGAGTCAGGCAAGGCAGTAAGGTGTACCGAAGTATGGCCATAGACGCGACGACGGATCCAAGGATCCAAAGACTTGGAGCAGGCAGGCTCGTCGATAGTGTTGTAAGCAAATTCTGGATGATCTGCGGGGAGTCAGCCAGAGTTTGATGGCCAAGGGAGCTCGAGGAGGACATCTCAGGTAAGTGCCGTTGAGCTAAGGAGGTTCAGTGGATGAGTTGGTTGATGCCACTCGAAATGGGGGTTTTATACTTCCTAGGGGCGAGCGAAAGCGCCTAAAGCCAGACCCACAGATGATTTGATCTTTACTATATGATTTTGTTTCTGGTCACCCAATTCAAATAGTTTGATTTGATATTTAAGAAATCGCTATGATTTTGTTTCCGGGTTCGATGGGTCTCATTCCGATATCACGGGAGTCACATCACCTGATAATTAACTCCATAGTGGAACTCGTTACTCCAGGCTCCTGATGCCGGATAGCCTGGTAATAAAATTGATTTCGGAGGGAATAAAGTTAAATTTTTTTGTCGCTGTTCCACATATCTAGCAAGCAAGTTGGCAGTAAAGCAGCGCTGTACAAGCCGTACTCTGCGCGATATGGCTGTTCAATTATATGTAGGTAATTATGTGTGCAAAGTTCTAAAAACACACAACAAGCCGATCGTGCCGCATGGTGCATTAACAGGGCCTGTGTGCCGGAAATTTGGCGTCAAAGTTGCGTCAAAGCGAGGCCGGACCCTTTCTTTGTGTATGTATATTGTACTTCAATTGAGTATAAAGTGTTGAGACCATACCCAGCCAGCGTTACTTTTGGTGTGTAGTACCTACACCTATAGCAGTCCCAGTTATGTGCACACGGCATGAGATGGCATTATCGACTCTTATCTGCCGATCCTTGGCCCGCACTCTAATGTATTGTCACAACTGACTCATCTGTAACGGATTATGACATGTTCCTGGATCAGAATGAGACCCATCAAACCCGGCGTACAAGGAAGGTGTTCTGCCATTGTACTAGTTGACAGTGGCGCCACCAGTGTACTGAATTGCCTTTCTATACGGCCCATCATTACACTGTACAGCTGGGAACAACTGATTCCACTCGTGCCTTCTACATGCACGCTACGTACCCTTATGCCCCTTGAATAGCAAAAACCTATGCTGCTCTACACCTCTCTGTGCGTGAGCCATTATATCGAGTAGTCGGAGAGGCCGAACGAAATAATTGTGTCAGCTAGATAGATGTGCCATCGGTGTCAGAAGCCCAGCGGCGAATAATATCTCTGGAATGTACTTATTGCTCTTTTCAAAAATAATGGTTTCAGGAAAAAAAAAAGTTCTGATCAGGCCAACAATGTCAAATGTATAGATGAGGCGTATATTCCCCAAAAAGGAAAGTCTGGAGCCAACTCAGACCGTCAAGTATTTCCAAAAAAGGAAGCCAGGACACTATACTCCATCGGAATCGGAATCGTTCAGTAATTTCTAAAAAAGGGAAATCCACGACCACCCCGCTCAATCGGATTGTCAATTATTTCCAAAAAAGGAAAGTTCAGGATCTGTGCTGGCTGTGTTCAATGGATGCTCTTCGAACTAAACTTTTTCTAATTGTCTATGTTCGTTGTGAATCACTGCGTGATTTAGCGAGAAAAGCAGCCGCCTCGAGGAGGCGGCCCTGAGATTGATTGAGCGAGGCGCGAAGAGACCGCTAACTACGAGAGTACACGAGTAAAGAAAAAGAATAGGAAGTGGGAAGTAGTTCGAGAACTATGGGAGGGAGACACAAATGAGGAGCGATGTTAAGTACTGGCAGAGCGACGATAGAGAAACTGTAAGTAAGAGAGTCTAGTGAATAAACTGAGAGTATACCTGGCAGAGCGACGATAGAGAAACTGATAGAGTTGTTTCGTTGCTCCGCCAGCATATAAATACGATCCGAGGGTCCAAGCGAGAGGTCCAAAGGACAGGTCTAAGCTTGCCTAATTGTCCTGGACAAAGACTGGAGAGAACAAGAGTTCGTGTCAACCCAATTGTTGAGACAAAATTGGGGAAAGAACTTACCAGAAGAACATCCTCTGATAGAGGGAGTTCGATTCTGAGACATCTCTTGTTTTGCAACGAGAGGAGTCTGTGTTTCTTCTTGCGACCCGAGGGGTGAAGAAACACGTAAGTATTCAGAAGAGAATAGTAAGGTGTGTTACTCACTTGACTATTAGACTAATGTAAACCCACTATGTTTAAACACGACTAATTGTCTATGTTCGTTGTGAATCACTGCGTGATTTAGCGAGAAAAGCAGCCGCCTCGAGGAGGCGGCCCTGAGATTGATTGAGCGAGGCGCGAAGAGACCGCTAAGGACTATGTGTGAAAGAGATATGAGGGACGATGAAATCGTCTAGATGGGGAATGCGTGTCTCACGTCGAATCAAATGTGTTGACCTCGACCAGCGGTGAGGAGAGCTTGGAGTAGGATCGGGTTTTTTGCGGATATATACACGGAAAGCCTCGGATGCCCAACGTCCTGATGCTTGTATGATGGATGGGGCTGCTCCGTCTTCTGCTAGTGCTGTAGCACCTCCTGCTCGCATTGACTGTCCAGCGATCCGAGTGTCAGGGACAAAACGTCGAAGTTGGCGAAGGAACCAGTTCCGGGAGGGGATTTCCCCGTTCTCTCGAACCCAGAGGAAAGGGTGGAAAGGTTGGAAGCGTGTCCCGGCTGTCTAGGTAGAGACGGAAGAGTTTAACAGTTTCTGGGTTGTTGACGAGAATCCGATTTCCTTCAAACGTCGGATCCGCTTTGTGCGTTGGTAACCAGTAGCTGAATGAGGTTTCCAACCATTCTACCGAGTTGCGTTGGCTGTATTTCCGAGGGTTTCGGAGTCTGGGGGTTGTTATTCATGGTCAATTCTGCGAGTCGTAATAGCCCATGGAAACCAACGAACAGCATGGTGGAAAAGAAGAATGTCGTCATGTCGAGGGTTTGGGGAAGGGAAGCTAGTGTGTGATGAAGGTGGTGCCGGGATAGTGGAAGTTTCCGTTTGACTGGTTGCTGTAAAGTCGTTTGCAGCCTTTGAGAGTACGGCTGACGATGGGGCCATTTGAATAGCGCGAATATTCGGGAAAAGGTGTTCAGTTCTGAACAAATGCCAGAGAGGTAGGATCGACAGATCTGGGCTCGATGTGGCGGCTCATATAGATGACGAAAAAACTGAGCGTGTCTGCTGTTGGTTCTATAGGAAAATCGTGAAAGAGCAGAAATTTAAATAGGAATTTAGCGCAGATGAATACGAGGCTCGGCTGGTCAGGTCAATTGCCATGCCGAGCGCGATTGAGCGTTCATGAATGAGACGCTCGAGAGGCCAGGGTTCCCGGATGGGTTGTCTGGCGTTACGGGATATTTGGATCATGATGAAGCTGCCCCCAGCGCGTCTTGAGGGGGTTTGAAAAGTCCCGGAGAATAAGTCCAGGGGCGATAAGAGGGAAGTTTTTGAGAACTTCTGGCGAGATATGGCGTCGGCAACTGTGTTTTCTCGCCGGTACATGCAGGACACGCACATCGGTGTTGAAGTCGATTAGGATGTCGACAGCTGAGCGGAGGATGGGATTATAGGCTGGTTCTGCTTTAGTGAGTCCAAAAATGTGTACTGTGTTCATATTGTCTGTGAACACTGTAAGTCTGAGGCGTTGGGTGAGGGAAATGTCGGAGGCGCATGGTGCGGCAGTACCAGTGGATGGCCGAGAGGACACAGAGGGCTTCGAAGAAAAAGATGGTGTCTTTGGGTGGGTTGAACGGGATTGGCGAGAAAAAACCGTATAACAGCTCGGGGATCCAAAAGCCCATTCCGAGTTTGGAGGCGTCGCAATATATCGTCATGTTGGTTTCTGTGAGGGGGTCCCAATCGTAAGCTTCAAAGAAAAGGATACCTGACGCTGACTCAAGGCGTCGTGCTAGCCAAGATAAATCTTCTTTGACTGCTTTGTTGAGATAAATGTCGGCGTGAGGCTGGGATTTCCCTGACAATCTTCTCGTAGATGTTACATAGCGCCGGTCGGAAAAGAGGAAAGACGTTGAAAGACCAGTTTATCCAACCAGTGAGGACTTGGAATTCGTGAAGGGAGCGGCGACGTGAAGGAGTAGCGATGAACTCGTTGATGGCGGCGATCAGATCTTGTTTAGACTTTGCGGGCAGTGTTGCTGTCATGGCGTTCGGATCGATTTCAAAACAATTATGGTGAGGATTGATCCGAATAGTTGTTTCTTGTGTTTATGAGGAATACCGAGGTAGTCCCAGAGGCGAAGCAACCGAGTCTGTTTACGAGGGAAAGAAACGGCATAAGGTTCGTACCATTCCAGGTTTCCTTCTGTTTCCCAGCCATATGTGTCATCACATAACAGAAAATGTCAACGATGAGTTCAACGAATATTGCAATCCAGATAACTAGTCCCATTACAGAGGCCCATATTCGAGAGAGCCACGATCGCCAAAGCAAGAGTTCAGGTCAACATTCCGCTTGGGAGGTCCAATATCAATACCTGCGGTGATTTGATCTTTGGTTGGGAGGTTTTGTGGTGACTACCTGCTTGATTTGCCATAGAGGGTGTCTTGGGGTGAGTCGGAAAGCTTCTGTGACGTCGGATTTCCAAACAACCAGCTTTCTCGTCGGGGTGTTTTCGTCGGTAGTCCAGGGAGGGCTGGTACAAATTGCTGGAGGGTGTCCATGCGAGGTCCTTTTGTTTGGGTTTGGTCGATCATCGAATTTTGACAGTATTGTCCAGCGCTTTGGTGAGAGACAAGACGGAGATCGGTGGAGTTGGGTTTGGGAACGGCTAGGAATAGGGTTGCTGTACATGCCTGGAAGTAGATCGGGCCCAAAAGTAGGTGAGAAGCGTCCTTTTGCAATTTCAATGTCGCGCTGATTATTGAGAAAGGCTTGTTCTGGTTCTGAGGCTGGTGGTACGAAAGAATTGTCCCATGTAATAGGATAACCGGAATCGTAGTTGGTTTTGGCCCAAGGCCAGAAACCATTGGTGAGCCCGTTAACCACTGAGGAGACAAATTTTTGTGCGGGGGTGGGTGTTTAGTTTTTCTCTGAAACGGCCGACTTTGATAGGTGTGGAGACGTTGAAGAGTTCTGGGTGAGTTGCGATGGTTCTTAAGGCTTCTTTGTTGTTGAACTCGTGTTTAGGAGGACGAGGGAGTGGCTCGTCGACCTCGGTGTAACGTGCGGTGCGACTGGCACAGTTGCTGGTTTCGCGCCAGGCAAAACCACGAAAATAGCGGGGGAGGGAATGAGAAGGAAAGGGGGATACTGGGTCTTCTTCGTCTTCATCGACCATTCCTGCTGGTCGGGCGAGAGCCAAGGTTTCAAATCTCGAACTAACCAACTTCCTAGCGCGCTGCTCAGGAAGATTTTTTGGCAGTCTGACATTCGGCTCCTCGATGCTCGGTGGAACTACACGTAGAGCACTTGTGTTCTCTTGGGCAGTTGGAGTTGGAGCAACGGTTGTTGTTCCAGTTTCGGCACACTTCTCTGCGGGCAGGCTTCCGGGTGCGGTCTGAACGCGAGCTAGCATCTTTTGTGTTTCTGCTAGCAGAGCTGTCAGCCGGGATGTCAACGATGGCTCGGAGAAGGTGCTGGAATTTTCCGAATTCATCAAACAACACATTGCGTTTTTGGCCAATGAGTCTACGGACGGCACGATCATAGGCAAAGATGCGATGGTGGATTGGGATGGGGGTGGCACGGAAAAGTTTGAACATGTGTTGGTCGTATTTCTCGAGTTCAAACTTGCGAGTGGGGAAGATGGTAGTGACTGCCCTGGCGTAGATTCGCCAAACTGCATGCCAGTCATGAGCGGTGTTGACGGGGATCTTGGTTTTGTTGATCCTAGTGGGGATGGTAACTCCATTCTCGGTGATGATGTCTTCTGTAGCTGTGGTGGAGAATTCGTCAGCAAGGATGTATTCAAACTCGACAAACGTATCAAGGAGGATGGCTTTCCAGAGGTCTCTAGGGAAGTTGGGCAGTTTACCCTTGTTGGTGACGAGTCGGACACACTCGTTAATGTCCCGAGTGTGGTTTTCGACAAGTTTTTTGATGTAGGCGTGTCGTGGCGTAAGGTCAAATTCTTCATCCTCCTCCTCTTCTTGTGTCCAGAGAAGAAGAACTTGGTCAAGTTTGGGCTTCTTGTAGGTCCCGGTGCCGTCAATCTCCTCCTTTTCGTCATCTGGAGAGCGGGCTCGTTTTCGGTTAGAGGTGAGCCTGTTGAGGAGTGAGGGTCCGTTAGATAACCTGGAGAGGAGAGAGGGATTGTCTTGGAGGCGTTGGAGCAGTGCATTGGCTGCTTCGATGTCATCCGCGTCGATAGGGTCGTTGTCTTGTGATTCACCAGTGTTGTTACTTCCGAATAGTTCGTCTTCATCCGGTGGTTGCCGGTTGGAGTTTCGTTCTCCGATACGGGCGGCCTCTTCCTTGGCACGTTCGATCTCGTCGAGTTGGTTGATGAAGGGAGCAATGTGTCGAGGGTGGTATTGGGCCTGATGTTCGAAGAAGAGGTCTGCTGCTGTTGCTTTAAGATGGGAGATTGATTCAACTTTGGACCGGACTCCATTGTTGAAATCGTCGACGGTGGACTGTAGTGTCGCTCTGAGAGTCTGTGCGAAGGCGAGGTTGCGTGCTTGGAGCTGCTGGTCAGTTGACCTAGGCTGTTGCTCTCCTGGAACGGGGCTCCTTGGGAACCAGCAGAGCTGGTGGGTTGGTTACCCAGGCGTGGTCGCGGAGGTAGACCTTGTTGTATCCTTTCGAGGAAATCCGAATGTGCCTGTTGTTGACCATCGGACATAGTAGATGAGAGATAGATGAATCAATAGAATTGATTTAAAAAGACACAAATGAGGAGCGATGTTAAGTACTGGCAGAGCGACGATAGAGAAACTGTAAGTAAGAGAGTCTAGTGAATAAACTGAGAGTATACCTGGCAGAGCGACGATAGAGAAACTGATAGAGTTGTTTCGTTGCTCCGCCAGCATATAAATACGATCCGAGGGTCCAAGCGAGAGGTCCAAAGGACAGGTCTAAGCTTGCCTAATTGTCCTGGACAAAGACCTGGAGAGAACAAGAGTTCGTGTCAACCCAATTGTTGAGACAAAATTGGGGAAAGAACTTACCAGAAGAACATCCTCTGATAGAGGGAGTTCGATTCTGAGACATCTCTTGTTTGCAACGAGAGGAGTCTGTGTTTCTTCTTGCGACCCGAGGGGTGAAGAAACACGTAAGTATTCAGAAGAGAATAGTAAGGTGTGTTACTCACTTGACTATTAGACTAATGTAAACCACTATGTTTAAACACGATTTTTCCTGAAACCATTATTTTTGAAAAGAGCAATAATGGCATTGTCGATTGTATGGATTCATGAAGTCAAGGAAAGATTTCGGGTCCAATGAATGCAAGCTCACCACATACAGCTATTGCGATGCCTGTCGTATTCAGTGGGGTAAGCTCTGGTAAAAAAAAACCATGCCGACACAGAGATCGTGGTGACCCCTTTTGCGATACCTGCTATTGACATTGGTGCAATGACAGAGCGCTGGATTATACTTTGCATGGGGTATAAAATCAATTATTGTCATCTGAATGACAGATGGCGGCTTACTAAAATTCATTAAGCACCAAAACGCCTGTACTCCGGGTGCGATGAGAAGTGAGAATGTCTTCATAGTCTGAGTAAGGCCGGAAAAGTATTCACAAGCGAAAAGGGAGGACCAGCTTTGAATAACGAGGCTTGGAACACAAAGGGTGATGGCCATGATAGGACTCAGCGGGAATATGGAAGTCGATCTTTCTAATTTAAAAACACACTTGAACGAAGACCACCCAAGCATAAGCAAAAAGCCACTTAGGTCAGAGTGCATCTTAGTCGTGTCCATTGAGATAACTCTGCTACAGATGAGCAGTGTAATCACCAGGAGGAACGTCCCAAGCGAGACTTGTAGTTGTACCTAGCGGTAATGCTTTCTCGCGGCCAGTATCGCGTCAGCGCAATGAGCAATATGTTGACGGAAAAGTTAGCAGCACACTTGCATCTTCCATTTGAAGCTACCACACGAATTCAATACGTGAAAGACTGAGCCGTATTCTTCTAATGTATGATTGGCTTAACGATATGCAGCGACGTGACCAACAAAGGTTAGGGAAAGTTGAAACTGAACCTGAGAACGTCCACTTAGAAGAACTGCGAAAAAAAAGAACCTAATTGCGCAGTAGATAAGCGACAAAGAAACAAAATCTGCGACCTTCTGCGACTTGCCAAGAGCTAATCCACATCATGTTCAAATTGCACGACTGCATTCCGCCGCTATAGTTTCTTCTTTGCCTCTATCGAAGCACAGGAACTGGCAGCATAGTAAACAGACCACATCAGCGATGGAATGGGAGGACAGAATGCTTCGATGGCGAAGTTAGGAATTTTCGTGCACGTGCAGAGTCTCGGAAGGACGTTCCGGCCTCCGAGCAACCTCCGAGCAAATCCACGAACTGTCAGTTGTCAAGACTTCTACGCGATACATGGAGTTTCCAAGAGACTACGGGTGTGCAGCCCCGTCTGTCTACGCGTCTTCCAGTAGCGAATTCTTCCTGCAATGAATCAGTGAACGACAGTACCAAGTTCTTCAAATGTTGTTGGTTTCGCCCAGAGTAAGCTTTTTTCTGCTCTTTTCCTTTCTCGTCGTTGACTGCGCACATAGTTCTTATATAAGTTTAACTGAACTCATTCATTCATTCTCTGTCATTTGCCTCGACATGTCTCCTGGCTTCATTCCCACTGGCTCTCGTACTCATTGACATCATTTGTGCCGCCGCAATCCTTCCCCTTGGAAAAATCGATGGATTATGTACTTTCAGTACTCGATGAATCCAATTCAGCCCAACTATTCTCTGTCGCTACGTCATATGTCTCTCCGTGCGTCCAGTTTAACGTTTCTTGCATCTTACATCGCACTCATATCATTCATCTAGCTTCTAGCTTCAAACACTTGAGCCCACCAATTACTAGTTACTTCCCACTCCGCTCCTTACTCCACTTTGCCAGACTATGGCTATGCTGCAGCTGCACCCTCTCCTTCCTGTCGCTGTACAATGCTACCATCTCCTCCCGCTTCGGCCAACAATGTTGATACGCCCCCCTTGGTTCCAACCTGGAGCCATCGTCATCATCCGGACCCTATGTTACTGCTAGTACTGGCCCCCGGTCACATCGCTACAACCCAATGAGCGTTCCTACTCTACGAGCTAGCGCGCCTGCTGCTAGCGAGCCCAAGCAGCAAAACTAACAATGATGATTCGGACAAAGGCTGAGAGGAGCACGCACAGTCTACTGAAAGTGTGGACCCGTAAGTCGTTTTTCATCTTTTCCCTTATATTATTCAGTCTTCGAGCGGCCGTTCGTAGGCAGCGAATCGAGTTTAAGCAGAAGCGTCATGACAACTTGAGAGATGGCTTCGCGTATCTAAAGTTCATGCTGCCATCCACCAAGAGCCAATGAACTTAACTGCATTACACCACTATAGTTTCTTCTGTACCTCCATTGAAGCCCATAGCACTGACAGCAAGAAACAATGACGATTGGATCGGTGGTCCTGTAGATTCTGTGCAGATTTGCCCTGTTAAAGGCCATTTTGTGTTGGCAGTAAGTAACGAGCGCGTTCCGGGCGGAGCGATTCAGTTACCTGCTTGCCAGCTACAGCAAACGATTTGGTCGACTCTCATTCCCAGGGAGAAGTCGGTCAAACCGGAGCTCATTTCCAGTTTGCAATTTGTTTTTGGTAGATTGCGAACTTATATTCCAAGAAAGCGGTCACGTCCAATTGGTTGAGTACCTGACAGACATATAGTACGCCGTTATTCTTTCCTCCTTTCTCCCACTTCGAACCGTTCAAGTTGTCTATGCATCTAGTCTCCTGCATTCTCACTAGGCTTAAAGTGGGCTCGAAGCTAACTTACAGACAATTACATTGATCCTGTACTGGAACAAAACATGATGTATGATAGATTAGACGGATTTCGGTTCACTCAAGACTGGAGTAGTCGCTTGGAGTGCCATACCTACCTCATTACTTGAAGTGGTCGATCGCAGTGCTTGCTTTGTCTACTCGATTTGCTTCTTGAAGACACCGTTTCCTCTCGATATCCACTCCCCGCAAAAAAAGAAAACGCCGGCCAATCCTTGGTTGTTCTCGTGTTTCCCGACCTTCTTGCTACGGGAAAAACATCATCACCCACCACTCCTCGCTCCCGCGCTCGTTACCACCATATCCCCCCATCACAAAGAAAACACAAAAAAAGGACCGCCTACATGCCACCCGCCTGCGTATGTTAGCGTATAGCTTACCGTGAAGACCTTTGCTTCTACATACTAGGGAGATCTTATTTGAAGCCTGAAACGCAAACTTGCAATAGTGTATGATAATGAACAAGACAGACTGGCGGCATGGCATCACAGAACTTTCAACGTATTGATCAAGGTTATCAAAATGCCTTATCTATCCATCTCCGCCCACGCCCATCGTTGTTGTATCACTTATTCTCCTCCGGACCGCCCTCCACTCCCGTCCCTTGGTGTTGTAGTCTACACGTTGCCTGAAAATAACTGGTCCAACTTTTCTTTCATTGTCTCCTCTACAACTTTCCTCCTCACTGTCCCTTTTGTCAGTGTTCGGGGTAAAGTGCCCAAAGGTACAACAAATATCATGTCCGGAGCAGCGATACGTTCGTGTGGATAGCGAGTGGAGTGGAAAGGGCGAATCCGGTGGTATATTTCGATTTTCAGCTCAGACTCATTGAGGACGGGGCTGACGCTGGAATGAGATGAAGGAGAGCATACCTCCACAACCAATACTGGAGATAGACGGCCATTACCCACTACCACACAGTCTGTGATGATATCACCGCAAAGGCTTCGAGCATTATCTTCAATGGCTCTACAGAGGCAAATGAAGAAAAGCTCAGATGGGATTGAATTGATGAACTTACTTTGTGTCACACAGTCTGCAATTTCGCATATTGAACCAATCATCATTGCGACCGCAAAAGACGTAGCCTCCAGGTTCCACCTCGCGGAAAAGATCGTTGGTGTGATAGTTACCTAAGGATCTCAGTAATTACAACTCGAATTCATACCAGCGGTAAACGGTATGGGATACTAACCGTCAGACGATCTGAATGAAACATCAGGGCATTCGGGTGCTTCTGGGGGAACAACTAGTTCCAGTAGATCGGAATCGTTTGAGACAGGTATGAACTTGATTGAAGAAGGGCCTGGGAACCGTTTAAGGTAGTTTTGGCGAGATTTCCGAAGTCCCTCTGATATGAGAAGTCCACCGCATTCAGTCGTTCCAAAAGCATTCTATAAAATTAATCAAGTTCGAATGAAGAGTGAAGAGAGCTTACCACAAGATTAATACCGTTTCTCCAGGCCCATTCTTCGTCCTCATCGCTCCCCAAGCCACCTCCCGTGTATATAATGGCATCCACTGAGGAGAGGGCACGTAAAGTTTCTGGGTCCGTACGTGACGCACGAATGTGTTCTCGAAGCATACGTGGGTACGAGAAAAGCTGCCTCGTCTGGCATCTGTTAATAATATCTACTAATTCGGATGTGGAGGGTTGGCCAGATTTGAATTGGACCATGCAGGATGTGAAGTAGATTGTTCCAAGTAGAGCTGCAACGGTGGAATGAGTCAAATTCATTTCAAGCAAGAAATAGAAGGACGTGGAAACATGCCTACGAATTGAGCCATATAGCCGATGCTCCCACTGCCGACAATGTCATTTCGTTAGCTGAGAGCAGTTACGATGCTTGGAATAATGACCTTACCGCCAGCTTACAAAATCTACCTTTCCAGAATCCAAGCGACCTTTTGTCGCTTGACTACGAACATTACCATCCATCCAGGTGTAGTTGAAGGGAACAATCTTGGATTTCCCTGAGGTTGTTCCACTGGTCTGGTAAATGATTGCGACGTCAGAACCTGTGACATGAGGCAGGTCGGGGAGTATATAGTCATTCAGGAGAACAACAGTGACCAAAGTAAAGCAAGGAATAGGTATATCACGGACGATGTCGCTATATCCCGACCCATAGATGAAAGCACGGGTATTGGCCTGTTCAAGCGGGCCTTGGATGACATTGTAATCGGCATTTTGGAAGATATTGATGAGCTGGGGAATGTATCCCGCTCGGGAAATTGCGTATACATGTACGGTGTCGAGGTACTTGTAGCCTCCGAAACTGGGGACAGTAGAATATAGAGTCAGCTCAATATGTTTCGGCGGCACTCGCAATCCTCTGCAACTAACTTACCATAAAGCAATTACGGACTGCTGAGGAATATCACTACTTTCTTTCAAAACATGAAACCAGTATCGAGCAAGGTGCTCAATATCGAGAAGGAACTGGTGGAAAGTGATGTTCGTCCAATGATCAATCTGGTCGGTTTGGGGGTTGACTTGGGGAATCTTGAATGCAACCCTAGAGGGGAAGCGGGAGGCCGCATCTTCGATGTTAGTTAGGTGGGTCAGGAGTGGAGGCATGGTAAAGTGATCCTTTTGCCCCGAAGAGGGGCTTATATCCCTGCGTCTTGACTTCCGTAATGAATACTATGTAAACTGGTATTCCTCTTTATTCGCTCGAAACGCCTTCTAAACCGAAGAGTGACTCTAGTCTACTCTAGTGTGACACTCTGCTGTCGTATTACTGCCATATTACTGTGTTCTTCGCTCCAAAGCGAAGAGTAATTCAATTTTGCGGTATACATACATACTTTTCAAGTTCCAAGCATCGGCAGGCAGCGACCTGTTTTATATAGATAAACCATTTGATTGATGGCCACACCGCTAAGTAAGTACATAGTTTACAAGTTTACAAGTTGATATTCATCTCTATCCTACATAAGTAGAAGGACTAAGGTTGTTCCATGCATTCATAATTTTCAATGTCTACTTAGGATATGAGATCTGGTAACCCCCGAAGCTTCGATGATCCGTAATGTTCAGTGGGCAAGTACTTCCTCATTTTTGCAGTGAACTACAGTAAGTACATTACGAGTCCTGAATGAAATGAAGGCTTGTCCTTATGGCCGGTTTTGCGTGGGAATTTGTTCCGATTAGGCTGACCTTTTCTCAATCGGGTTGTCCCAATAAGGAGATTTTTTTCGATATATTTGGAAGGTCAAAGCAGTAGGCATGTGATTTTCTATTACTCATCTACTCGCTGTTCTTTACTCATAATTAATTCTTCCTTTTCATTTGCGGCGTTCGATTCTCTTCTCAGGTGTGCTTCGTCTCTGGTCTGTTTTTATTTTAGCAACCACTACCATGTTATCACTGTTCGGTGTTCCTCAACCTTCTCCTGCAGTCTACATCACTTTTGGGTATGTTCTTGAATCTCTCATTTCTGAATTCTTCTTGAACACCGCTTTATTCCTGCCTGCGCACCTCTTCTGTCATTCGAACCATGCTTCTTTGCCGTGCGGCGTTTAATTTACACAATTTGCATGATTGACCCGCTCCCTTCCTTGGTTTTGAACTCTTGCTCCGCGCAGGTGTTCTTCTCCATTCTTTTTATTTATATCTCTTTATTGCTTTTATCTCTCTCTTCAACTACTGCTACATCCATTTGTCTTCACTCAATATTTTACTCGTGCAAAAATGCCTTCTATAACTTCTTGTAAATGTTATCTTTATCTTGCTCTCTCCCTTTGCACTGACATTCTTTGCCTTTCTCTCTTTAGTACCCATTAAGATAACTACAAAAATCTTGCGGTTTTACGCCTCTTCCTATCTCATCGATTCGTTTGACATCACGCGTATCCCAGCAAATGACAGTCCTGCCCTCGAGCTTCAACACATTCATGAACGTAAAGAGCTACTTGCAATGCTCAGTGTCTGTTGCACTTTTGCTGCAGTCTTGCCTCTGTTGTTATTCCAGTGAGTAAACCTTTTTTTGGACAGCGCAGTCGTCAATTTCTGCCACACTCTTTGTGTGCCCTCGCCTGTTATGGGTAGTTTCGCAGAAGCCTTGACTTATGTCGAGTTTTCTTTTTCACTTGCCTCTGTTGATGTCGACTGCTCTATCGCCACTATCCTTCATTGCACTCACAATGTTCGTTGCATTGCGTTTTCATTCCATCCCACCTGCCCATTGTTTGTGACTCGACTTCTAAACTTTGTGCAAAATTACCTCCCATCCCATGTATCGGCCCTCATTCTTCGCATGGAGATTACGACTCTTCCTCTTTCTGTTCCCGATATGTTTGATCACATGATATGGGGTGATTGTACATGGCCTGCTATTTTTGCTGCGATTCCCCATGTAGTGGATTTCATGGTTGTAACCATGCAATACATCGTATGGCCACCTTTTCCTTGTGTTGAGAATGCAATGAAGAATGCATGGCTTGCCAACGCTTGTCCTGCTCTTCAGTGTCTGCATCTCCACTATGGACACCATGCTCTCGGCAATATCGCTCTCGGTACTTATCTCACTCAACTTCAGGCTCACTTGGTGGAACCTCCTGATGTACTTGTGCACATTTCTTGCTTATTTACTTGCTCTGAATGGAGGCAAGGTAACACTTGTTTCCGCAGGGATCGTGCTGCATTTCCGGCTGCCACCTCATCTCCCCAGTATGCGCGGTTGTTTATTTTTGGTAAATCTTTGTCGTTTTCATAGCTTTTGATATGCTCCGTTTCATCAATTCAGTGCTGCCTTCCGACGATGCGATTTTTTTTTTTTTTTTTTTTGATATCTGAACTACCATTTCATCGTCCTGTATTGTAGCAACTTGTATGATTAGTATGATTATACATTGCAATCACTGCCTTGCAGGCTGTTTATTGTCGACTTAATGAGCAAAGTTGATCAAACACTACATCGCCCATTTTAATTGCAACTGTACTTTTTACATTCCGCTGCCGCTATCATCTTTGTTCACTTCCAAGTTCAGGTGTTTGAACCTTTTCCTTGTTACCTCCACTTCCTCTTCGTCAAATGCTGCTCTCTTCCTCAACTGGTTTACCTTTCGCTCAACATTGCATCCAATCATTGCCTTCGTTTTTATCCATGCCTTTGTTTATGCATTATGTCAACTTCTTATATTCTTACACCATCGAGACACTCACTTGTGTATGCTTTCTTTCCAGCAGAGTCACTGATCTCAATAACAGTTTTGCAACTCCATTTGTACCATTTCTATCTCCTCGCCCTTCAATCCCGATGACAGCAAATGCAATATCGACAATATTGCCTACATGTAGCTGAAATGGTGGTATGTTTTCGGTTCTGCGTCCTTTCGTGAGTGCTATATTCTATCAGTGATGTGTCGCTTACTTTTTCTTATCCTTCTCAGTCACCTCTTCGCTGTAATTTACAATGTTCTCGTCACCATATACATATCCCACACCACTTGCCTTCACATCTTGGATGAATTTATTCGAATCGATGCTCTCATCAATGACTGCCCAGGTCATGTTAGGTGCTTCGTTTCTTGGCGTGAACATGCGGCTGCTAAACTCCAAAGCCTTGTGCATTCCCATGTCCTTTATCTCGATCGGTTTGAGACCTTGAACATGTCTGGCAAGCATTGTGTAGATGTCCATTATAGCCTCTATATCTTTGTTGAAACCGTCGTCACCAAGGCCGCTCACTACAATTGATTGTCTCAAATGTCTCAATTTTTTAGTACTTCTGCGGTGCAATTTCAGTTATAACTGTGTTTGATTTTTCAGCCTGACTTACTTGTCTCCTTTTAGTGGAGGTAGCTTCTTATCTTCAATTATGCCCTGTATGTGAAATACAACCTCTTCACTGTATTCTCCAGTCTGGCGCCAAGTTACGTGCCAGCAAGAAGGTTCATCATATTTGTTCACTTCGACAGTCTCTTGCAACCCGCCAGTCTGCCCGAAAGTCAGCCACTGTTAGGTGCGCATGTTTATTTCCCTCTGCTTTACCAGTTGACTAATCTGCATGTGGAAGGGTCGGTCAACTTCTCTCCTTGCTCAAATACTACTGAGTGTGGCTTCTGTGCATTTGTAAGTCACCTTAACTCACATTAACTGGTGCATTTTGACTTACTAGCTTCATTTGCACTGTAGTGCTTGTCCATGTCGCAATAAAGATGCGATAATCTTGGGGAAATCTCGCATCTTATACTTTCGTATTTTGCTTGCCTTTTCGGGCGCTGTATTACACTGCACCTATTTACTCGCCTCCGAGGTGCTTTGCACTCAACTGGTAGTGGTGCTCCTCTGCTTCTCATCTGCACATCTTTTGTGCAACACTGTGTTTGCATTGACAGTTAACTGCCTCCAAGTAAAGTGGTGGTCACCAGGTGTTCTTTTCTATGAAATAAACCTTGACAGTTATTCGCCGATTATGCATTTTGCTGGCTTTCTCCTCGGTTTTATGTCTCAGCAGTTGCTCATTTTCAAAGTTAAATACGAGGTTTGTTGTTTTGACTTATACTATCTGTTTCTCCCAGACCCCACTTGCAAACTTTGCTACTGTGTTCCACTACACCTCGTTCAATACTTAAAATGTCCTCGTGAGTTAATATTTTCCTTTTTATTTATTTATCTACACATTGTATCCTTTTTCTTTGCAACTTTCAGTGTTCGCAGATCTACCAGGCGCTGCTTGCCTAGTACCAGATACCCTCCATTGTCTTTTCTGTATGTTCATCTGCAACACCGCTTACTCTGATTGACTAACGTGCTCTTTTTTTTATTTTCAAAAAAAGCCTTTCCGATACTGCTATCACTTCAACCAGTGTAATTGCTTCCACTGAAAGCAACAAAGGCGGGGGTGGGTTTATCCGCCGATCTCCAGGCGGTATTGGTGTCAACGACTCTGCCTCTCCAAAATTATCAGGTGCTTTGTCTCTTTCTCGTGCGGCCTCTCCTTCCTTGGAATTTCCTGCTTCTGGTGTCCAAGTATCGTAAGTTTACTTCTGCAGCTTATGTATGTTTACTGACTGAATCTACTCCACTTCAGTTCGTGCCTATCACCTGTTATGCTCTCAAAATCTGTTTCGTTTGGTACTATTGGTGAAGCACCAGCTAACTGTTCTGGTTCCTTATCATCTCTTGTTAATTACAACAATGACACTGATGAGGTTGATGATCTTGGTAGATTTACTGTTTTGTCTTCTAATATTTATGCTTAACTGACTTATATTTAGTTTATCCACCTAGTCGAGCCGGCTCTCCTCCAGCTGTGTTTGGTTTGGTACCCAACACCTTTTCGACTTCGCCTGCTCTTGGAAATACCCCTGATGCTCTGCGCTCAGTTACATCACTGGCTGTTCTCTCAGGTAGTGATGGAGCAGCAGCTGTTGCCTCACCGGTGCTTGCAAAAACTGACCATTCTGGGCGTCTTTGAAATGGCCACTCTTTAGCTTTGCAATCCGATTCGGAACCCTCGCCTTTGCCCAAGCGCAAACTGTTCGTATTCTATTGTATTGACCTCTTTGCTTTGCAGATATTTTTTTTGCCAGATCTGTTGCACCTTCTCTACTGCCGTTTTCAAAGCGCTTGCAAGTGGCGAACAATCATCCACTCCAGGCCGCATGGTCTCCCTCTGGTGTTCCACCTTTGTTTGTCATCAATGGTGTGACATATGTTCCCACTGCAGGCACTAATCGCGTCAGCAAAGATCCCGATGTATTTAATGCACCACATCCTGAGGGTGCCAATCGCAGTCCAACTATTCCTTCCGATGACGAATACGATGCTCTTGATTTCAATCTTCCTGATGACCTTGAGTCTATCCCAGCTTTGTCTACTCCAACTTATTCAAACTTGCCACTTAATCCAAGTTCTTCTGCTTCGCAATCCCACATCCAGCTCCCTGCTTTGCCTTCCTCTTCTCGGTTTGTACAACCTTCACCTGGTAATGTCCCATCGAATCCAATAACACCCGCTCCCAAGGATCTTCGGAAGCGCCCAGGTGCACTAGCCTCCTCCCCTGTCCCATCCACTGTAGCTCGAACTCCTTCAGCTTGTGGTTCTGCTGCACGCTTGTCTGCTATCCAGCATGCTCTGTCTTCCGTCGCTACCCAGGGTGCATCTCCCACTCGCCCAATGGCGTCTCCCACTTGCCCGATGGCATCTCCTTCCCCTGCTCCAAAGCGCCGCACACTGCTAGCTCAAATAGACTCTATCATGTCTCCTGGTGCCTCATCCTCTGCAGGGCCTCCTCATCCTTCCGACTTGTTCAATGATGCTGGTCTCAGTGACAATGGTTGCCTCTGCCTCAATCTCTTTGACATTTTTCTTGCGTCCACTTATGTCAGTGTCATTAATCTAAAGCATGTAATCTTTCTTCTGGTGTATGCGGTAATCTAATATCTGTTTTTAGAATGCCTGTGTTGTATCCAGTGGTAGCTAACGCACCTCTTGCTGAGGATGCAGATTGGCTGCCTTTCCCCGAAGTATACAGCCCTCTTGACTTATCCCAAAAAAGGTCTGAGTTTGTGCACTGCTTATCTTTTTAACTTTTTACCCTACTTCATTTTTTCAGAAGTTTGTTTCGTTGCATGGTCTTCACTAATCTCAGATGCTTTGTGAACCCTTTGCGTGCGAACCCGACAGTTGTGCAAACCGTGCCATCTGCTAAGGGTACGACAGGGCTCTGCCCTTCTGGCAACAGTCATCTTGCTTGTCACACATCCTTGTTTTTAACAACAGGCACTGTTGATCACTCTTCCTTATACAGTGTTGTACCCATTCCTTTGGCCAACAACAATTTCCGCATTGTTCGGGAGATATTAGTTAGACCATGCCAACAAGAGGTCCAGCGTGTGGCAGCCTTTTTTGCTTCAACTTTTGGTTTTGACACTGCAGCATTCCCTGCTTCTGCTGGTTGCATTTCTTTCACTTCCATGCAGTTTTTTGAGGACCAGCGAAGTAAGGTCTGCGATGATTATTCTCCAATTGGTACTAGTGGGTGTTAATATCATACTTGCTCTTCTCACTCAATAATGTGTCCTTTGTTACTAGTTTGCCAGCCAAGCAGGCCTCCTCGCTATGTTGAATCTGATCATCGACTGACTGTCAGGGATTGACCATTTCCATGTTCAATACAGGCTCATCTATACTATATTATTACAGGCTCAGTTACTATACATGCTGTACAAGGCTAAAGAAGGGGATTTTGCCATACTATCTACTTATCTATTTGCTTGCTCATATTTCTGCTTACTCATGTCATGAGCTGCTATCTTACTTACCAATCTGTTTACTTACTAATCCACTTGTCCTTACTTATTTAGTACAATCCATGGAATTGCCTTGAGGGTTGCACATGTTTCTTATCTAATATCTTCCCATGAGAATTACCTATAAAAGCCCTATTTACATGAACCCCCCTCTTTTCTTTAGTCCTAATATTTTGTAACCCAGTACCTACAGCTATCAACATTGTTTGAACCATACTCTTTTGTGTGAACACTAAGATTTACACCCGAGAGACAAGCTACTTTACTGACATACAAGATCTGAACACTCCAATAGTTATCCCAACTATTGTAAGATTCCCGACATTTACTTGTCACCAATACCCGTATTGAGCACACCAACTCAATATAAAGTATACCTTTCCTCACTTGTTCTAAGGTTCTAGCTACTTACTTTCTACTGATCAGCCCCAAACATTATATTAACCAAACATACCCATTTTACTGGTTAACAAGACTCTTCGTTGAGACCTTGACATAATATTAGGACTATTGCTGTGACTAGAAATGTCTGCAACTAGAACAATTACAGGTGAAAATACCACCCACGAAGATACCCAAACCTCATACCTCTTCAACACACCTGGTTACAACCGTCAAATGGCAAATACATTGGAACTTGCAATGGATACTGATAACAACCCCTCATTTCAATCTGAAGGTCATCGGTTAGGTGCAGCCCCAAACCGGTCACCTCCACGGAATATACAGTCTCAATCTTCTCACAGATCTCAGTCCCGAACCTCAACGCCTATGGTAAGACTTATGGTGCCGGCGAATCCGTTCCCTACACCACAGGAAACTCCATTTGATATGACACCAATACGGCCAAGGCCAACACTGGCACATGAAGCATGGTCATATGCGGCTGCTTACGGCCCAAGCTTGCCTTTAACACCTGGCCCTACTCAAATTGACAATCTACAGGCAGAAGTTCAGGAAGGACATGAAGGAAGTGTGAGAGATCCAATTGACAACTATGGGGATAGGTCACCTACTCAGGTAGTATCACCTAGCCCTCATCATGAATTTTATCAAACACCAAGGAACCTTGTACAAGCACCTGCTACACCTGTAAGAGCTTTGATAACAGGGGAAAGACATCCTACACTGGGATCCATAGTAGGTCCAACTAACACAGTGCAACAACGAAGTCAAACTCCAGAGACACCATCAATGCATTTTGCAAGTTATCGCCAGGGTTTCAGGGAAATTGTGGGTGAAAGCCCATTGAGAACCCCCATACAGAACCCACCCAATATTTCTAGGGTTGCGGAACTGCAAACCAGAAGGTCAGGTGAGCATATATTAGATCAGCCGACCACTGGTAACAACTTCCGCATAGTTACACAGGAGCAACTGGTGAGCTTGGGTGAAGGTTGTAGAAGGTTCATTGGCCAAATTGGGTTAACTACTCGAAATGGTACTGATTCAGTTGAGAGCTGGATACATAGGTTTATGAGAATTGCAAATGCAAACCCAGATGATCTGGATGACTCTGTGGCCATAGCGTTAGAAAGGCGGGAAGTACAGGAAGAAATGACTCGCCTCATTAATGATGCCCGACGTCCGGAAATTGAACAATTATATGACCGATGGAGCGCAAGTTCGCAACGGTATTAGGCCTAAAATCGGCCTAAGGCGTGTAACTGTACATTTTGACACTTTGTACGTGTTATACAATGCAATAAGAGAGTTATACGGAGCCCGAGCGTGATAGCTGTTGCCGAGGCAAAGAACTTAACAATAATACTCAGCGAGCCGTGAAGGTACGCCCACAAGCGTAGCCTAGAGCCAAGCTAGCGAGGATACCTGGGCTGCCTGGAGATGTAACGCTAGATCGTCAATCTAGTTATACCCAAGAGTGCATACTCTCTAAACTACAGGACATCTCGAAGCGGGATAAGTACTAAGCCAACGTGTTACTCGAGGGAAGGAATTATGAGGGAAGGCATCCCTCGCACTAAGACCCCCAACGAGCTATGTTAAGATGTGGACTTTACAGTCCGTAACAATGGATCAGAACAATCCCAAGGGGAACCGTAGAGGTCTATTCGCGGCACCGGTCGCAACCGTGAGGACGGTAGAAACATGCTTAGCGGTCCTACGGAAAGCTACGCGCCGGGATAGCCTTGGCAAATCGAAACATTTGATCTTAGAAATCATACACGGAAGGTCTTATCCGTTAAAGCCAACTATCGGGAATCACTTGTACATACTCAGCGCAGTTGCTCGAGATTATCATAAGTGGTGTCGTTGGAAAGCTAGATAACAGGTCTTCTCAAGAGAATGTTAATCACACTCAGGATGGACAGAACTATCCGGGGAATAGAATGAAACTCACCCAAGGGAAACCAGGCGGCGAGTGATCATGAAGCGCAAAGGTACTCCTGACCCCGGAGAATTGTGGAGTAATCGGAGAAACCTCGCTCGGATCAAAACACTCTAAAACTATGTTAATCCTCACAAAATCATATTTTACCTCTGATATATACCCAAGAATGGACTATTTCTTTATTGTGTGTACCATATATAGGCTGGAGTTTCCTTTCCGAGCCAGATTCCTCTGTTCCACTCTCTTTCCGTCTCTCTCCGTATCTGTTTCATCTATTTTTCGTATTAAACTCTCTCTACTCAGTATATAAGCCAGATATATTTATTCAATAAGACAAGTTTCTTGCCCTCGACTTGACTGCTAAGACCAGTGCTCCGTAGAACGTCCCCACGGGATCAGTAGCGTGACGCCTCCTGACTTGGTTATCTTAAGAAAGTAATAAACACGCGCTTCGCAAAGCCCATTTATATCTTGATCAAATTTAAGTGTGTAGAGTTCTCTCGAACTCCAGATCAACTCAAATCTAGTTGCTTCCTTAGAGGGGACGGCTTCTAGTAAGGGATTATTCGGCTCCAGAGTGAGGGTTCCTTAGTTGACTTCTTCACGAAGTTAGACGAGCCACTAAGATTGTGGTACGAGTTCCTAGTGATTAAGTTCACTCACAATATCGTAGCTTGGCCCAGAGTTTGGTCGAGGACTTTATGGCGTCACAGCAGCTAGTGCCAGAGTTTGCCTAGGGTTGTTGACAAACCTCGAGATTACTATTCTAGCTAGAGCCAGAGTTTGCCTAGGAGAATCTTAGTTTCGTTGTATTGGTTTTGGTTTTGGTTAATTGATTTGGACATACACACCTGGTTCCCTTGTACACTCGTACACCCCAACTAGGCTTCTCTCGACTTAGTTCTAAGAG
>JADNRY010000330.1:0-68231 GCA_015501585.1 Rhodocollybia butyracea
ATAAATTATTTTCATTATGTAAATTGCACCGGTTCACCACTGTTGGTTAATGAAGACTCCTAGACTCTTAGATGGCTCTGAGATGGCTCTGAGATGGTGGTTCAAGACTACTATTAGATCATTATCAAGGGTTGTAGTTACACATCATTTGTATATATGTGTTTGTTCACAGCCTCGATTGAGCAGCCCAGGATAAATATCCAACAACCACCGGTTACCACCAGTTTTGATCAGTTATGCAAATTCTTCAATTTCCAAGAACTGCAAACCGCACCAGATGCAAACCACTGCACCGGTGCAACCTTTATTTACCCTCACCGCGGTTCAGTGCAGTGCGGTTGTCGGTTATCCAACGGTTTGTGCACCGCACTTTAAAACTCTACTACTAAAATAGCTTTAGTGAGAATGAACATGTATAATATACCTGATTGTAGATGTACAAGCACATGGCAATGGATCTTTTGAATGTTTGACTCCCTAAGAGAAACATAATACGCACATAATCACACTCCAAGGGTATCAAATTTCACTCTGAATATTGCATGGCCTTTGGCAGGAACGACAAAGGTGCAGTTATAAGCAAAGCTGGCAGTCAATCCCAGTTGTATGACCCACTCCCCATTGATGCCTCGTAAATGTATAAAGGCCAGAAACGGTGTCTATGCTAGACAGAATCCAGTGCCAGGAGCTGAATTAAGATTCAGCTGATTTGGTAAAGCCTTTTAAAAGGCAGCCAATGGGTGTCATGGGAGCCTTTGAAAAGGCCAGTGATGGCGCTTTGACCTCCCCAATTAAGAAGCCCTGCTCCTCATAGGGAGAATCATAAATGCTCTATATTATAGGAGAAGGGACTTGGGTCAATCACGGCTATCTATTCCAAGATGATGCATACAAAGATGAAGGAGCTGATCTCCATTGAAGATCATGTCAAGTCTATTCGCCAGTACAGGAATCTTCTCGAATCTCTTGGCAAACCAATTTCATCAAAGCTGATCATTGCTTGTATTCTCACCTCTTTGCCAAAGACGTATAAGCCTGTTATCACAGCACTTGATGGTGACCCCCTCAACAGTAACGTTAAACATGTTACTGCTCGCCTGCAGAATTTTGATCCAAATGACAATGATGATGAAGATACACCAATCAATAGTGCCCATGCACTTGAAGTGTGCTCCAGGAATCCATATTGCAAATGGCCGGTTAGTGAAATTACCTGTTTTCACTGCCAATCTCAAGAACAAGGCATTTTGAGGAAAAACTGACACCCCCCTTTGCCCCCCTATCAGTCACCTCTACCTATTGGCACCGTCTTCCTAACCCTAACCCTAGCCATTGACCCGGAACCAAAGCCCTAACACTAAATCCTAACCCTAACCCCTAACCAAAACCTAACCTTAAAACAGCAGGGGCAAGCCCCTGCACCCCAAATATATTCTCAACCCTAGCCCTAACCCCTAACTCGCCAGTTTTGGCACTGTTTTGGACAGCTGTCTAATGTTAGGGGTTGCCCAAGTAATGAGAGCTGCCCAAAACAGTGCTTAGTAAGTCTTTTGTAACTTCCGTATTTGGGGTGGTCAAAGCGTCATTGCTGGCCTTTTCAAAGGCCCTCATGACACCTATCATGATTCTTTTAAAAGGCCATACAGCATCTGGTGTAAGATTTGAGTCTGGAAATCAGACCAAATGTAGCGGATACAGATTGTCTCTAAGTTGTTTATGACAATGTCCAGAACGATCTCCAATGTGGAGGTCAATGTGTTCATGGTTCTTACAGATATGATGAGCTCTTTTAGTGAAGCAATGTCTGTCCTTGCTAAAACAGGGGGGGATTGTCAAGTTGAGCTTCCCAAAGTGACTTATTGCAAACTCACCAGAAGGTTCCAGACTGTTCTTGAGAAATCTGTAAATGGCAAGTATAGTTTGAGCCAGCTGGTATTGGACACTGGGTAACACTCAAAGCACTGTCCTGTGAGTTTCACTACCAGTACACCAGTATATTACCTCCAAAAAAGGGATAGAAATATAATATATTTTCCCCTGAATTTTAGCATTTTTTTCCAGTGAAAAAGATTGAATATTGCCCCAGAATAGGCGTAGGAAAATAAGTACTTTTTCGGCGGCTATTTCGCCCGAAATAGGGCGCTAAATATGCCATCAATTTTGTCTGATTTATTGGTAATTTTTCGGCATCAATCTCTTTCATATTTCTTTAGACAAAGAAAATCTATTTCAATGGCAATATGTTAACTATGTCAGCTGCAAAAAGAAACAGGCATTGAGCGGCGGGCTGGCCGGACCGTACAAAGGGCTCTTTGGCCCATTCAACGGGCATTGAATGCCCATTGCTTTTCGCGGCCGAAATAGTTAACATATTACAGTTGAAATATATTTTCTATTGCCACTCATATTTCCGATGAAATATCAAAGAGATTACACAGGAAAAATATACCGAAAAATTACTAATAAATCATGCAAGATTGATGGCATATTTAGCGCCCTATTTCGGGCGAAATAGCCGCCGAGAAAGTACTTATTTTCCCATGCCTAGTTCCGGCACAATATTCAACCTTTTTCACTGGAAAAAAATGCTAAAATTCAGGGGAAAAATATATTATACTTCTATCCCTTTTTCGGAGGTAATATACTGGTGTACTGGCAGTGTTTTGTCCTACAGTTTCTGCTCTAAGCAGGAGGTTCAGATGGGAAATTGAACAATATACCCCTGACAGTGTCTGATGCCATGCCAGTGTAGGCCTGTGGCTTCAGAAAGATGATTGTATACATTCACCACCAGTAAATTGCCAGACCTGACTTCAATTGTAGGTCCAGGGAAGAGAGGGAAGAGGCCTTGACAATAGTTGGTGTAAAGCCCAAACCATGGTATTGAACATGACCATTGATGGTGAATACTCTCTTTGACACACCATTCAGAGACAGGATCTCATCAGTCAGGGTGAAATTGAATACTTTGACAGTTGTAGGGTGCAAAGAGTGTCTTGAAGGAGCCAGGTGGAAGCTTGAGACTTCATGTGATGGAAATATGAGAAATTGAAGCCTTCTAATGGCCAGGTCCAGTGGTGAAGAGCGCAAAATTAGCAAAATCAGAGTCAGGACAAGCATATATGTCCAAAACAACTCCATAGTTCTCAATAGGATGGCTTTCTAGTTTCTAGAGTCCAAAACCTTGAACACTCACTGAGTTGAGGAAGAGGACAAGAGTTCAAATTCCTTGGCCTGGTCCAATTTTGGTTCTTACGAGATTGGCACCTTGAATCACTTGGTAAGGAAACTGACTCATTACAAGTTGTCAGAAAGCTTTACAAAAATTGTAAAATAAAATAGACAGTCCTGAATAATTTGTTGGTCAAGTGGCGCTGTACCTAATGTATGATTACTGCTCTCAATAATACATAGAATGTTGTACAAGTTATATAGATTTTATTCCCTTGTGCCGCCATGGCCAATCATGGCTTGCAGCTAGGGTTTGAAGGTCCAATTCAATGAACTGTGTAAAACCAATGAATTGCACTGAACTGAACCACAAAATGAACTGATGATGGATGGACCGGTCCATGGTTTAAACCTGGTCCAATTCATGGTTCATCAAAATCTCAGTCTAAACCAGCACAGCCACATAGCAAATATAATTTAGATAAATGAGTATATTTTCTTCAACTTTTATCCATAAAATTTATATTTTCTAATGGTCTCAAAAAATAAAACCTAATACAAGGCTGGGCCTGGAAAGACTACTCATAACCTGTTAAACAGTGCCATGCAACAAGTCTGAGAGCCAGTCCTGATACAATGCACTACCCATGGTCTGTTTTAACAGGCAACCAATGACTGCCAAACCTGGAAAGCATTTCTGAATGGCAACAGAGCAGTGTAAAGCAGCCTGGAGCATAGATACTTGAATGTTTTATAATAGTTTCTTATGTTGTTTCACTCATTACATATCATGCATGTACAGTTTAAATCAGTTTAAACCAGTCTGCACCAGTTTAAATTTGCACTGATTTAAACTGCATGAACCATGATGAATTGGACCAGTGCACCAGTGCAATCAGTGCAGGTCTATGATTCATACAGATTTAGGTATTTTATGGACTGGTCCAATTCATGATTCATTGGATTTTTGGTAAATAAACTGAATTGGATTGGACCTTCAAACCCTACTTGCAGCAAGATATAGTTTTCCGGTTTGCTGTATTTTGCTGATTTTTGTGACTAAATACTGTATGTACACCATTCATAATAACCAGTTCCTATAATAGCTAATGGCAGGATGATTCTGCTGCTATGATTGAACTGTCAGGAAAAAGTACTCCATTTCGTACAGCGGTAGTCACAGGCTGCAACGGGAAGATCTCTAATCCTCATCATCCACTCCCTGCTTCCAAGAAAAATCTTGGCAATGGGCACCTACTCTGGAAACTGCCATTGTGGGCTGGTTAAATTTACTATAAAGCTGCTAGGGTCTATCTACGAATAAAACATTACAAGCTGTAACTGTTTGTCCTCTCCAACTTTTATCCTGTCTCACTCATTTTTTTTCACTCTGTTTCTCTGACAGGCTCTTGGTGTGCTCGGCAGGCAGGCCTATTTGTTTACTTCCCAGAGAAAGAAGCAAAATACTTTTCTGGGGAAGGCAACCGAAAGGTGTGAAGTGCCAAGTCAAATGCAGATTGATTTATGGCCTGCTCAAACAATGTACAATCTAGAGTTATCACGCTACCCCACACATCCCTTTGAACACAAGTTTTGTCCCAATGCAGGAGCTATCTGGGTTGGCAGACTATCAAGCTGCAACCTCCTTACCTTGTTGGCTTCAAAGGAATCAATGTAAGTATAGCTAGGTC
Organism: Rhodocollybia butyracea; assembly: GCA_015501585.1. Classification (NCBI taxonomy): domain Eukaryota; kingdom Fungi; phylum Basidiomycota; class Agaricomycetes; order Agaricales; family Omphalotaceae; genus Rhodocollybia; species Rhodocollybia butyracea. The sequence continues at coordinate 4,863 of JADNRY010000330.1, forward strand.
TCAACAACAGCTACAGTCAGTTGGAAAATGGCTGATGAACTCAAAATCACTTAGGTTTGAATGTTGAATGACATTGATATCTCGAAAGTAAAGCTGTGACTAGTGGATGGTAGAACACAATCTTGTGGATATGAAATGGGAAAGTGGTATGAAGAAAAAGAAGAATGAGTTTGATTTTTTGACTGTGACGTGTTTGCCCTTGGAGGTAACTGTTCACTTGGAATCTAGACATCTGTTTTCAGTGAAGTTTCCTGTGGGTCAACACAAGTAATTATCTGACAAGTACGATGACTCACAATAAATTTCTTTAGAAGTTTTCAGTGTGACAATTGAACAGGTAAAGTCCTTCTCAGCTAATCAGAATATGTTTATTTCGTAGAACTGTGGCAACTATAATAGCTGAGTAGGATTGGACTGGGAAAAACTCTGTTTCATACAGAAGCAGGCTGTAACATATCTGATTCTCATCATCTTATCCCGCAAAATTTTGGCAATGAACACCTACTCTGGAAACTGCCATTGTGGGCTGGTTAAGTTTACCATAGTGCTACAAGGGTCTATCTACAAGCAAGATGTTACAAGCTGCAATTGTTTGTCCTCTTCATTTCAGTCAACTTGGCTTGTGGGCTAAGGATGGACACAAGTCCGGATCCCGGTAAACCCGGACCCGCTGCACAGGTACCTGCACCCAAAAAAAGGTGACCTGTGACCTGACCCGGACCCGTGGGAAACGGGCACCTGGATCCGGCGGATCTGGGTCATACAGGTCTACCTGCAGGTACCTGGCATTATTTGTACTTACAATGTACATATATAGTACATTACAAGGTCTGCAAATCCCCAAGGGGTGACCTGTGACCTGACCCGGACCCGTGGGAACAGGTACCTGGATCCGGCGGATCCGGGTCAGACGGGTATTCCCACGGGTCAAACCCGCGAGTCACCTGTAAAGATCTGGATTTGTGTCCATCTTTATTGTGGGCTCACCCTTTCTTTGGTCTGATTCTCTGACAGGTTCTTGGTGTACTCGGCACAGATCCCTACTTCTTTACTTCCAAAAGAAGGAGACGAGATATTTTTCTGGGGAAGGTGACCTCAAGGTGTGAAGCTTGGCAAACACTCAATCAATTGGAACTTAATATACATCAAGAGTTATTGCACCACCTTCAAGTCTACTCATGCTCATGAGCACAGGTTTTGTCCTCAATGTGGGAGTTATATAGGTTGGCAAAGTATCAAATCTGCTGCCTTGCCTCCTCAGGAAGGCACTGAAGGAATCAATGTAAAGTCCTGTTTCCTCACCAACAATGGCTCAAGAATCAAGAACTTTCTGTTTTTATATAGGTCCAAATGTTGAATAATGTTGATATTTTGAGATTGAGACTGAAACCTCTGGATGGCCCTACAAAATTTGGTGGAGAGTACAAAATGGGAAAGTGGTATGAAGAAAAGGAAGACTGAGGTTGGAAATTGTTTTGCACTTCGCCTGTGTTTAGGTATACCACCAATGAAACTGAAAGAACACAAAACACCCTTGTACTAGACCTATATTGGATGGCATCAAAAATTGGTCAATGTTCATGAGAATTGGTTAACCATTACTGCCAGCACTTTTCATTGAGCAGGATGATTGGCTTGAATGTAGGGAAAATGTGATTATAAGGAGAACCAAAATTGAAACTTGGTGCAGAGGATAAAGTACTTAGTTGTAGCAAACAATCTTGGCCTCATCCTGAGGATAAAGTGGTCATGAAAGGTAAGGAGCAAGAGCGCTTACACTGTGGTTAGTTCATGTTTATTTGCTTAAGCTAGTAATGCATAACTTAAGGAAAGGGGCTTCAGCAACACTGCTGCAGCTGCAATAGTAGCAGTTTAACCCCCGACTCAACTAAGGCATGTGCAGATAGTACAAAGATGACTTGGGCAACCTTTGTTTGTTCCCTTGATGGTGAAACAAATGAATGTATGCCACTGCCTGCATGGGCATTATTTGGGTATTTACATGTAGGTATGCAAAAGGTGCTATAAAACAAACTTACAAAAACACTACTGCACCTAACCAGACTATCAATATGTAAGGGAGCAAGGGCGGGTTGTCAGAGATTCCCCAAGGGAAAGTCTTGTAATATTGGATGTACGCACATGACTGCTCCAGGTTCAAGACTGTAGCACTAACATGGGTAACTAAGCTTAGACAACTCTTAGAACTAAGTCGAGAGAAGCCTAGTTGGTGTTGGGATTAATAATCAATCCTGACACCCTGATGGAATGTTGTATGTCATGTGCAAATATCCCATCCCAAATCTATAAGGCAGTATGTAAGTCCAAAGAGGCAATATGTAGGTCCGAAGATATAGATGTTGGGACAATATGGGTGTTGCACCTCTGACAGTACTTCAGAGATCTTCCATTAGCTGTAACCATGGCCAGATAGCTCAGTTGGTTAGAGCATCTTGGGATTTCACCAGAAGGTCCTGGGTTCAATCCCCAGTCTGGACACTTTGTCAGTCATTATAACTTTAACAGTTGGGTGTATGAGTGTACAAAGGAAACCAGATGTGTATGTCCAAATCAATTAACCAAAACCAAAACCAATACAACGAAACTAAGATTCTCCTAGGCAAACTCTGGCTCTAGCTAGAATAGTAATCTCGAGGTTTGTCAACAACCCTAGGCAAACTCTGGCACTAGCTGCTGTGACACCGTAAAGTCCTTGACCAAACTCTGGGTCAAGCTACAATACTGTGAGTGAACTTAATCACTAGGAACTTGTACCACAATCTTAGTGGCTCATCTAACTTTGTGAAGAAGTCAACTAAGGAACCATCACTCTGGAGCCAAATAATCCCTTACTAGAAACCGTCCCCTCTAAGGAAGTGACTATATTTGAGTTGATCTAGAGTTCGAGGGAACTCTACACACCTAAATTTAATCAAGATATAAATAGGCTTTGCGAAGCACGTGAAGTTAAATCACTTTCTAAAGATCACCAAGTCAGGAGGCGTCACGCTACTGATCCTGTGGGGATGTTCTACGGAGCACTGGTCTTAGCAGTCAAGTCGAGGGCAAGAAACTTGTCTTATTGAATAAATATGTCTGGCTTATATTCTGAGTAGAGAGAGTTTAATACAAAAAATAGATGAAACAGATATGGAGAGAGACAGAAAGAGAGTGGAACAGAGGAATCAGGCTCAGAAAGGAAACTCCAGCCTATATATGGTACACATGATAAAGAAATAGTCCATTCTTGGATATATATCAGAGGTAAAACATGATTTTGTGAGGATTAACATAGTTTTAAAGTGTTTTTGATCTGAGCAAGGTTTCTCCAATTACTCCACAATTCTCCGGGGTCAGGAGTACCTTTATGCTTCATGATCACACTTGCCACCCAGTTTCCCTTGGGTGAGTTTCATTCTACTCCTCGGATAGTTCTGCCCATCCTCAGTGTAGTTAGCATTCTCTCGAGAAGGCCTGTTGTCTAGCTTTCCAACAACACCACTTATGATAGTCTTGAGCAACTGTGCTGAGTATGTAAAAGTGATTCCCGATAGCCGGCTTTAACGGATAAGACCTCCTGTGTATGATTTCTAAGATCAAATGTTTCGCTTTGCCAAGGCTATCCCGGTGCGTAGCTTTCTGTGGAATCGCTAAGCATGTTTCTACTGCTCTCATGGATACAACTGGTGCCTTGAGTAGACCTCTACGGTTTCCTAGGGATTGTTCTGGTCCAATGTTACAGACTGTAAAGTCCTCATCTTAACATAGCTCATTGGGGGTCTTAGTGCGAGGGATGCCTTCCCTCATAATTCCTTCCCTCGAGTAACGCGTTGGCTTAGTACTTATCCCGCTTTGAGATGTCCTGTACTTGTGGCCACGGAAAAAAACAGTCTGGCTTGTATGCTTATTTTTTATTTCGCTCATATTTACTACCCCCGTACATGTATTACAGGCTCCATACCTCTGCAGGAGGCTGATGTACATGAATACCACTTATGCAGCTACTCAGGATTTGGTGTGAATCCATAATTTGTCAATAATATACATTACAAAATACATCACAAAATAATGCTGGACTGTTTTTTTCCATAAACACGAGTAGTTTAGAGAGTATACACTCTTGGGTATAACTAGATTGACAATCTAGCATCAACATCTCCGGGCAGCCCAGGTATCCTCACTAGCTTGGCTCTAGGCTATGCTTGTGGGCATACCTTCATGGCTTGCTGAGTATTATTGTTAAGTTCTTTGCCTCAGCAACAGCTATCACACTTGGGCTCCGTATAACTCTCTTATTGCATTGTATAACGTGTACAAAATGTCAAAATGTACAGTTACATCCCTTAGGCCAATTTTAGGCCTAATAGCGTAGCAATGAGCTTATGATGCCCAGTCATAATAGTAACAAAGATAGGTAATTACCATTCGAGAATTCAATACCCGCTTCCCACTCATTGTTCTCCTTCCGACCTTGTCGAGAGTGCAAGCGTGAAAGGAATACTCCATACTCCACTGTTATTGATTTCTGACCCTGTATCTTAAGTCTTTACCCTCAAACCCAACCCAGCACCCATCAAACAAGCACCAAACATTCTTGAATTACTTGCGCCATTTGCATTACCATGGGGTTTTACAGCCTTTGAAGGATCTGAATTCCAAATCATCGCTGATTGCACCAACTTATCATCAATGGATGATTTTGCTAACGGAGAACTTGATCTCACACCACAGGATGATGTGCAAATTTCCTGGGACCCGGGATAACACCCGCCGTTGAGTACTTCATCTATTTGTCTATTTTTTCTGTTCAACTTTTGGTTCTGACAAATTTTATCTTTTCTGTTGGCGCCTGCCATCTATGTTCTTAAATGTTTTATTTATGTTTTCAACTACTTACATGCTGGGCCTAGCATCTCCTTGCGGGCTCATAGCTTGAAGGGGGGGTAATATCATGCCCTAGGCATATACAGACTGCCAACGTGTCCCGCTTACTGTTACATAACCCGCTTCCGCCGCATTTCCGGTTCCGATACACTTCCACTTTGCTTCCGTTTTACTTTTTCCTTCACTGTACACTTTCTATGATCCCGTCGATCCATTCTCCATCATTCTTACAATCATACATATGCTTTATGCTCATCCCGCTGCTTCCGCTTATGTTCATCGTTGGCTTTCATCCCTTGTACTTCTTTTGGCTATTCTTGTCTTTTCTACTCTCAGATTATTACCTATCGCTACTCCGGTCCTTGAGTACCCTTTATATAGTTCTGTACCATGTCAAGTACAGTAGATTGGAAATATTGCTTAACCCCTTGACTCGTGTGCTCTTGTGTGTTCCGGTTTCTCGCTTTATCTGTTTCTTTAACTCTGTTTCTTCACTCCATCGTTTTCACAACCTCTGCAATTTACTATCATCTATTTGGTTCCGCTCTGTTTGCGCCGCATCAGGTCAGCTACCGCTTGACCTTCCGCTTCCGCTCATATCGCTATCAAAGCTGCTTGCACTTAGTGGGTCCTACCCTTCGAGTCGGAAACTCATCTACTCTTAGGCTTACTTGCCGAGTTCATTCTATCGCCTGTACGGACCTGCCGTCCCTACATTAGTCCCTTGGACAATCCCAACACGAGTCTTACATCCCATAGGCACTTCGGAACCGTTCTACACTCACATCCTTTCACATCTCAAACCAACTTTCCCAGTTCGGCTGAACAACAGAAGTACGGAGTGTATCCGCACTTTGGTTTCCAGGTTCGTAACCCGCGCTCGAAGGATTCCGCCTAGATCCTTACATTATTTCCAATCTAACCCCCAACTACGGATTGTTGGGAGCAAGATAGGATACGTGAAAGGATGAGGAGTGTCATGGTTTACTATGACGATGAACCCATCGACAGTAGGTTGCTTCGGCAGTCCCGCCCGACTTCGCGGATTCCGCCATCACCAGCTACAACTATGGATTTATGGTTACAGGGCCCGCCACGCATCCCTTATGAGTCGAAACCTAGGAGGTTGATACCACCTGCTTTGGGTCTTGACAGTGCAGCAAACAATTCACAGAGTGTGCCCATGCACTCCGTCTATTCTGGTTCCATGGGTAATACACACGGAAACTCTTGGGAGACCTCGCCTCTTAGTGCTGGTAGGCTCCCAGGTACAGTCACTTCACTCCCTTCACCTCAGATGTCCGCCTTCAGCTTGGGGAATAGTCCTCCAATGATGTCATCACAATCCAAACCTGTTTTCGATCTCAACTTGGATGATGCCAAATACATCCAGCCACCTCAGGAAGCCGCCCGGGTGCCCATTCCATCCCGTTACATGTCGCATAATCCCGCTCAGCCATCCCCGGTACCCGCTGTACATTTTGAAGATGTTAAAGTAGGTATGGGGGGGGAAACGGTATGCATCGACATCGGGACTCAATTCGGAACTCCAGGAACCCGCTTGGACGCCCATACCTGTCGCCTATGCATCAGGTAATGTCACCTGGACTCCGCAGGGTTCCGCTTCAAATTTGGGGAAGAATCAACTTGGTACAGAGGGGAGATGTGACTACTCAACCTACGGATATGACCCTGGACCTCCCGGATCCGCCAGAGCGTCCAATCCATCTTTTTATGTGCCGCATTATGTTGCGCAAACTCCGCAAGCATTTGCCGCAGGTTCAGGAAATAGTGAAGTGGGTATGGGGGAGATACACAATGCATTTATTTCTGGACTCAACCCGTCACCTCAGGGACCCACTATGGGGCCAAAACCATTTGCTTATACATTGGGTAGCGTCGTAAGGCCTCCCCAGGAGCCCGCCGGAAGTATTAGGAATAGTGGTATTGGTACTAGGGGGATACAGGAACATTTTGCACCCGGATACAACCAGGGATCACAGGAATCCGCCAGAGCATCCAATCCAGCTCCTTATGTCCCGCATTATGTCGCGCAAACTCCCGAGGCTTTTGCTGCAGGTTCTGGAAATACTGAAGTGGGTATGGAGGAGATCCAGGATGCATTTACCTCTGGGTTCAACCCGGGACTTCAGAGACCCGCTGTGGGGCCCAAACAATTCGCTTATGCATCGGGTAACGTCGTAAGGCCTCCCCAGCAACCCGCTGGTAGTATTGGGAATATTGGAACAGGTAGGGGGCAGGTACTGGTACACCCAGGGACGGAAATTTTTTGCAACACCTCCGGGACTCGGCGGGAGCTCAAATAAACCTCCTTACGCTTTGAACAACGTCTCTCGACCATCCCGACGTTCCGCATTGAGCTCAAGGGATAATGGACCCAGTAGGGGGCAGATACAGGCAGAATTAGAGACGGAAAGGATCCGGGGACCTCAGGCCACCACTAATGGCCCCAAGCGAGCCCATTTCACTCCAAAGGATAATAGTATAAGCCGCATTGATTCCGCTTCAAAGGTGACCCCCAATCGACCCACTACTGTACCACCCACCCATCCCCCTACCCCATATCCAACTTCTTTGCCCAGGGAAACTCCGAATTTGTGTCCGAACCCAATCAGACATACTACCCAACGTATTCGGCGACAGGACGCATGTGGTAGCACTCCTGTAGGAGCTCCCAGGAGACCCAGCGGGATAGCAGGGGGACAAAATACTGGTTTGGCTATGGAAAACTTCCGGGCCATTGACGGATGACTTAGGTGATGGAAATGGCTTCGGAAATGCAGGATCTCGACGCGACGGGTATCCCGACCCACCAGGACCATCCCATCCCCATCCAACTTTTGCACCACCACTTGGCCAACCTGGAGCGGCATATATATTCTACCCACCAAATGACTGGATTCCCTTTGCGATTCAGCAGCGGAACTTAATGGGAGGTAATTGGAACTCAATTAACACAGATACCTCAGCTGCAGATGACCGCCGATTCCGACTTTTATTGGAGTCAAAACTCGACACAGCGGAACCAGAGTACTTTACGGGGGAGTCTAAGGATGCTTGGCTGCCATGGATCTCATCCTTGAAAAGGATCTTCAAGGCAAAGCCAACAATCTACGAGGTTCCGCAGAGTCGTGTTGCATATGCTTGCTCCTTTTTACGAGGTAGCGCCAGTTCTCATTACGACAATCTGGTACAGATGGAGCAATCCCGAGGAGAGGATGTTTCCGCACTACACGAGTGGAATTCATTCATACAGGAGTTCCAGGTTTGGTTTGGAATATTTAATCCGACTATAGATGCTCAGTCACAGTTGGATGACATCCACCAGGAGGAGGGAGAAGATTTTGCAGCGTTTATAATTCAGTTTGAGGAACTTGCATTCCGAACTGAATATAATGAACCCGCACTAATCAATCGACTTCGGAAGGCGGTAGTACCATGGTTAGATCTTAATATTTCAGCGCAACCCGGCCGCCCTCAGACACTCTCGGAATGGACACGCCGCTACCAGGACTTGGATGCGGCATGGAATCAGCAGATTAGGAGTCGGATGAATGTATCCAATGACTTGGAGCCACCCTTAGATTCCGAAAATGACTTCCAACTTGACTATGTCAATCCGCCAATATCATCAATGGATGATTTTGCTAACGGAGAACTTGATCTCACACCACAGGATGATGTGCAAATTTCCTGGGACCCGGGATAACACCCGCCGTTGAGTACTTCATCTATTTGTCTATTTTTTCTGTTCAACTTTTGGTTCCGACAAATTTTATCTTTTCTGTTGGCGCCTGCCATCTATGTTCTTAAATGTTTTATTTATGTTTTCAACTACTTACATGCTGGGCCTAGCATCTCCTTGCGGGCTCGGAGCTTGAAGGGGGGGTAATGTCATGCCCTAGGCATATACAGACTGCCAACGTGTCCCGCTTACTGTTACATAACCCGCTTCCGCCGCATTTCCGGTTCCGATACACTTCCACTTTGCTTCCGTTTTACTTTTTCCTTCACTGTACACTTTCTATGATCCCGTCGATCCATTCTCCATCATTCTTACAATCATACATATGCTTTATGCTCATCCCGCTGCTTCCGCTTATGTTCATCGTTGGCTTTCATCCCTTGTACTTCTTTTGGCTATTCTTGTCTTTTCTACTCTCAGATTATTACCTATCGCTACTCCGGTCCTTGAGTACCCTTTATATAGTTCTGTACCATGTCAAGTACAGTAGATTGGAAATATTGCTTAACCCCTTGACTCGTGTGCTCTTGTGTGTTCCGGTTTCTCGCTTTATCTGTTTCTTTAACTCTGTTTCTTCACTCCATCGTTTTCACAACCTCTGCAATTTACTATCATCTATTTGGTTCCGCTCTGTTTGCGCCGCATCAGGTCAGCTACCGCTTGACCTTCCGCTTCCGCTCATATCGCTATCAAAGCTGCTTGCACTTAGTGGGTCCTACCCTTCGAGTCGGAAACTCATCTACTCTTAGGCTTACTTGCCGAGTTCATTCTATCGCCTGTACGGACCTGCCGTCCCTACATTAGTCCCTTGGACAATCCCAACACGAGTCTTACATCCCATAGGCACTTCGGAACCGTTCTACACTCACATCCTTTCAGATCTCAAACCAACTTTCCCAGTTCAGCTGAACAACAGAAGTACGGAGCGTATCCGCACTTTGGTTTCCAGGTTCGTAACCCGCGCTCGAAGGATTCCGCCTAGATCCTTACACTGTAGATCATCGGAGGTGAGATCAGCGATAGTCGCTCCAGTTCCTGAAAGAAAGATTTGATCATCTTTAAGCGGACTGAGGGAAATTAGAGTTATGATTACTGAAACTCGCCTGAAACAGCCTCACCAAGACAGACTCGGATGGGTTGAAGGCTCAGTGGTGCAATACCATTCTTCTCTGCAAGCGCATTCCCATCACCATTGATTTTCTGCAGCGATGATGACTTCCCTCACGGCGCATTAGCGGCACGGGTCCCAGGTCTGGGTGACCGTTGAACATTGATCATTGGAACAGGAAGATTGAACACAAGGGAAAGCGGATCCTTTTGGAAAGTGAATTTAAGTAGAGTTTGGCATAGTCCATACTCGGTCAATACTCTACTAACAGTTACGATGCCACGGCATAGATGATAGCAAAACCCCTCCAGTCCCTCCTCATGTGCTGCCAGTCATATTGATATCCTGGTCCGAAGCCAATCCAACATCAACTGGAGTGCCTTCCAAGCTATTCAAGATGACAGAAACCTGCTGTGACTGAGCTTGTTGACTCAGCGTGGGAATTTCTTCAAGGTGGAAACTTTGGTCATATGTGTTCTGTTGTTGAACCAAGATGAACATGACAGCAGGATTCAGGGACTGGCATTGATGTGCAGCGAGGTCAGTGCTTACAACTCTGAAGAATAGGAGAGACCTTACAGCAACAGATATATAAAATTGAATCATAATATCACTAACAAATGCAATGGTTGATGTACTTGGTGCATTTACACTCAAAGCATTAATTATTATAAGAAGCAGCTGAAAATTTTTGCTCAGGAGGAACAGGTGATGATTCACAAAATACACACCTGGACTAACATGTAAATTGCACCAGACCCTAAAAGAAGAAGAAGAATTCTTTCGCCTTGAGTTTGTTTTCTCCTAATAGAAATTGAGTTCATGGATTTATGATGTAACCTAGACTCTCCAGTATATGAAATCAGACAGTGATCAGGTTACAGGTACAGACAGAAGGTGGTGCTCACCAAGCTCGAAAAGCTATTGAACATGTTGCTATCATATTTACAGATAATGACATGACAACAGTAACCCAATCAAGAATTGTACCCTCTGCGACACTTTGTGGGGACCTTGGTTGAAACTTTATAGGGAATATAGCAACATCAGCCAAGCTAACAGCTAATATGATATTTCTGTGAGCTCATGTATAGCAATGACCACAGATCAATTTCACCTATATCTGCAAGCATGAGCAGAAACAAAGTCCATTTCAGTTTTCGGTTGTCCATCCACACTGCCCAAGCTCTCCACACAATCACAGTATCACCAATGCATGGCTATTAGGTCAATTAGTAGTGGGAGCCAAGTAGGAGTCAAGATATAAGGTCTTCTATAAAACTCACTATAACATTGCCTAGCCAGCCACAAATATTTTGATAGACTTTTAGATGTGGCTGCAAATTGGCTGCTTCTATTTGTTCCAAGATTCCTCCTGGTAGAGTCACTACAAGTCCATATTTGACAAGCATACATGTTGCTGCCGCATATGACATAAATAATATTAGCATCAGGACAAATTTGCCAAAGAGTACACAAATCAGGGCTTTCTTTGCATTCCTAGCATTACCCTGTGTTCTACAAAGGCATTGTACTCAGAATTGTTGTTTTGTCATGAATCAGGATATGAATTATGAAAACTCACTTGAAGTAAATGTGAAGGCTGATACAATACGCCAAAGAGTGTATCCCTAGTAGAAAAAGTTGCTTCATCTCAGAAATATGAACAATACAGCAACAATACAGTGCATGCACCAAATAAAGTGATAAAAGGTATGAATGAGATCACATCCACAAAAAAATGCTTGTCCAGCAGATGACACTGCTGCTGCTTCTTCTGGAGTCATGCTTGGTGGTGTGAGTCGATCAGCAGTTGTTGGTAGGGAGATTTGGGAATGAGGCAAGCTTATATTGTGTTCAGATTACATTGTAATCTGAACACAATATAAGTAGGACCGTCGGGTGGGTATTGGGCTCCTTGTAATGCTTATTTTTGTAATCTGAACACAATATAAGTAGGACCGTCGGGTGGGTATTGGGCTCCTTGTAATGCTTATTTTTGTAATCTGAACACAATATAAGTAGGACCGTCGGGTGGGTATTGGGCTCCTTGTAATCATTACAAGGAGCCCAATACCCACCCGACGGTCCTAGTACTTAAGTATATACGACTCAATACAGCTAATATAAGAACATGGATAGCCTCTTTAACTGAGGTGAGATTGCTATTTAGAATTGAGTTTCATCTTCAAGTTCAACTGCTATGCAACTGTTATGGAGTGCGCACTATGGAGTACTCCCGAGCAGCCCTTGAAGCGGCTCAGAGCACTCTAGAATCAATTACTATACTTGCAGTGAGCGGACATACTTACGCGTCGGCATGTCAGTTTCACGTGATTATTCTGAATCCGAATTCCGCTTAATTTTCTCAACTTTTGTCTTGTTGCCAGTCCAAATTCCTCGGATGCAGTTGGATACAGCAAGAATTATTAAAGCGCCCTTACCACGCAAACTACTCGCACTCTGGCTATCGTTCACACAGCACGTGAAATCACAAATTGTACCCAAGTTGTGCCACCTTAAAACTTCGCGTTGGAATTTCCTCATCGCCAAACTACATCCCACCAGATAACCCTTATACACAGGCGCTACATCTACGCTCTTGAAGATTCTGCCCAAAGCGACTCTATCGTCATCATCCCTGGACTGGACTCGAGCTTAGAGCTATTTATATTGGGGCGTTTGCTTAGGCTCGAAATGCCGTTTGCTGATTAGGCTCAAGATGGTGTGTGTTGAGGTGGGTAATTTCGCAAATACTTTTACTCACGAGCTGTTGTAAGCTTTGATCCTGATGCACAGATTGAAGCACAAAAGTCAGATGTTCAGCTCTGTTGATGAAATTACATGTGTCAGCGACGAAAGTCGTTGACTTCTGGCAACGTTCCACAAAAAAAAGAGAGAACAAATGTACGCCGCCGCCTGCATGGCGTAGCAATGAGCTTATGATGCCCAATCGTAATAGTAACAAAGATAGGTAATTACCAGGCGTCTGCGACCTTTGCTCTCAATTCACACTTACTCACCATTCAAGCTCTCTCCCCGTCCTGGTCGAGGGACCCCGGTGACCGTTATTGGCTTCCGACCCTGTGTCTTAAAGTCCCGACCCCCAACGCAGCGCAGCGGCCGTCGAACGAGGTCCGAACTTTCTCGGATCACTCGCGTCGTTTGCGTTACCATGGAGTTTTACAGCCTATGAAGGATCTGAATTCCATATCATCGCTAATCGCGCCGACTCCAATGGACGTTGTAGATGTTAATTTATCAGAGGTGAGATCAGCGATAGTCGCTCCAGTTCCTGAAAGAAAGATCTGATCATCTCCAAGTGGACTGGGGGCTACTGGGGGAGATTAGAATTATGATACTACTAAACTGAAACTCGCCCTGAATCAAAAGCCTCACAAGACAGATTGAGGTGAAGAGAGGTGAAGAGAGGTGAAGACTCGATGGTGCGATACCATCTGATATCATTCTCCTCTGCGAACGCATTCCTGTCATCGTTCTCAATGTCTTCACTCGTAACAGCGGATCTTGCAATTGGAGCCCTTTCGATCCTTCCTCCGCGGCGCATAGCAGCATGGGTGCCACGTCTGGGTAGCTGTTGAACGTTGATCCTCGAGACAGGAAGATTGGGCACAAGGGAAAGTGGATCCTTTCCGTTGCAAAGTAAATTTAAGTTAGGGGAATAGTTACTTACTTGAGCCTTGTGTTCGAGAAAAGGGACATGCACGCACAAGGACAAGTGGTCTCTACCTGCGATTATTCGCTGACCTGGTATTTTTCAGCACAGCGATAGTTCGTTTGTAGTTTGTTCGTGTATATCTTCGTTCTACATAATGGTGTATCGTGTACAGCAGAAAGTAGGAGGGCTGTGAGCTGTAAGGCCGAGACAAGGACTCGTGTTCTATAGGTGCATCGTTATTTTTTGGGGATAAGTGGAAATTGCAGTCGTTTGTTGTTAAAGGAAACAAAGAAACAGCTGCGCGTACATCAGCTTTTGGTTTAATAAACCAAGCTTCGAGCTCGTATGATGGCAAAGATACGCGTCGGCATGTGAGTTTCACGTGATTATTTTGCACTTTCATTAACTTTTGTCTTGTTCAAGTTGTTACCAGTCCCAAATTCCTCAGATGCAGTTGGGTACAGCAAGAATTATTAAAGCGCCCTTACCACCCAAACTACCCGCACTCTGACTATCGTTCACACAGCACTGACACGTGAATCACAATTTGTACCCATTGTGCCACCTTAAAACTTCGCGTTGGAATTTCCTCATCACCAAACTACATCCCAGCGGATAACCCCCTCTACACAGGCGCTACATCTACGCTCTTGAAGATTCTGCCCAAAGCGACTCTATCGTCATCATCCCTGGACTAGACTCGAGCTTAGAGCTATTTATATTGGTGCGTTTACTTAGGCTCGAAATGCCGTTTGCTTATTAGGCTCTAGATGGTGTGTCTTGAGGTCGGTAACTTCGCGAATATTTCTACTCACGAGCTGTTGAGCTTTGAATCTGATCCTGATGCACAGATTGAAGCACAAAAGAACAAGAAAACCATTGAACGCCACTCAGATGTTCAGCTCTGTTGATGAAATTACATGTGTCTCCAAACACTAAGTTTGTCACAAGAGGACGTTTAACAACAGGTCGCTCATTCGAGAACGAGTTCTCAGAGAGGTAGTAGTCTTTTTTTGAGTCGTTTACTTCAATCATTTGTGTCATGCCGAATATTTTGATAATCTGCTGTAGGTTTTCAGTCTCGGATGCTACTATACTTAGCAGAAAGAAAGTTATTTTTTTTTGCTGTCAGCGTCCCGCCCGCTGCGTGTGCTTGGATCTGTTCACAGTGGGAAGTATTGACTCCAGTCAGTCAGTCAGTCAGTCAGTCTGACGCGGTTTTCCGTAACCTGAAGCATCATTCGATGGCCGTACAGAACGGTACTACGAAGTACCTATACTTACCAGTTTGCTAACTCAGCTACGTGAGTTTACTGTCGTTGTACATATCCTATATGCTCACCGGGTTCTTCGGTTTCTAGGTTCCCATCTTTTCGGGAATTGCAATCCCAAATGGCAAAGACTGCGCGAAAAAGAGGCGGTACATGATACGGCTTTGCTCTTGCACTGGCTTGCGCGGAGTGGGGTGCTCAAGCGCTTTGGGCGCAACTAGTTTCCATGGTAGTACCAGGGAGTTGAGTCTGGACCCCATGGACAAATGATAATTATGTCATAATCATATCTGGAAATGAATTCAAACTCTCAAAAAAGCCCGTTCCCCAGTTGGCCGTTCTTCCGCTCTCTCATCTGTCGCTCTCTCATTTGGTATCGCTGGGCGAAATTTTGGAATTGGCGTTGTCAATTTCTTCAACATTCTTTTGTTTATCTTTTAGTTGCACAGTATTGGGATGGTTGATAAAAAAGAGAAGGACGGCGACAAGCGAAAGAAGAAGAATGGGTCAGATGTAATAAAGGATGTGGACGCCGGATATGCCACGGGCTACGACACCGATGCCGCTTCGACGTCTAAATCTAGAGCGAAGTTGAAGAAGAAGACCAAAACACGAAAGGCCGATGGATACGAAACGGAAGATGATGGCTACATGTCTACCTCGACCAACCATCCTCCTCTGCGAAAAACCAAATCGAAATCGCGTTTTTTCAAGCTAGGGAACAGGTCAAAGCGAAGTATTGACGAGGACGAGACTGTACGCTCTCCCGTTGAAGTTACGCCCCCTGTACCTGCACCAGCTTTTCGTCTTCCCATCGCGGCCAGATTCGCCACAACGCTGAATTTAGACACGGACAATGCCTTACTCGACCCTCCAATTGGCCCTTTGGGTATGCCGGCGGCGCAAAGCCCCAGTTTATTGTCAGGCTCCCCGTCCACACCCGCCCCTGGATCTATTCATCGAAATGCTTTCAACGAAGACGTAGAGTCTGTTACCAGTGCTCCTGCTCCATCTACAACAACAACTGCTAGTACAAGCAAGCGCACTATCATCCGCTTTGCCAGTGATAGCAGTGATAACCATGGAACTGGGTCAAGCAATGGTCATTCCTTCCTTTCTAGGTTCACTGCAACCTCTTCCAGCTCAGCATCGACCACGGGCTCAATGTCAACACCGCCTGTAAAGTCATTGAACATCTCGTATCCTCTCACGCGTTCGTCTTCCCCGTCTTCCCCACCTCTCGATACCAGCACACAATACTATCTCCGCCCCCAGGGAGGTCGCACGCGAAACAAACTCCACGGCCGCTCTTTGTTGATCGTATACCTTCTGATCGCAAGAAATTTGAGATTCAATCCAACTCCAATTCCCCATCTGAATGGTCTCCCGCAGGCTCTCCCTTCGTGGTTCTTAGCCCTAGGCCAGGTGAGTATCTCTGTTTTCAACCGGAATAAAGATTGCTTACTCGATGGCTCTGACTCTAGCGACTTCCCCCGCAACTGGTTCTCGTTCTCATTTAGCAACGCCTTCCCCTGGTTCCATTCGTGCTGCATCTCCCGCAGGCTCTTCTCGAGACGTAATTCCCTCTACGGATTTCATCGTCCCATCTCCGTCGAATGATGTATTCGTCCCTCCCAGTAGTCTAAGCCATTACGATATCCCTCCACCTAGTCCTCCACCCACAGTCCCTCTTCCGGATGTACCTACACCTGCCCAACAACAGCATAGTCGAGAAGGTCGAATGTTCGAGGTCCAGCAGGGCTCCTATCTAGACTCTCGATCTCCTTCTCCCTTGGTTAGTCCTCAGCGCGGCCGAGTCTCCCCTTTTCCCACTCAGCCGAGTGGTACTGTTCCTATACATTCAGGCCCCGTCCGTGGGTTCGAAGGTCGAATGCGCGTAAAGCGGTATCGAGACATCTATGCCATGCCTTCTCCAAAGGGCGAAATGCAGAAGCCGAAGGTTTCTGGATATGCTTCTAGCCCCGAAACTCCTACCTTCAAGCGTAAAAGCACCAACGTTGGAATCAGCGTCGAACAGCCTAGTGACGATGAAGACGATTATGATTCCGATGCAGCGGAGGTCTTGAAGAACGTCCTACGAGGACTGACGGACGATAGTCGTAGTGCCACAATGGGCTTTCAGCGTGATGTTGCACCAGAGGCAGCTTTGGACCGGCGAAGATCACTCGAGGTTTTGCAAAACTACTATCGCAACACTGCTTACGCTGCATCTCATCCCATCCCTGTACAGACCGAAAATCCTCCTCGAACATCGTTCAGCCCGTATGCCTCTGAAGATGATCTCTCCGACGACAAGTCTCGGTACACCTCCGACGAGAAGCACTCCGTGTACAAGACTAATAATTCTAGTCAGGCGCGAAGTCTCGCCAGCGGGTGGGCAGATGACCATCGATGGAGTATGAGTGTGGATGGCGAAAGCCGTGCCAGCTTCATGGATGCCGACAAAAGCGACGAAGCTCGGGAACGATTCGTCCGACGAATCGAAGCCATGTTCGATGAGAGTGGGAGGGAACTTCCGCCCAATCTGGGTATTGGAAAGAATGCTGTCGTTCCTCCTGTTCCAAAAATTCCCGAAGGGTTTCAGACTGGTTCAAAAACCTGGATCTAAAATTTGAATCTCTGATATTTTCTCGATTCGGTTTTTTCTGTTCTAAATAGTTTCTTGGGTTCCCTTGGTCCATATTGATAGTTGTCATATATCTCTGACTTGTTCCGGCCTTTGATGGTTGTTGTACCGACTCGTTCTCTCGCATTATATCATTGTATCATTGCTTTGCATTTGTGCTACCACGTCTTGCTGGCCATCTTTCACAGTCTTTTCAGGAAAACAGCCTTTCATAAAATACAATACATATATACCCTCATATAGAATTGAACTTCTTCGGGTGGGTGTACTGTTGCGTACTGGTACTACATACGCGTGCTAGTCTTCAGACATCTTTGGACTGCTCTGAGACTGCGGTGCTTTGACTAGCTCGAGCCAGCGCTTTTCTGCGCTCTGATGAAGCTCGTCTGTGGCGCACTGTCAGGGAAATGATATCTCTAGGCAGGTACTGGTTCGAGTCAAAGCATGCCCTGACTCAACAATTACAGGTACATAAGCAACATAGTTTAGGTTATGCCAACAGCAGCCCTGTGGTGGACAGTTTTCATGCTTCAAAATCGGATAGTGGCTTAAGCGCCTGATCGCTTTACAGCCACAGCCACGCAAAGGACGGGTGAAAGAAGTGCATGGGACTGGGAATAGCATTCCGAATAAACTCCCTGTCATAACTTTAGCAGTGCTCTTCAATAATCGGGAACCAAACCTAAGGCCTGGTCCGTGGCATAAAAGCGGTAGCGAGGAGATGCTGGTTCCTTTTCCCTTTGCCTACCAGATAATTTACTCTTACACTAACTCATGAGTCCACTTCGTGTCGACGTCCGTCTTCCCTCATCCTCGTCGTCTCGATCATCAGGATCATCATCAGGACTTCTATCTCCCGATTCTGTTGTCTTAGCATTCGAAAAATTCTCAAATGTCACTGAAACCGTCAAGGAATACTGTCCTCGGATCCGTATCTTGGTCATGGGCAGAAGGAATGCTGGGAAGACCACCTTGCTGAAAAAGATGACCAACAGCTCGGATGGACAAGTGGTTATGCACAACGAAAAAGGGAAAATAGTGTGTATTCTTTCTCTTTTCCGAAGTCTTCTTGCAAGCTGAGTTCTGTTTAGGTGAGCGAGCCGGGTATTCTCGAACCTTCGGTAGAGGTAAGCTCCACCCGGCCCCAATGCGTCTCACCACTGAGACTATCCAGCGCGGTGGTAGTCATATCGAGTATGAGATCACCTACCCAAGGTACTCATATTCCTGCCGTGAACTTAGGAAGCTACATTGACGAACACCTTTCAATTCGCAGTGACTTAGACTACGTTTTCCATGATTCGAAAGGGATGGAGGCAGGGTCTGAAATGGAACTGAAGATTTTGAGAGACTTCATCGATGGTAGACGGGATAGAAAGTTTATGAAAGATCAGTTGCATGTCATCTGGTGAGTGTGATTGCCGGTGGTAGCGGAAATGAGCATTCCTCATCTCGAAAAGGCTCTGCCTTCCAGTGGACAACGATCGGCCCTTGGGACCACACGAGATGGCTTTCTTCGAAAATGCCGGAACACGTGGAGGTCAGTACTTTTTCTTTCGAAAATCGAGCAAATCTTTCATGAAATTCTAGTTCCTGTTATCGCCATCTTCACAAAATTCGAATGGAGGGTAACCAAGGCTTACGACATCTTGCGAGATTCGGGGAAAGATCACAGTGAAGCAAAAAAAGGAGCACTACAGCTAGCCCGTAATGAGTTTGAGGAGACTGTAGTGCGGCAGCGTTTTCACGACGGTCTGAGTCATAAACCGATTCAGTACATTTATCTTCAAGGTACAGTCGTTATGAACGTGCATGCATGGTGAGTACTGACATATAGCTGTTTCAAGATATGAACAGGGGTGGCAACTGTGATCAACTCACTGAAGTCACTGCATTGGTGGTTCAGACCGCGGTTAACCAGAAGCTTTTCAGAGAGATAAAGCAACATAGTGTCAAGGTTTCGATGGCAATCGCTCTTGCCAAGTAGGTCGTGGCTACTCTTCAATTCGTATTCATTGATAACGCTTCAAATTAGTGCAATTTCCATGACCAAGTTGAAAGCTCAACTTGCTGTAGGAGAGAGGTCTTTGATTAAGGCTTGGACGATTTTTTTGCTCTCACTTTTTGCACAATGGGTAAGATGGTTGTTTATTCCTGTCCGAGTCCTCTTACGCCTATCATTAGGATGTAAGTCAGCTTCTTCTTGTCGAAAGACCTGGAGTGCTCATTATAAAGGATTTTTGATTGTACAGGAGGTGAGGGCTCCATTGCGAATACTCAAGTTTTGCTGACACGGTTTTTTCAAGTATTTTGTGAGTCGTTTATCGGTACTATAACTACCATCGTTTAAGATCATCTGGCTGTCTTGTTGTCGTTAGACAGTGAGCCAATCCCTTACATTGTTACATCCAAACCGTTAACAGAAATCCCAAATCACCCAGATGGTGAGCTCCTCGCGTTAACTCGTCTATGACAAACCCTCAAAACCCTACTCATTCGATACATGTATAGAAAGCAAGTTGTTCATTACATGTCCCATAACACTAACTCAATTCACCATTATAGCACGTAAGCATGCCTACCTAGTATCATCACCAGTTGAATCTCGTCCAGGTCGTTGATTGTTTCTCATTTAGGAAGTATGATTACCTTTTCTTCCCGTAGTTCATTGGTACTGATCTTGCTTTTTTTGAAGTGGGTACGCCGATAATTATGATCACGTCACCTCAGTAAACTCAAAGCATTTGCTCTTCTCTGCTCCGGTTGTAGAATGTGAGCTCTCCTATTTCGAGGAATGATTGTCAAAATTGATCCTGTTTCAGTGGGTACGCGCAATTCCATATAGCTATATTTTATTAGTTAATCCAGCTCTTGCTTCGGTATGCTACAGAACGTAAGTCATGATTTTTCTCAAACTCGATCCAGAGCTAAAGTTAATGTTCATGATATAGTTCTCCGATACAGACTTCGATCTGGTGTGTAATTCGAGTGCTAGCAGAAACTCAGAGGACTGACAAGCTAAATATCTAATAGGATGTTCGTACTTGCTTTCTGTGATTGATTGCGTATTGCTGAAGTTCTTTCTCCTTTAAAATTGACAGATTGTAAGCTGATTTTCTTGTCCTTGAGCTGTGTACTTATCTACCGCCTCCCAGAAGGTTTGCTCGAGAATTCACGGGAGTTGTGGCTCGTCATTGGCTAATGGTCTTGTTCATTCTATAGGTTGACCCTAAACGAGCACTTATTGTGGATATAATCTTGAGAAGTTGTATCTCCTGGGTGAGAATTGTATCGACTTCTTATACGCATTCACTTACCTGTAGCGTCAGATCGATCCTAGTACCAGAACCGATCTGCAACTGCTCACTTACTTCGTCGGTAAGTAACTACTGCTCAGTAGACAAAATAGTCAACCTCTACTTCCATAGACGTTATCATGATCGCCGAGCACTCGTTCTGGATCGAGGATAGAATGCCTTGGAAACATCTCAATCGGGTCGTATCTCAGTACCAAATCTGTCCTCAACGTCATGCAATTCGAGCGACGGTGCAAAAACTGTTCCGAGAAATGAACGATCCGGTACATCAGCATAGCGCATTCGCGATGAATGGACCTCTTCCCAGCAGGACTTTGCAGGTTCTAGCATTGAAATTCATGCCGATGCTGCTAGATCATCGATTTTTGTCGATTTCTTCCGATTCAACATCCCTTTCTTCCGAATCAATATCCCTTTCTCCATGTACGTCCCTAATGTTTTTTTGGCGCACCGAGACTAATGATGCATTAATTACCGTAGAACTTTTTGCTGTAGTACTTTCATTTTGGCTATCCCGATTAGTATGCTGGCACTTTTTGTAGCATGCCAGGTTGAATATACCCGAACAACGTTATACTTATAATTATAATTCATACCAGTTTTGTTTTGTAGTATCTGTGCTACCGTCTTGCTGGTCCTCTTTCAGTCTTTTCAGGCAAACAGCCTTTCAGAAAATACAATGCATATACGCTCCTTTTCGGGTGAGCGTACTAGTACCCCAACTAGTACCCCAGCGCTAGTCTTTAGTAGACATCTTTCTGGTAGTGCCTTGACTGAACAATGATTACAGGCACACTTATAAGTAAGAAGGTTTAGGTTGTGGCATGGCCTATGCCGTGATGAGCTCTCCTGTGCTTCAAATGGGATAGTAGCTTAAACATTTGATGGCTTTGCCACGCAAAGAACGGGTGAACAGAGTGCATGAGACTGGGAATGCCGCCATTCCGAATAAGTAAGCTCATTGTCATAACTTTGGCAGGGCTTTAGAATATCAGGAAACCAGCTAAGCGCCAAGGCCCAAGGTCAGGCTTGTTCTGTGGCATAAAAGCTGTAGCGAGGGGGTGCTACTTAGTTCCCCCCTCCCCCCTTGCCTAGATATCTTCTCTTACATAACTCATGAGTCAACTTGATCTCGAACCTCCCCCGTACTCCGTAGGGCCTCAGTCTCCTCAGACTCCTGATTCTGTTTTGGTAGCGTTTGAAAAATTCTCAAATGTCGCCAAAACCGTCAAAGAATTCTGCCCCCGGATCCGCATCTTGGTCATGGGAAGAAGGAATGCTGGGAAGACTACCTTGCTGAAAAAGATGACCAACAGCTCAGATGGACGAGTGATTCTTCGGAACCAAGATGGGAGCATAGTGTGTATTCTGTATTCTGTTTCTTTTCCGAAGTCGCATAAGCTGAGTTCTGTTTAGGTGAGGGACCCGGGGATGATATTGGAACCGTCGGTAGAGGTGAGCTTCTCCCGTCCCCGATGCGTTTCAACGCTGAAACAATCCAGCGTGGTGGTAGTCATATTGAATATGAGATCACCTACCCAAGGTAACCATATTCCTGTGAACTTGGGATAGCTAAATTGACGACCACCTTTCAATTCGCAGTGACTTAGACTATGTTTTCCATGACTCAAAAGGGATGGAGGCCGGGTCCGAAATGGAACTTCACATTTTGCGAGAATTCATCGATGCCAGACAGAAAAAACAGTTTATGAAAGACCAGTTACATGTCATCTGGTGAGTGTAATTGCCAGTGGTAGCGGAAATGAGCTCTCCCCCCATCTCAATTTCCCCACAAGGCTTTGCCTTCCAATGGACAATGATCGTCCATTGGGACCCCAAGAGATGGCTTTCTTCGAGAATGCTGGAACGCATGGAGGTCAGTCCTCTTTCTTTCGAAAATCAAGGAAATCTTTCATGAAGTTCTAGTTCCTGTTATCGCCATCTTCACCAAGTTCGAATGGCGGGAAACCAAGGCTTACGACATTTTGCGAGATTCAGGGAAAGAACACGGTGAAGCAAAACAAAGAGCACTACAGCTAGCCCGCGATGAGTTTGAGGAAACTGTAGTGCAGCAGCGTTTTCACGACGGTCTAAGTCATAAACCGATTGAGTACATTTATCTTCAAAGTGCAGTCCCATGTTATGAATGTGTATGTATGATGAAGACTGACGCATAGCTGTTTCAAGATATGAACAAGGGTGGCAACTGTGACCAACTCACTGAAGTCACTGCATGGGTGGTTCAGAACGCGGTTAACCAGAAGCTTTTCGGAGAGATAAAACAACGTGATGTCATGGTTTCGATGGCAATCGCTCTCACCAAGTAGGTTATTCTTCTATTCGTCTTCGCTGACGATAATGCTTCAAATTAGCGCCATTTCTATGACAAAGTTAAAGGCGCAACTCGCTGTTGGACAGAAGCCCGTGATTAAAAAATGGACAATTTTTTTGCTCTCATTTTTTGCATACTGGGTAAGCAACAGATAATTGTTTATTGGTGTCTGTATCCTCTTACACCTATCTTTAGGCTGTAAGTCAGCTTCTTGTCGAAAGACCTGGAGTGCTGATTATAATGGATTTTTGATTGTATGGCAGGAGGTGAGTGCTCCACTGCGGATATTCAAGTTTTTCTGATACGCTTTTTCCAAGTATTTTGTGAGTCGTTTATCTGTGCTATAACTATCGTCGTTTAGGTTCATCTGGATGTCTATTGTGGTTAGGAAGTGAGCTGATCCCCTTACGTTGTGGCAGCCAAGCCGTTAACAGAAATTCCAAATCATCCAGATGGTAAGTTCCTCATCTATAGGAAGCCTTCCAAATACCTAGTACTCATTCGATACATAGAAAGTAAGTTATTCCTTCATGCCTCGTAATATCCCACTACCACCATCTCAATTAATCATTTTAGCACGTAAGCATGCCTACCCAGTAATCTCACCAGTTGAATCTCGTCCAGGCGATTCATTTCTCCTTTAGGAAGTATGATTACTTTTTCTTCATGTGTTTCTTTGAGACTGATTTTGATTTTTTGAAGTGGGTACGCCGATAATCATCCATGTCGCCTCAGTAAACTCAAAGCATTTGCTCTTCTATGTTCCGGTTATAGAATGTGAGCTCTCCTATTTGAGAAATAAGTGTTTAAACTGATCTTGTTTCAGTGGGTACGAACAGTTCCATATAACCTTGTCTTAATTGGTTAATCCAGCTCTTGCTTCGGCATCCTACAGAACGTAAGTCTTGATTTTTCTCGAACTCAACCCAGAGCTAAAGTTAGTTTTGATGATATAGTTCTCTAATAAAGAGTTCGATTTGGTGTGTGATTCTACCACTAGCAGAAACCCAGGGGACTGACAAGCTGAATATACGGTTATTGATAGGATGTTGGTATTCGCTTTCTGTGATAGAACGCGTATTACTGAAGTTCTTCCCTCCTTATAATTGACAGATTGTAAGCTGAGGTTCCTCCAGATTCTTGAGCTATGTACTTATCTACCGCCTCCCAGAAGGTTCTCTCGAGTGTCCATGGGGGTTGTTGTTTGTCATTGGCTAACAGTTTTGTTCAATCTCTAGGTTGACCCAGGACGAGCACGTCTCGTGGATATAATCTTGGAAAATTGTATCTCCTGGGTGAGAATGATGTCGACTTCAGTTATAAGCATGCACTTAACTATAGCGTCAGATCGATCCTAGTACCAGAACTGATCAGCAACTGCTTGCTTATTTTGTTGGTAAGTAACTGCTCAGCAAATACCATTTCATATGATAGTCGATGTCCATAGACGTTATCATGATCGCTGAACACTCGTTCTGGGCCGAGGATAGAATGCCTTGGAGACACCTTAATCGTGTCGTATCTCAGTACAAAATCTGTCCTCAGCGTCGTGCAATTCGGGAGACGGTGCAAAAACTGTTCCTAGAAATGAACAGTCCGGCATATCAGCATCTGGGCGCATTCCTGATGAATGGACCTCTTCCCAGCAAGGCTTTGCAGGTTCTAGCATTGAAATATATGCCGATGCTGCTGCATCATCGATTTCTGTCGATTTCCTCTGATTCAGCACCCCTTTATCCGTGTATGTCCCTTACTTATTGAGGCAACCAGATCCTAATGATGCATACCGTTTGACTACTGTCACCGAATTTTTTCAGTGCATACTTAGTACTTTTATTTTGAGTATCCGATCGGATATGTCACTTTTTATATTTTGTAGCATGCAGTTGGATATGAACAAACGTTAATTGTATTTTGTACTACTAAGTAGTTTTGTTTCATAGCGTTGCGAGATAACTTAGCTGAAATCAACGCGTAACGCGTAACATCCAGTGAAGAAATTATACAGGCCCTACGACCGGCGTTAAATTTAAATTACATGATGCGACGATCTCTAATAAGCGCCTTGGGCCCATTAAAGTCTCTTGTTTTCCCCCTGCCTGTCAACCATCTACTCTTACACTAACTCATGAGTCAACTTCATCTCAATCTTCCTTCAGGCTCCTCGGAAACATCAGAGCCTCAGTCTCGTGACCCTGTTTCGATAGCATTCGCAAGATTCGCGAACGTCGCTGAAACCGTCAAAGAATACTGCCCTCAGATCCGCGTCTTGGTTATGGGCAAAAGAAACGCAGGGAAGACCACCTTGCTTAAAAAGATGACTCACAGCTCGGACGGACAAGTAACTCTTCGGAATCAAGATGGGGATATGGTATTCCGTTTAGTTTCCGACTCTCCGAATTTTCCTCCAGCTTGAGTTCTGTTTAGGTGAACCCGGGAACCATCCTCGAGCCTTCCGTAGAGGTAAGCCTCACTCGTTCCTAAAGCGTCTGGAGACTGAAACTAATTCAGCGTGGGGAGAGTCGTATTGATTGGGAAATCACCTACCCTAGGTACCTACATTCCTGTGAATTCATCATAGCTAAATTAACAAAAACCTCGTAGCGACTCGAACTATGTTTTTCATGACTCGAGAGGAATGGAAGCTGGGTCCGATCAAGAGGTGCAATTTTTAAGAAACTTCATGCATCGTAGACGGAATATGAACGCTCTGAAAAATCGCCTCCATGTAATCTGGTGAGTCTGATTGCCTGTGGTAGCAAAAACGAGTTCTCCCCTCAATATATACCCCAAAAAGGTTTTGCCTTCCGGTCGACAATGATCGTCCCTTTGGTCCACATGAGATGGCTTTCTTCGAAAATGCCGGAACGGGTGGAGGTCAGTCCTCTTATTTTCAAGAAATAATGAAATCTTTCCATGGAATTTTAGTTGCTATTATCGCCATCTTCACAAAGTTCGAATGGAGAATAACTAAGGCTTACGACATCTTGCGCCAAGCTGGGATAGGTCACACTGAAGCAAAAAAAGAAGCACCACAACTAGCCCGTGATGACATGCAGAAAATAGTGCAGCAGCGTTTCCACGATGGTCTAAGTCATAGACCGATTGAATACATTTTCCTTCAAGGTACAACAGCGAGCTCTGAACATGTATGCGTAGTGAGTACTGATACGTCTCAAGATATGGACCAGGACCGTGGTAATTGTGACGAACTTGCGCGAGTCACTGCACGGGTGGTTCAGAGCGCGGTCAATAATCACCTTTTTTCAGCTATAAAGCACAGTGGTGTCAGAATTTCGATGGCAATCGCTCTTGTCAAGTAGGTGATGGTCATTTTTTCTGTTCACATTCATTTGAATCCATCAGTGCTATCTCGATTACAAAAATAATGACGGAACTCATGGTTGAAAAAAGTATACAACTGAACGAATGGACGATCCACATGCTGTTACTTTTTCCTTACTGGGTGAGCCGCAAGTATTTCAATTTATGTTGGTCTAAACACAATTAGGATGTAAGTCATGTTGTTATCGAAAGGCTGCGGCGTGATTCTGGACTTCACCTTCTAGACTGTAAGTGTTCACTCATAAGTTTTCAGTTTTTTCCAACTTGGATTTTTCAAGTATTTTGTGAGTTGTTCATCGGCACTGTCACCGTCAGAGCTTAAGACCGTCTGGCTGTCTTGTCACGGTCAGAATGTAAGCCAGTCCCCTTACTTTGTGTCATCTGACCCATCAATATAAATCCCAAAACTTCCAGGTGGTGAGCTCCTCACAATCAACTTATCTATGGCCAGCCTTTGGTTACCTACTCGTTTGATATATAGGAAGTAAGTTATGCATTCCATGTCTCTGCAGCACTGTAACACTTGATGTTAGCACGTAAGCACACTTTCTGCCTAGTATCGTTATTGGTTGGTTCTCGCCTCATCGTTTTTTCTTTAGCAAGTAAGATTACTTGTTATTCGTATATTCAGTTGTACCTTATGTTGCTCTTCAAGTGGGTACACATATCATTTTGGCCACATCACCTCAAAGCTGAAGACTCGCTCCGTCGGATTGTAGAATGTGAGCTCTCTATTGAAAAAACAATAATTAAACTGATCCTGTTTTAGTGGGTACGCCTTGCAAATCCATACATATCAATACTTGATCAGCTAATCCAGCTGCTTCGGTATACTATAATAGACAGCAAGTCTTGGCTTTCACTAAAACTCGAATCCAAAGCTAAAGTTATGAGTCCTGAATGTAATGAAGGCTCGTCCTTATGGCGGTTTCGTGTGGAATTTTTTCCCAATTAGGGTTGATCTTGCCAAATTTGGAAGAATCATTTCCCCATATTTAGAAATGTCAAAGCGCTTGACATGTGACTTTCTGATGTGCCACTTATTTCATGTTACAAAACTTTGCTGCATCTGATACCTTTTTACTCTTGAACTTCTTGCATCAAACACTGTTGTGTTGCACCTCTAATGTGCAATTATCGGTGCTGTACATTCTTTTTGCCACATGTGACACGGTGTTTTTCATCTTAATAATACTTCCATTTTTGTAGCCCCCACACTTTTCATCAGTGTCATTGCAGTGCACAATTCATAACTAATCTCTTGCAGACTCGTACCTGCCACGCGCTTGCGCGGTCCCACACTCGCAAGTTAATGCTATAGTTTTCTGATACACAATCCAAACTGGTGCGTAATTTGAGCACTATCAGAGACCCAGAGGACTACTGACAAGCTCGATCTGTATATAACAGGCTGTCCGTATTTGTTTTCTGTGCGCTTGAACTGTAACGCTCATTGCTGAATCTTTATTTCCTCATAATTGATAGATTGTAAGCTGATATTTCCCATTCCTGAGCCATGTTCTTATAGCCGCCTCCCAGATGGTTTGCCCGAGCTTTCGCAGGAAGTATAGCTTGTCACTGGTTAACGGTTTTGTTCATTCTTTAGGCTGACCGTGAACGAGCACGTCCCGTGGATTTAATCGTGCACAATTGTGTTTCCTGGGTGAGAATCGTCTCGACATCAGCTATAAGCGCACACTGACCCATAGCGTCAGATTGATCCTAGTGCCAAAAAGGATCTACAACTGCTTACTTTCTTTATTGGTGAGTAGTTATTGTTCAGCAAATCACATTCTATATAATGTCTACTTCCATAGACGTTATCATGATCGCTGAACACTCATTCTGGGTCAAGGATAGAAAGCCTTGGGAACACCTCAACCACGTCATATCTCAGTACAAAATCTGTCCTCAGCGTCTTGCAGTTCGGTCAACAGTTCAAAAACTGTTAAGAGCAATGAACGATCCGGTAATTAAGCGTAGTGCATTTAGTATGAATGCGGCTTTTCCCAGCAAAATTTTGGAGTCTCTATCATTGAAATACATGCTGATGCTGCTGGATCATCGATTTCTGTCGATTTCTTCCGAATCAGTACCCCTTTCTCCATGTACGTCCCTTATGTTTTGAGGCACCCAGATCCTAATGATGCATTACTGTAGAACTTAGTGCTTTGTAATGCTTTGACTTCTATGTATCCCGATACATTGACTTTTTGTAACCTGTCAGTTGTGTACACTCCGAACAAACTTTAACTTGTGAGTGTGGGCCACTGCACCAAGCGCATGGCAGGTACGAGTCCTGTAGAAGACTAGTTATAAAATCTTGAAAGAAAAAATCAGTGTGATGAATGAGAAGATAAATGAACACGCACTCATAAAGCTATGCCATTTTGCAGGCAAGGTGACTGAAGACAGAAGTAACAATTGAAGTTGCAGCAATAAATAGTACCAAGGAGGCGCTTTGGCAGCCATGCACAACGCATCATACCTATTCCCAGCGTCAGCCAAGACCAAAAGGTTGAGATTGAGTAACCATGCTTTTTTTTCGAGATGTTATACCCAGATTTTTGGGATGCAGAGATGGATGCGACAAAGTTTGGTGTAGGACCACTGTCAGATTGTACTGAAGATCATCGAGAGCTCCAGATGAGAGATGAGGATATGCTGAAGGAGATCTATCTGTCTTTGTAACATTCAGTCTCCAAAACACAGTGAAAATGTTCAAAGAAACGTACCAAGATGCACTACACTACAAGCAATACAACCTCCATCTACTGCATTTTTGTTTCCTTCAAAACTTCAACCTCCATTGAGTTTTACAGCAGCCATGACTTCTGTTCCACCATTGAGGTTTTGACCCAAGCTCAGACAAGCACTGCCGTTTGACAGAGGCGCAATGCCAGTTTCTAAAGAAATTGTTCGG
The DNA here is from genome assembly GCA_015501585.1 of Rhodocollybia butyracea. Taxonomy (NCBI): domain Eukaryota; kingdom Fungi; phylum Basidiomycota; class Agaricomycetes; order Agaricales; family Omphalotaceae; genus Rhodocollybia; species Rhodocollybia butyracea. The sequence continues at coordinate 34,135 of JADNRY010000330.1, forward strand.
AAATTGTGAAGAGAACATCCTTCAGCTTGTCAATGTGGGTTTGCCAGTAATCCATATAGGATTTTTTGGCTTTTGAGATGAAAGTGGAAGCCATGTCTGTCAATTAATTAATTGAACAAATTGAAGAGGAATGATCACATGCCGAGCGCTTTGACATTCCCAAATATGGTGAAACGATTCTCCCTAATTTGGACAAGATCAACCCTAATCGGGATAAAATTCCCACGCAAAACCGGCCATAAGGACGAGCCTTCATTACATTCAGGACTCGTAATCGTAATTTGTTTTGGAGTGCTGTTGGATTCACAATATCGACACTTTTGGTTAGGTTAGGCTTAGCCTGGCTAGCCGTCTTGCAGTTCACGAAGAAACTCGTTCGTGAATAATTAGGTTTTATTGCCAGCTTGGGACCAAGTGCTGTTGGAAATTAATCCTGATTTTGCATTGTGACATGGCTCAGAATTGACTACTATACTGTTCCAACGTGAAAGATTTCAACACATCTTGACTTGACTATGATGCAACCAAGTGGAGGGCTCACAAAATCGCCCTCCATTGCTACACGCTGATATCAGACAGAGAAAACTCCCACTCTGCCTGCGATACTTGCATGATGCAAGCTTCAATGCAAGCGTTGGTTGCCTAGAAATGTCCCAAAATCATGTGTACTAGTACACTTACCGCCACCAGGCTCTGCTAAAAACATATACATTTTCATTTGAGCTATAACTTGAGCTCCGTGAGCGATACAATGATCACTGGTATTAATAAATGTCAGCAATGGTAGGACAACTTTTCGTGAACCTTGTTCTCGAATATGCATATAAATGTTGTAGTAAGCCTTTCCGGGCCTGCCCTTAAAGCGTTCCTGAATATACGCCTTCCTCGCTACGATTCCGAACAGTGGTAAGATTCTATTCTCATTTCGGTGATGAGCACAACATCCTCATTTCTCACCCCTCCAACGCTCTCGTACATCTTGAGCACTTCCTGGTTGATGTGCTTTGAGTCACATACAGGAGCGAGAAGATGTGGGGAAAAGCAACAGCCTGGTTCGACGGTCTACAGGAAAAGGTAAGACATGAGCGAGCCGTAGATCGACAGAAAGGACTGTAAATGCATCCTTACCACAATCATGTTCTTCTGTAACGGCAGCCTCAGCCTCAGATAGGTGTAGTAACTCTCATGTCCAATCGGCATGCATTTGTTCTCCATCGTCAGGTTAACAGCAGGTTTCAATGCTAGCGCTTGGCACATCATGAACGTCCATACCCAAGCTGCGACCCAATCCATGAGGGAAGAACGCAGAGCTTATCCCAGAAGCCAGTATCTTCTCCTCGTCATGCTCCGCGCCCCAGGCGCCATTGCCAGCAGGAGCCGCAGATGAGAGTGAGGAAGAAGAGGGAGATTTAAAGATATGGAGACGTTGGGAGCCTTTGACCAGGATGCGATGATAGAGGAGGTGAACTGCAGTGAACTCCAGGCTTGAGCATGTCCATCGGAAACTGTGGCGTGTGGTATCAGCGCCTTTCGCTCTACAAAGAAAACCGACCTTTTGCATCTCAGCACCAACTCGTAGATCGCCCCTCTGGAGTGAACTTCTCACCATTACCAACAGGCATAGTACGGGTGATATCGGAGGCATAACAGTCCCATTGGCATCCAGCGTCGATTAAGAGAACCTGAGGGTTGAACGTTGAACGTTGAGCGCTGAGCGCTGAGCTCTCGAGACCCGCCATGCGCAAATTCGTTTTTGTTATGGTGATCATGTGGATGGTCCCATCCTAATTCGCGGTCGTTGCAGGAATAGTGAAGTGTAGAGGCACGGGTCGAGGCCGCTACGATAGGTAAATATGCTTGATGAACAGCGCTATGAAAAGTGCAGCTGATTTATAGAATTTCTCAAATTGACTTCAACGAGACCACGCACCCTTCTCGACGGCAAGAAGCAACGAAAAAAGCCTCAGCTTCGGCCTCCTTCTCGATAGACCATCCACCAGGTAACAAAGGCCGGTCTACACTAGCTCCGGGACCGCGTTCAATAGACCCCTTGACAGCCTTGCCCAAAACTCGCATGACTACTTCATGAGCTCGTGAACAAATTTCGTTGACTACCGTTAGTACGAAATCTCATCTTTGATCAGTCACTAATCGCAGCATCTTTGCTGTCAGGCGAAAGAACAAGATCCGTGAAATCTTTTGGGATCGCGGGGAAAAGAGGGTACGCTCAAAAAAAGTGTATTGCATGGTGTCGGGAAAAGCGTCGTGCGTCAAAGCGAGGACGAGGAGCGCCCGAGCCGCCTGCTGACATAATCTCAGTTCATTGTCATTCACTTTCCATCACAGGCTCCAATGGGTCATGCTGGGTTCACGCACTGACAAGTTAACCTCATAGAGTCTAGAGGGAACTGTCACAGGTATGCCCTGGATGGACAGTTCGCAGGCACGCATGCACCAAGGTTTAGGTTATGCCAGGGTTATGCCAACAGTAGATCCTGTGGCGGTAGTTTCTTGAATCTTACGAGCTCCTAAAATGGGATCGATAGTAGCTTAAGCGTCTGATAGCTTTACAGCCACGGAAACAACGGATGAAAGAAGTGCGCTAAAAAGCAGCAGCGAGGAGATACTAGTTCCTTCCCCCCCTCTTTTTTTTTGTTTTCCCTGCCAGATTTACTCTTAACTCATGAGTCAACTTCTTCATCTTGATCTTCCCTCAGTCTCTTCATTATCACCTGGGCCTCAGTCACCTCAGTCTCCCGATTCTGTTCTAGTAGCGTTTGAAAAATTTGCGAATGTCGCTGAAACCGTCAAAGAATACTGCCCTCGGATCCGCATCTTGGTCATGGGCAAAAGAAATGCTGGGAAGACTACCTTACTGAAAAAGATGACCAACAGCTCGGACGGAGAAGTGATTCTTCGCAACGGAGATGGGAAAATAGTGTGTACTCTTTCTCTTTTCCAAAGTCTTCTTACAAGCTCAGTTCTGTTTAGGTGAGTGAGCCAGGGATTCTCGAACCTTCGGTAGAGGTAAGCTCTAGTACCGTCCCGACGTGTCTCAACACTGAAACTATCCAGCGTGGCGGTAGTCATATTGAGTATGAAATCACCTACCCAAGGTACGTATATTCCTGCGAACATGAGATAGCTACATTGATGAACACCTTTCAATTCACAGTGACTCAGACTACGTTTTCCATGATTCGAAAGGGATGGAGGCTGGGTCTGAAATGGAACTGAAGATTCTGAGAGACTTCATCGATGATAGACGGGATAGAAAGTTTATGAAAGACCAATTACATGTCATCTGGTGAGTGTGATTGCCGGTGGCACTGGTAGCAGAAATGAACTCTCTCCTCATCTCAATTTCCTCACAAGGCTTTGCCTTCCAGTGGACAATGATCGTCCATTGGGACCGCAAGAGATGGCTTTCTTTGAAAATGCTGGAACGCATGGAGGTCAGTCCTCTTTCTCTCTAAAATCAAGGAAATCTTTCATGAAATTCCGAGTCTAGTTCCTGTCATCGCCATCTTCACCAAGTTCGAATGGCGGGAAACCAAGGCTTACGACATCTCGCTAGCTTCCGGGAAAAGACGCAGTGAAGCAAAACAAGGAGCACTACAGCTAGCCCGCGATGAGTTTGAGGAAACTGTGGTGCAGCAGCGTTTTCACGACGGTCTAAGTCATAAACCGATTAAGTACATTTATCTTCAAAGTGCAGTCCCATTTTATGAACGTAATACACGGGGAATACTGACGCACAGCCGATTCAAGAAATGGACACTGAGGCTGGCAACTGTGACCAGCTCACCGAAGTCACTGCATGGGTGGTTCAGAACGCGGTTAACCACAAGCTTTTCGGAGAGATAAAGCAACATGATGTCAAGGTTTCGATGGCAATCGCTCTCGCCAAGTAGGTCATGGCTATTCTTCTATTCGTATCCACTGGGAATGCCTCAAATTAGTGCTATTTCTATGACGAAGTTAAAGGCGCCACTTGGTGTTGGAGAGAAGTCCTTGCCAACTAAAAAATGGACGATTTTTTTTCTCTCATTTTTTGCATATTGGGTGAGCGACAGATGATTACTCATGGGCGTCTGAGTCCTCTTACACCTATCTTTAGGATGTAAGTCAGCCTCTGGTTGAAAGACCCGCAGTGCTGATAATGGACTTTTGGTTGTATTGCAGGAGGTGAGGGCTCCATTGCGAATATTCAAGTTTTGCTAACGCGGTTTTTTTCAAGTATTTTGTGAGTGGTTTATCTGTACTATTACCATCGTCGTTTAACTTCATCTGGCTGTCTGTTATGGTTAGGAAGTGAGCCGATCCCCTTACACTGTGGCATCTAAACCGTTAACAGAAATACCAAAACATTCAGATAGTGAGCCCCTCACATTGACTCGTCCATGTACAAGCCTTAAAAATACCTACTCATTCGTATATAGAAAGCGAGTAGTTCGTTGCATGTCCCATAAACACTGACTCAACTGATCATTTTAGCATGTAAGCACGCCTACCTAGTATCATTACCAGTTGAATCTCGTCCAGGCCGTTCACTGTTTCTCCTTTAGGAAGTATGATTACTTTTCTTCGTGTGTTTCTTTGATATTGATCTTGCTTTTTGAAGTGGGTACGCCAATAATTATGATCATGTCTCGGTAAAACTCAAAGCGTTTGCTCTTCTCTGTTCCGGTTGTAGAATGTGAGCTCTCCTATTTGAGAAATAAGTGTTTAAACTAATCATGTTTCAGTGGGTACGAGCAGTTCCATATATCCATATCTCACTAGTTAATCCAGCCCTTGCTTCGGTATACAGAATGCAAGTCTTGATTTTTCACGAACTCGATCCAGAGCCAAAGTTAATGTTAATTAGTTCTCTGATACAGAGTTCGGTTTGGTGCGTAATTCGAGCACTAGTGGCAGAAACCTAGAGGACTGACAAGCTGGATATCTAATAGGATGTTGGTATTCGCTTTCTGTGTAATCGAACGCGCATTGCTGATGTTCTTGCCTCCTTGTAATTGACAATGACAGATTGTAAGCTGAGATTTCCCCGGAATCTTTAGCTATGTACTTATCCACCGCCTCCCAGAAGGTTTTCTCGAGAGTTCACGGGGGTTGTGGCTCGTCATTGGTTAACGGTTTTGTTCGTTCTCTAGGTTGACCCTAAACGAGCATGTCTCGCGGATATAATCTGGAAAAATTGTATCTCCTGGGTCAGATTCCTATCGACTTCAGTTATAGGCATACACTTACCTATAGTGTCAGCTTGATCTAGTGCCGGAACTGATCTGCAACTGCTTACTTATTTTGTTGGTAAGTAACTGCTCAGCAAATACCATTTTTAATTGGTAGTCGATCATGTCTACTTCCATAGACGTTATCATGATCGCTGAACACTCATTCTGGGGAGAAGATAGAATGCCTTGGAGACACCTTGATTTGCGTCGTATCTCAGTACCAAAGCTGTCCGCAGCGTCGTGCAATTCTGACGACGGTGCAACAACTGTTCCAAGAAATGAACACTCTGGAGTATCAGAATCTGAGCACATTCCTGATGAATGGGCCTCTTCCCAGCAAGGCTTTGCAGGTTTTAGCCTTGAAATACGCGCCGATGCTGCTGCATCATCGATTCTGATTGTCCATTTCTTCCGATTCAGCACCCATTTCTCGTTGGAACAGTCGAGCCGACACAATTGTAGTTGATATGACGTAGATTGCTTCGGAGAGTTCACTTGACGAAACGTCTAACCACTTTATTCTTCATTATAAATATATTTATCGCACCATTTGCACAAATATTCTGGTTGCTTTCAATTGACCAGGAAGTATATTGACAACCGCTATCGGCGCCTCATCTTGGCTACATACACACATTAGTTCAGCTCTGCTTAGGTTGTGTGACTCTAGTCTGTCCACCTGATTTTGCTTGCCTCACAGTCAACCTTCCCCTTGTGGGTCGAACTAGACCACATTAGATCTTAGCATAGTGTGATTTTCCCTGTTGAACTCATACACTCCTTACCGCTCAAAGTGGGCTCAGGCTCTGCTAAAAATACATGCATTTTCATTTGGGCTACGTACGACCGAGCTCCGTGAGCGATACAATGATTACTGTTATTAATGAACGTCAACGTGCCCTAAAGCGTTCCTGAACATACGCCTTCCACCCACTCCGTATCGCTACGAACAGTGGTAAGATTCTCATAACCATTTTCCGTGATGAGTACAACGTCCTCGATTTCTCACCCCACCAACGCTCTCGTACCTCTTGAGCACTTCCTGGTTGATGTGCTTTGAGTCACGTACAGGAGCAATAAGGTGTGGGGAAAAGTAACAGCCTGGTTCGACGGTCTACAGGAAAAGGTAAGACATGAGCGAACTGTTGATCAACAGAAAGGATCGTAAATGCATCCTTACCACAATCATGTTCTTCTGTAACGGCAACCTCAGCCTCAGATAGGTGTAGTAGCTCTCATGTCCGATCGCCATGCCTTTGTTCTCCACCGTCGGGTTGACAGCAGGCTTACTAGCGCTTGGCACATCATGAACATCCATACCCAAGCTGTGGCCCAATCCATGAGGGAAGAAAGCAGAACTTATCCCAGAAGCCAGTATCTTCTCCTCGTCATGCTCCCCGTCCCAGGCTCCATCGCCAGCAGGGCCGTAGATGAGAGCGACGAAGAAGAGGGAGATTTAAAGATACCGAGACGTTGAAAACCTTTGACGAGGATGCGATGACAGAGAAGATGAACCGCATCCCAGTGGATTCCTGGCTTGAGCATGTCCATCGCAAACTGTAGCGTGTGGTATCAGCTTTCGCTCCACAAAGAGAATTACATGAATCTGACCTTTTGCATCTCCAGCACCAACTCGTAGATCGCGCGTGCCTCTGGAGTGAACTTTCCACCATTACCAACAGGCATAGTACGGGTGATATCTGAAGCGTAACAGTTCCATTCACATCCAGCGTCGATTAAGAGTACCTGAGGGTTGAGCTCTCGAGCTCCGCCATGCGCAAATTCGTTCTTGTTATGGTGATCATGTGGATGAACGGGTCCCCATGCGAATTCGCGGTCGTTGCAGCAAATAGTGGAGTGTAGATGCCCGGGTCGAGGCTGCTACGATAGGTAAATATGCTTGATGAACGGCACTACGAAAAGTGTAGTTGCTTTAAAGAAATTCTCAAATTGACTTCGACGAGACCACGCACCCTTCTCGACGGCAGGAAGCAACGAACAAAGCCTCAGCTTCGGCCTCCTTCTCGATAGACCATTCACCAGGTAACAAAGGCCGGTCTACACCAGCTCCGGGACCGCGTTCAATAGACCCCTTGACAGCCTTGCCCAAAACTCGCATGACTACTTCATGAGCTCGCGAACTGATTTCGTTGGCTTTACGAATTAACGAAATCTCATCTTCATCTTTTGATCAGTCGAGCTTGATGGAGCGCAGGAGCAGGAACAGGTCGCTGATCGCAGCATCTTTGCTGTCGGGCGAAAGGACAAGATCCGTGAACTCTTTTGGGATCACAGGGAAAAGAGGGGACGATCGAGGAAGTGTATGGAACATGGCGTCGGGGAATGCTTTGAGCAGCGTCTTGATAGCATCGGGAAGCGCGGCAGGATGATCTATCTTTGTTACGTCGTGCGTTATAGCTGCAGCTTCGAGCGAAGGTGGCGGAACAGACCTATGCCAGAAGTATTGTCAGTGTACAATTCATCTGTCCAAAAAATATACAAACCACAGCATGTCGGCAAGTTCAGCCTTTGGGATAAAGAGCTCCAATGATGGTTTCTGCGCAAGACCAGTGCCATCTTGGAAAAGCTAACAGAAGATATGAAGATGGAACTGTGCATCCCGAAAGGATAATAAAAGTTTGATTCTTGTCGGAAAACGATCTCCCTGCAAGGAGGATCTATGATTGGACATTACTCGATATTGACTAACGCATAACAAACCTGTCTGTGTCCATAATGATTTGAACGGTGTTCAGTATTGATCAATGCATAATTAAGTACCTGTATCGTTTCTAAACGGTGTCACTTCTCCTGCCAGGAGGAGAATTTGAGTCTGGATAAGGGATCAGTGATTTCGTCACGATACAATGAAAGCAACGCCTACCCTTGCTTTCTCGGAGGCAGGGAGAATCTTTACGAGCTGATGAAAGGTTGCGAGAGCATGTTTGCTTGCTACATGATCTTTAGGAATTGCGATGGAAAAGCTTAAGATAATAACTGACCGGGATACACCATGGTTGACTGATGAGAAGTTGAAATTGTTAGATAATTACGACATGGCTTCCACTTTCATCTCAAAAGCCGAAAAATCCTATATCCAAGCTGGATTACTGGCAAACCCACCTCGACGAGCCGACGGACGTTCTCTTCACGATTTCCGAACAATTTCTCTAGAAACTGGCGTTGCGCCTCTGTCAAACGGCAGTGCCCGTCTCAGCTTGGGTCAAAAACGCCAATGGCGGAACGGAAGTCATGGCTGCTGTAAAATTGGAGGTCGAAAATGTAGATAACGAAAATGCGGTAGACGGTCGTATTGCTTGTAGCGTATCTTGGTACGTTTCTTCGAAAATTTTTTCACTATGTTTTTAGAGACTGAATGTTACAAAGACAGTTCTCCTTCAGCATATTCTCATCTCTCATCTGGAGCTCTCGATGATCTTCAGCACGATCTGACGGCGGTCCTACACCAAACTCTATCACATCCATCGCTGCATCCCAAAAAATCTCGGTATAATACCTCGAAAAAAAGCATGGTTTGCTTAATCTCGACCTTTTGGTCTTAGCCGACGCTGGGAATATCTACGACGCGTTATTCATGGCTGCCCAAAGCGGCTTTATGGGATATACGAAGGTTCCGAGAACGAGAAGCGTGGAATATAAAAGCCCAAAGACTTTTTTCGTCTGCTTCGGGTGATATGGACGTCGATCAAGATACAACGAGTGGTTTTGACACCAGAAAAGGTATCTAATGCCGTGGACTTTTGAGCTGCCTGATTACTGGATGAAGGTGAAGTTTTGGATGGCAGGGAAAGATGGCCTGTCGCAATTACACTGAACCTGGTATGTTATCTTACTTTTTTTTGCACGAGGTCGGATGCTGAAGAACAGGTACAGGTTCCGACTATACACTTTCTGGACGCCACTATACAGGAAGAAGCCTCCTGTTCTTCACGATTATTATTTGTCTATTCATATGAAATCGACTCTTCTCCCACTATCCAATCGATGCGAACGCTTTGGCTTCTGGGGAACTGACCATGCCGCATCTGAAAGATCTCGTAAAGGTAAGTTTGTTATATTCCGTTTCTCGAGTCGGAAACTAATAGTCTGTTTTAGGAAGCGGAAAAATACACCAAAGACATGGTGGCGTCTCTTACTGGAAAGCTTGTCGATGAGGATCTGCGTCGTAATCAGAAAGCCAGAGATAGATTCTTGAGCAGGAAGTAGGCTTGTTCTATCTCCGTCGAACCCGTATTTTCCCTTTGAAATAACCCTTGTTGCTCTCTCATTTAGCCTCGTCCCTGCTTCGTTAGTTGTCTTTAACTCACTCTTAGTGAACTTTTGTCATCTCAACTTCATTTCCGGTCTCGCGCAAGTTGGCAGGGCGACACGGGGATTGTATTAAGTACTTTACTATTCTCACAAGACGCAATGCAAGCTTTCCTCGTTACGCGCTGTAACAGACTCGCACACTAGCCATTTTCTCGCTCAGGTTCATGCCGCCACCCACACGCAATCAGGTTCGCGACTCGGCGATTCGCGCCTCCGTCTTGGATGCTTTTCGTTCAGCTGGGTGCATTGGATCGCAATAATCCTATCACTCAATGGATGTTTGAAGATGACGAGAGTTTTCGCTAACAATAACATGGTTTTGAAATGAAGAAGATGAAGTGGTGGAGAGTACGATCGAATTCGCTGAAGAAAAATAGAGGACGGACGGAGATGAAGCAAGACCTACCTAGGTCTACATTCAAACAGAGGTTTGGAATACGGTTCAGGTTCTAAATCGAGAACGGCCAAGAAAACGAGAGAAACGGCGTTGATACGCCTGTAGACGAAACCCGCCTTGCCTTGGAGAGTAAACCTAAAAACACGGCTTGGACTGTTCTTCTTCCAAATCCAGAGTCGTAGCTGATTCTGCGGTTGCTTCTGTCCCCCGATCTGACAGCACTATGACCCCCAAAAAGTCAATTCGAAGGGCCTTTGGCAAAAGCAGCGAGAGAATGTGGGGTACGAGGATTGGGAGCATGTAGCTGCTCCTTTTGGAGATTTCCAAGCCTGTTGTTCAGGAGAGAAATGCCATAGAATTGGCCGATACAATTCAGGCAGAAAACTGTGCTTTCCAAACGATTTTTCCTTCGCGATTTCCACGTGCATCCTTGAAACGCCGGAGACCTCCATCATTAACTCATCGTAGCGGAAACAACAAAAGGCATCTCGACTTTCCCTTCCTCCGTCTCCTTTCATCCTAGTCGCTCCAGAAAGCGATGACTCCTCCGCTACTACTCCCTACGTTCTATGCTCTCCTGTCGAGCAACCCGAGATTCCCAGTGGTCCTGTTTACCCAATATCAGTATCTAAAAACCATTCGTCGAAGTGTAATTATGGACAACTTGGATGTTCCAGGCCCTGGAATTACGACGGTCCATATCATTACAAGAGTTGGGATCAACTTCTCCCAGTGGTGGCTTGGCAAGATCGATGAGCCGAACGAGGAAGGGAAGTGCCTTTTCCAACTAGGCCAGTATTGCCTCTTCCACTTTCTCTTGCTGTATTGGGAGACGCACGTAATGTACGGATGTCTCTTGATGCACGAGCCTCTGTTCTTCGTCAGAGATATCAGAGAGATACGGGAATCAGGCATCCCCCACTGAACCCCACAGCCTGAGCATAGCGGTAATAGTGAGACATTGGGGCACTCATCAATCACAAGTCTCGTTCAATACAAGGTGCCCATACTTGCTCTGATTCACAAAGTTCATAGATTTGCCGTAAAGTACAAGACGTGGATCAATATGATTTTTATACGGACTCTAACTTGTGGACGGAAGAAGAATATTCGATGTTGGCAAGGAAACAAAGCATCTGAGACCGAGAGATTGCAAATCACGGCCACTCTTTCCAGAGGACTTATAAGTCGTCCGAGTGTCACTGATGTAGTTCATACTCTCCCATGGCTATTCCTCACAGTCTTGAGCATTCTGCGGAAGCCGGTCTTCCTGCCACCTTCTGGCAAGGAGTTTCGGTCACCGAAGAGCCCGGGCACGTACAGGTACTGTCAATGGAACAGGTCTATTCATCTTTCTCCTCCATCATCTCCAGCATGGACTGACTCTTTTTTTTCTTCGTACAGGCTCAATCATCACGATGGTCCCTCAGACCTCTGGAACTCCCCACGAGAGCATATTTCCTGCAAACGCAAAGAATCTCTCTCGTACTCTCTCTTCTCCACGTGCAAAGTCGTTGTATGATAGCGACCCTCGACGCAAGCGAATGTTTTTGGTAAAGCATCCGAATCGACGGGAAGACTCCATCCTTACATCTGCGAAATTCGAAGCAATTGAAACCCCAGGGTCTAACAGTTACGATAGGGTTGAAGGAAGGTATCAACACCGATACGTCGGATAAACCGATATACATCACACCAGTTCCCAGCTCAACCGAGCGCTCCGTTTCATCCACCGACCATAATCGACGATGGAAGAAACGTAAAAACTCTCTAAGCAAGCTGGTCAACTATCCTACTAAAATCCTGGGGATGATCTTACCAAGGTTCGTTACAAAAAAGAACCTTATCCCGAATGTTCTTCCTGATATTGTTGTTCCCTCAGACGGAGTGATAACCCCAAACAGTCTCCATCTGTCATACCTCCGATACCTCCCAAGATCGTGTTACCATCACCTTCACTTCCATTGCGACGTGCAGAGACGACGATAAGACGGCCGAAACGCTCATGCGAACTACAGGTACCGGATCAATCGACACGGTGGTCTATGGCGTCCACGAGAGCTATAAGGGGAGAGATTCTCTCAGTCCCTAGACCTCCGTCGAAATCCGATAGACCCACCAGAAACCGAACGTTCGCTCCCCCCTTCTCCACCCCCAAAGGAGCCTATCACCCGCCTCCTCCCCCATTCCCGCTTCCCCCACTCCCGGCCTTGACTCGATCAAAGACACAGCCTGCTAAACTCAGACCAGAGCCCACAAAACCGGTTTCCGCCAAGAGCCCGAGTCCGAGAACGCATATAAGGAATCAATCAGAACGGCGTTCGCCTCGCTCCGTGGTCCCATTAACGCTGCTGCGGCCAGGGCTCGCCAGCGATTCTCATCTGCCGATCTCCAAGGAAAGGAGAAAGAGATGGGTTGGAGACGGTGGCGAGTATCGCGAATAGGATCGCTGCACGGGAGCTGCAGGAGCATATGCATGATAGCTGGGACTTTTTGGATTATTATGCTCAGTCTAGTGGCCGTGGTGAGAAGCTTTGATTTTCGTATTTATCCCTTTTATCCCTTGTGTCCCTTGCTGGAAGAGGTAGATAGCACTTCGTTCATATTTTTATTACCTTTGAATTTACACCTGGACGCGTCACGACTCGGCGCGACTTGATTGGAATCATTGGCATGACTTTCACATGTTCAACGCGTCACGTCACGGCTCACAGCTACTGTGACCAAACTGCGGCGTCGGCTTCGGTCGACGGTCGCGAATCAACGCGCCAAAAACGCTATGCTACGAGAAAGCTGTCTATCTAAACGTCGATGCCAACTTGTTTATCTGTTTAGTGTTTCAGTGTTCAGGCTGTCATTTATACGGCTACTAAGTGATTGGTACTTCTCACCCACACAATGCCACTTGTCAAGCTAAGGATAAATCGATTGCCTCCGTCAGAATACTGCGACGGGAAGTCTAGCGAAAAATGCCAAATAAACATAAAACTTGGAACCCTTCAAGTGCTATGGAAGAGGCTTGTAACTTCGAGGAATTCAATGACATTAGATGACACTGATAAGATCCAAACTCAACCCATGTTAAAGCGAAACCTGACCGTTCAATTGCGCTGGTACATACTATTCGCACTGTATCCACTCACATTACTCGACTAACCTTCTGAGGATACGATCAGGATTTCGACGTTCTGTGAAAATTACATATCCGGTACATCAAGAGTCTTCAAGGACTCGACTAGTTGTCGACTAGCCTTCCGAGGATAGCATCAGGATAGCATCAGGATCAGGATACTTATGTGAAGATTAGTATCCCGTATGTAGATCAAGAGTCTTCAACTTGAAGGATTCGCGGCCACCTCACTTGCGATTGAAGCTCGTGTCATCATAGTACTCATCATAGTACCATTATATTAAGTATAATAGAGGTATAAGTTTAATCAGGCTTTCCGATGAAACCGACGCGAACTGTGCTCCAGGGGTTTGTTTTCTTTAACACACATTCAGCTGATATTCAGTCCCATTGCTGCACTGGCTTTGTAACGGCAGTCCCCCCGACAATATCACGCTGGCCACCCCTCGATGAAAGAAGTGTTTGATGAACGTTATAGAAATTGTCGTGAGATTCAAGTTAAACGTTGCCTGAAGCCAGGCAAAAAGTATGCATTCGCAACATTACTCGACTAGGATGGCATCAGTCGATAGATTAGCATGTCCTGCGAAGATTGTCCGGTAAGTAGATCAAGAGAGATCAAGAGTCTTCAAAAGATCGTGGCCACCTCACTTGGGGGGAATCAGTGGGGATTGTTTGATCTGCGTTTGATGCACCTCACTTGCGATTGAAGTTGCTCGTGCCATCATAGTATCATTCAAGTTATAGTATTATTGTAGTACCATCATAGTACAGTAAGTATAGCAGAGGTATAAGTTTATAGCTTAGCTTTTCCGACGAAACGGACGCGAACACAAGCCCAGATTTCGGTAATCCCTAATACTTACTAGTACTTCTCCAGAGGACTGTTTTCTTGCACTACATACTCAGATATTCAGCCCCTATTGCTGCAACTGGCCTTGTAGCCATAGTCCCCGGGCACTATCACGCTGATTCATCGATAGACGATGTGAGATAGTGCGTTTGATGCACCTCACTTGCGATTGAAGTTGCTCGTGCCATCATAGAGCATCATAGTACCATCATAGTACCATTATAATATCGTTATAGTATGTTATAGTATCATTTATAGTACAGTAAGTATAGCAGAGGTATAAGTTTATAGCCTAGCTTTTCCGACAAAACGGACGCGAACACAAGCCCAGATTTCGGTAATCCCTTACTTACTAGTACTTCTCCAAAGCATTATTCTCTTGCACTACATATTCAAATCTTTCAGCCCCCCTTGTTGCAACTGGCCTTGTAACCATAGTCCCCGGGCGGGCGTTATCACGCTGACCCCCTCGATGGACGATATGAGATAGACGATAATGTATGTATATATGAATACCGATGAAAGAACTATGCTTGACAGTGAATGTCCTGGAAACTATGGCGAAATCAAACACAAGTCTGCAAATGAAGCAAGGCTGAAGCCCTGAGGTAACGACGCGTCTGCCTTATTGAGACCTGCTAAATATCGATAAAGAAGAAGAAGTGCTTGGTGAATTGTGGCGAGATCAAACATCGCCCGAAGCCAGGCAAAGGCGCGTTTGTCTTATCGAGACTTGCTAAATATCGATAAGGAGGAAGAAGTGCTTGATGAATCGTGACGAGATCAAACCGTCCCTGGCTTCGACTTTGGGTAAAGTCCAATCGCTTCCCCCTCTCATCACGAATTCCTCGCCAACATTCTTGCATGCCAAGCTGCAGCCTCGATTTAGCATAGAATCTTCATTACTATATATAGTCATTACTATTATAACCCATAAGTTATAACCCATATGCATATCTTCACATATCTTCATAGTTCATACGTCGACATCTCAACCCCAAACCCAACCTTTAAGCTTAGGTATGGTCAGCCGAAATGAGAGCCACGGCTCTCTCAGACCTAGGCTTGATAACGCACTCGAACTGTTTGGGATGACTAAAAAAAACGACAACGACAACGACCAGTTAGCACCAACATCAATAAAAGGGGGATGAAAAAGGGTGTAGGAATCGTTCCAACTCACCTAATAGTCCGGTCGTATTCTCATGCTCCGGCACAACCCGCTCCCCCCTCTCATCCACCACCGCCTCAATATCAAACACCGCCAAGCTCATCGCAATCAGTACCCACAGTGACACCTCCGCCAGGTGCATCCCCACGCATACACGCCGCGCGAACCCCCAGCATGCGTGGCGCGGGTCCCTTTGCGCGGGCTTGGAGGGGGTGGCGATGTGCCGCGAGGGGTCGAAGGTGAAGGGGGAGGGGTAGACGGCGGGGTTGTTGAGCATGTTCCTGTGGGGAAAGGAAAAGGGGGAGACGCATCAGTGGGGGCGATTTCAAACTCGAAAGAGGGGAAGAAGTGGTACTGACCATAAATTAGCAATAATAAGGGATCCTTTGGGTATGAAATAGCCTCCGATGATGTCGTCCTCTTGTGCGCGGTGGGGAACGCCTACACAAAACCAAAAAAAAACCAAAAAGTTAAAATTTTTTGTTCAGGGGTCTCGGCTTAAGCTTAAAGCAAGTCCGGATGTGGGAACATTAGGGGAGAGTAGGGGAGAGTACTGACCGGTAGGCGCCACGCTATTCCATCTAAGCGTCTCCGTCACGATAGCGTTCACGTACGGCAGGTGTTCGCGGTCTGCATAGGTGGGTAATCTGTCGTTGCCTACGACCGCGGCGATTTCGGCTTGGGCTTTCTTGAGGACCTCTGTGCGAAGCAAAGCGCGAAGCGAAGTGAAGTGAAAGGGTTAGGTGAAAGGAAGGTTTAAGTGAAGTAAAAGGTTAAAAGGGTTATTTCAGTGGTTAGACGAAAACCGGGAAGCCCAGAGAAAGGTGACCCACCTGGATGGCGAACCATGGCCAAGAAGAAAGCATATTGCGCAGACACGGTGGTGTCAGCTCCCGCTGGTCAAAAGAGAAAAAATTTCAGGATCAGCAAGGGGACCCACACACGGGCACGACACGGGCAAACACCACAGAACACCACAGAACACCACACGGGAAGACACCACATGGGCACCACACAGGCAAACAACATATGGGGCAGACATATGGTATGATATATGATAGGAATAATGGAAGGATAGAAATAATGGAAGGATAGGAATAATGGAAAGATAGGAATAATGAAAGAAACGGAAGAAATGGAAGATGGAAGTACACACCGGCATAAATGGAAGCGGCGGTGTGTTTAATCTCAAACACTTCGTTCTCCGTGAGTTTTTCTTCGTTTTCGAGGGATGCGCTGACGAAAGAGACGGGGGCGGTGCCTTTTCGCTGATTGAATGAGAGTAAGGGATTTTGAAAGTAAGGAATGGCGAAAGTAAGAGAGAGATACACTGTGGCGTACCATGAGTTCCCTGGTAAAGTTAAACGGAGCCTCGACCATGGCGTCGAAATCTTTACCCCACTTGGTCGCTAGCTCGCGAAAGCCTGCGCCTGGGAAACCAGCAGGGACGTGTTTCAAGGAAGGGAAGATGTCGATTAGGAAAGCGCCTGGAGGGAGATGTTAGGGATATATGCACTCTAGGTAGTTATGTCGACTGACCTGGTTTAGTAGCCAAGCTAAAGTTATCATTGGCTTGCTCGATGAGTGTCACGAAAGGGTCATTCTCCTCTTGCACGTCGATTCCATAAGTCAGCTTCATGATGATTGCACCGGATGTTCTACAAAACAACGCATATAAGTACGCGCAAAGCCCAATTGACGTGAAAAGCCCTTACTTCCTTAAATTATTGCTGAGCGCACCCGGACTCGGATTCGCCAAAATCCGCTTCAAGAAGACCTGCGTCTCCGCTTCGACCATAGGCAGAAACTGGGTCATAGCGCTGGGGCTTCCAATCATCTTGGACACATATCTCCTGTAGTTGCGGAACCGCTGGCCATAGGGAACGAGAACGAGTGTCTTTGAATAGCCGACGAGCTCGCCGGCCATCTCGAGGTGCGGCCTGTCGGAATGTATTGAGCCGCGCTTGTCGAGTTCTTCCATTATTTCGCTCGAGTTGACGATGATCATGGGTTGGCCCATTAGCGATACGGAGCAAATCCCTCCTAAAGCCAGTTAGGCGTGAACTAGGAAGGATGGAATGAGCTAACCGTATTTCTTCCCCCATTCCGCGAAAGTGAGCCATTCACTTTCGCTCGGCATGTCCATAACATTCTAGTTTAGCGTTAGTGATTGAAGATGCATAGTTCGTAGTCGTGTCTTACACCGACGATGGGGAGACCTCTTGGGCCAGGTGGCAGCGGTGGGCGAGAGGAAAAGAAAGACATAAGGAGGAAAGCACGCAAGTCCGGGGAAAGTAGTAGCCTGAAGTTGAATCAAATTTGTATGCAAGTCCGGACAAAGATGTTACGTTCTTCCCGATCTGATTGAAACTTAGTCTAATCTCTCCTTTTCGATGCAATTGAATTCCACGCTTCATCTGTTGAGCCACGCTGCCCTTAGGGCTGGCTGGGAGCAAGCTGGCAGTTGCGGGGGTGCAAGTGACCCTGTGCTAATTTGGAGTAGCTGAAACTGCAGGTTCTGAAGAGAGCAGAGAGACAGACTCAGAGAAAGTCTCAGTTAGAGAGAAAGAGAGACGCCCCAATTCGCAAGGCAGATCTTCTGATTGCATAGTACGGTTCGCCCTGCGACCGCCAAACCGGGAACGCCGGCGGACCGCGGGTTCTATTGAGTCCATCAGAATTTCCTGTTTAGGAAATAGTTTTCGTTTCTTGTCCCGGAGCTTTATCTGAATATCTAATCTAGCAGCCATGAAGCCATTCAGCAGATCTTCCCGTGGTTCGTAAGAGGTTTATATGACATTCAAAGCGTCACCAGAGTAACATAAGCCCTACTATATATCCCTTCTGCTTCCTTCCCTCGTTTCTTTTCTCCACCCCTTCTGTACTTTTTTTGCGATGCCCGCTACGATCCAGCAACCAGGTCAGCATGAGCCACTGGACAACACCATGGGTGCTATGCTTTTGGGAATCATAGTGTTGGTTATTTATCTTGTACCGCGTCTGCTTTATCCAACTCTTTCCAGATCAGCTATTCTTTATGGCATCACCCTCGTTCAAGCACTGTACTACTACAACCGTACGTTCTCCCAAACCCCGTTCAACCGCGATTTCTAATCTCAACCTACAAAAAAGGATATCGTACGGACGCGTGGTACATGAAAAGTCTCGTCGCCGCAACCATAGTGCTCGACACACTGCACATGGGTTTCGTTATTCATACTAGTAAGTTCCACTATCCACGCGTCATCCCAAGAGACTAAAGCCACCTCGTAGTCTATTTCTACCTCATCACAAAATACTAGTCCGTTCCGTTCCTTCACCTGGAGAACCCATCCATCTAATCGATTATCCTCCAGTGATAACGAACAGCTCAATTTCATGATCTGGTGCGTCCCACTTCCCTTCCCTCGATACCCGCATTGACCCATGGACTTGTCACTGTTATACTTGTCACCTTCTAGGTCTGTCTTGGCAAGTCGTGCGACTCGTTACTTTGACAGAATTCCATACTTACCCTTACCCTTACCCTTACCGGGACTATAGGCCGAAGCTATCCCTACCGTGAGCTCCATTTCCAACCGATCTATAGGGTAATACCTTAATACTTACTATTTGGAATCGGTTTGTAGGGCGTAACAGGCGCTCTCGTGCAGACCTTCTACACCATCCGAGTATGGCGACTCTCAAAACGCAACTATGTTCTCGCTACGCTCATCATGCTTTTCGTGCTCGGCCAAACTGGTATGCCACTCCTTTCTCCCCTTTCTTTCGTCGTCAAGTTTCACCTTGAAACAACCACTTCAAATAACCAACTTAAAAATAACCAATACTAACGGCCCCTTTCCTTCCCCCCTTTCCTTCCCCTATAGGATGTGGTGTCGGTATGCATCTATCCACCATCTCAAACATTCCATCTTCTAATCAGTGAACATCGTACAACACAGCATGGGTCATTATATCGCTACAGCTCTCTACGTATGAACAGCTCCTTGGGATCTCTGTGAGTCTTCTTACCATAACCGGGGTTTTCATCGGTTTTCATCATCCCTCATGCTTCCTCGTTCTCATACTAATCTGATATTTTTGGCTCATAGGGATTGACACTATCTATCAACGCGCTATCTACCGCAGCCGGTACGTTCTTCTCCGGAATGCACTTCCTAACTTGATCCCAACTAACTGAACCCATCTTTGATTCTGCTTTGATTCTGCTCTCTGTTTTTCTTCTTTTCCGCAGATGTCATCATCGCCGCAAGCCTGTGTTACTTGCTCGCGAGGTCCCGAACCGGGTTCAAGCAGTACGTGAAACTACGCTCCCCCTCTCCTGTGAATTCTGTTCTCACTTAATTCTCACTTAATTCTCACTTGGTGTTCTCACCCCTCCCCTTAATACGACTAATAGTTCCGACACGATGATCAATAATCTCGTATGTACAACCGCGTTACTGTGTTACACTGGTTACAGTGTCCAGATCTTTCAAGTTATACTGACGGAAAAACCTCCGGGGTTCTTTAATGTTTAGATCCTGTTTGGTGTGAACACCGGGCTGTGAGTACATTTCTGTCTATTATTGTCTTTCCTTTTTTTGTGTTTTTTTGACATGTCCTTACCCTTACCCTTATCCGTAGGTCGACAAGGTAAACAAACCCGCCTCCTCACAGCTCGCTTCCTCTGCTCACTTTTTTTGCTTTATTCGCATTCGCTCGCCACCGCCAGTTTATGTGCAACCGCGTCCTTGATAGCTGTACGTCGAACATTTTATTCTCTCTGTCTGTTGCCCCTTCTTTCCGCTGACATCGGTTTCCCATCAGCTAATTGCTTCCCGAAACACCCTGCTGTATGCGCCTTTCTATTTCTGTATTGGACGACGTGAGTGTTTCTTCTTCTTTACTTCTCGTCATCTTGTTTGTTTTTTGTTTCTTCTTTTCGACATCTTTCTTCGATTCTTCTTTACATCTATGCGGGTCTTGAAACCATGTGGCCTTTTCTTCTTCCATGCTTTCCATCCATGTGGCAGTGGGCGTAAAACCCCTAAAACCCCTAAGGCCCTACCTTTTCAATTCCTTTTCATTCTTTTTTACTCACGTCAACCCCTCATCACCTAACTCCTAACCCCCTCATCACCTAACCCCTCATCCCTTACTTACTAATCCCCTATTACCTTTTCACTTGTTTTCCTCTCGTCACTCGTAACTTACTAATCTCTTATCCCTTATTCCTTTATCCCCTTATCCCCTATTCCCTTTTTACTTTTTTTAGTATACTCCAACTCCCTCCTCGCAACACTAAACGGGCGACACCACATCCGCGCCAAGGTCGACGACACCGACCACATGATGATCTCTCTCTCCGAGGCTTCGAGGGAAGGCACGAACTCAAGCTCGAAGAACCAGCGCGCGCAGAATATCGCGATACGGATCGATACGGCGCAGGAGTTTCTGACGGATAATAAGGTCGCTATTGGGGAGCGGTCGGGGGAGCTATGAGATGTACGTCATGTCGATATCCTCTCGGAAAACGAAGGCAGATTCTCATTCTACTTTAACTTACCTGAACAGCGTTTCGGCACCCTGTACTACTCTAAAAAAAAAACATAGTAGTCCGAGTACATTGCGACTATCTATCTTTTCAATGCAACTTTCAACGCAAAGGTTTCTCAATGCAAGCAAGCTCCACGAACGGGAACGAACTGGAGTCTGCCGGATTGCTGAAGACGGGATTAGTGCGGTAGCAGTTTAGAGCAGTTTTAGTGACTCAACTGTTCCTTACCGCTTAAAAATTATTCACGTAAATTACTTCAAAATAAATAAGTTCTGGATTCTGAATCCTGAATGTATTATATGAATTTTTTTGAATCAAAGGTCGTAATTACTAAGAGAGAGGCCGTAAGAGGTCGTATGGCCTTTTTTTGGGTTGCATAATTCCAGCTTTGACACCTATTCACGTGAGGTGAATGCTCGAGTCGAAACCCCATAAGACTCCATACTTATTGCCAGGGTTATGCATGGCTATGCACCGCCAGGTTATTACTCTCTCCCGCGAAAGAAAAGAGATACATTGCGTATAGTTTCCTGATGACAACTAGCGACAACCAGGGTTGCTTGAAGGAAGAGAAACTCTTGCAGGCTGCAGCAGGATCCCTGCTCCCTCCTGCTCCCTCCCATCCCCTCCGGTCATACAGTCATACGGCCATACGCCGTACGGTCACAAATTACAATATCCATTGACTACCCAACCTGGGCCTGATGCTACCTGATGCCATAACTCTTTGAGTTTCGGCAACCTGTCCACTCTAAAAAAAACTAGTCCAAGTCTGTCTCTCAGTATTATGTAGTCTGGTACTCTGTAGCCTTCATTCTTGCCAGTTACTGCGACTATCTTTCAATGCAACTTTCAATGCAATAGGTTCTCAATGCGAAAGGTTGATGCTCCACGAGCTGTAATAACTACTTAGAGACAGCTGGACAGAGCTGGACAGTGGAGACGGGATTAGTGCGGTAGCAGTTAAGTAACTGTTCCTTACCGCCTAAAAATTATCAGTAAAATTATTCGCGTAAATTGTCGCGTAAATCGTTTATAATAAAATAGACAAAATAAATAAGTTTCGAGTCTGAGTTTGAATCTGAATCTGAATATTGAATCAAAGGTCGTAAGAGGTCGTAAGGCCTTTTTTTGGGTTGCATAATTTCAGCTTTGACACCTCACCTATCCACGTGAGGATGAGATGAATGGTTCCCGAACGCAGAAAATAAGTTGCCGAACGCTCGCTCCCAAACCACTCCCAAATGGGCCAAACCTCATACTTATTGCCAGGGTTGTGCAGGGTTATGCATGGTTATGCATGGCTATGCACCACTAGGTTAGAGTCTCAGTACCCTAAAAGAGATACATTGCGTATTGTTTCCCGACGCCTCCCGACAACCAGGGTTGTAAGGAAGAAAATGGAAGAAAATGAAAGAGAAAGGCCGGAAAGATGAAGGAAGGGCTAGGAAGGGACGCGAAGAACGAGCCGAGCGAAAGAGACTAGCCGTCAAAGCACAAACGGCATACTTAAATAAAACCTTTCGACATTTGAACATCTTGAACATCTTGAACAATGGTTCAACCCCTTCCTCGCTAAATCCTGTTGCCAACTCTTGCAGGAGGCTCCCTTCTGCTCTGGTCAGAACAGTCATAAATTGCGATCATACGGCTACAAATTCCATCGACTATCCAATTGGAATGAGCTTCCC
This sequence comes from Rhodocollybia butyracea, assembly GCA_015501585.1. Lineage (NCBI taxonomy): Eukaryota > Fungi > Basidiomycota > Agaricomycetes > Agaricales > Omphalotaceae > Rhodocollybia > Rhodocollybia butyracea. The sequence goes on from JADNRY010000330.1 coordinate 56,488, forward strand.
TGTTTCAACTAGTCAGCGTTTGAACGTTAGAAGATGTTGGGAGCAGCCAGGGTACTTTGTACCCTGAATCATTAGATGAATCTGTTTTTAGATGAGGCTTGCCTTTCGCAAGCCTTTCGTGACCCTAGAAACTTAGTACTTTATGTATCAGCTAACAAGAACCGCTTTGACACTTCACATGACGGTGGAGTGTGCACTAGTCTGCACTCTGTGACGACTTATCACCTCTTATCACTCGGAACGTTTCATCCCTCTGATGCTATCCATCCACTCCCGAAGCTCCGCACCCCATCCACCCAGCCGTCTCATCTTCCGGCCTTGCGACCCAACACCCAAACCCCAAAGTTTCATCCGCGCAGCGTATTTTTGGCGTTTCGGACGATGTTGGGTTATGCAATACCAGATTATGCTCTCTTTCGAGAAGAACATATTCAGAGCTGCTTCTCGACAGCGGGGGCTGCAAGGAGCAAGGCCGCAGAGACGAAGGAAGGTGCGGAGGAGTACGAAGTACCCTGAGTACTGAGTACTAATCATAAGATGAATCTGTTGAATTTAGAGAAAGGCTTGCCTTTCGCAAGCCTTTCGTGACTCTAATACTAATAGAACTTTATCGAGACAGGCTTGGAGACAGGTCACAGAACGAGTGAATGTAAGTAAGTACTGGTTTGGTGGCAGAGCCATACCGCTTTCCTGGCACCCTGATTCTGCTATAGCAACCTTTTGCATCACCAGATAAGAGGGTGGAAATTAATTGATCTCGTTCATGTTCGTGATCGTTTTATGGTGCTTAAGCGCTCTAACGCGTTGATAAAGTTTCTGCGCGCGTATGTAGGTATTTTTCCCACTTTCGAACCGCATATATCTACGTTCGACTGAGCTATCGGCGTCTTGGGACATCTTGGGACGTAAGGGCCTTCAAGTTTCAAACTGTGTCTATCAAAAAATTTTGAAACTTAGGACGATGCTCATCTGATGATGAGGATTCTACGGTGGCATCTCTCGAGGAGGCTCCCCAAAGCAAAGCGCCTCCAAAGCTTGGCTGACCTCCCCCATCGTGTTCACATCACTCTTCGTGATCTCACATTACGGACCTTTAGCTAAGGATATTCCACTGGACTTCAAATTTCCCTACCTCCCCATGCGCTCCCTGCAGCACCACTTTCTCTACCACTGTTCCCGGCTCTGTCTCTACTCGGATATCGGAGTCTCCGTCTATTGCGGCATGACATAACTTACACCACATGTTTTCATTTGGTGAAAAGTACACTGGCATTGATACGCCACGTTCAACTTAAATGGTGCATCACAGGACTTGGTCAATCTGTGCTTGTACGTATCTGCTTATCTGTACTTATCTGCTACCAACATGACCACCAGCATGACAGAAACCAGTTTGTCTGGGGACGACAGAGAGCTCGTCGCCCTGGGCTATGTGCCCTCGTTCAAGCGTGAATTCTCCAACTTGGCCACGGTATGTTCAAAGTGGTGCTGCTGGGAAATCCCGTACTCATAGGTGTAGATCAGTTTTGCATTCAGTGTCATGGTGTGTCTATCGCTGTATATCGTCGTACTTCAACTTTCAAAGGTCCTGACACTCTGAAAGGGTTTATGCTCGAGTATCGCGACAACCTTCAACACACCGCTTTTAACGGGAGGACCATCATCTGTGAGTCTCAGCAACTAGGAATTGCAAACTTTCTGATGCTCCCCCTCGTACTTTCCTTGTAGGTGGTCTGGTGCTGGATCCTTGGAGCATGTATGTGCCTTACGCTTGGCGCAAGCATCGCCGAGATCGTAAGCGCTTACCCTACCTCGGGTGCATTGTGGGTTTATCGCTACTTACTGATGATGTCTTGATGATTTTTTGTGTACTCGATTGACGAAGATACACTGCTTCTGCTCAACTTACCCCTAAAAAATACCGTGCACGAGTAAGCACTCACATGTGTTCTCCGACCTCAAAATTTTAACCGAAGAACCTAGGTTGGATGGGTTGTAGGGTGGCTAAACATGCTCGGTACATTAACTCCGCTATGTGTTGTCGTGGTGCTTACTTGTTAACTAGGTCAAATTGCCGGAATTGCATCAACAGAATTTGGGCTCTCGGAGATGATATGGGCTGCAGTGGTAATAAGCAAAGTGAGCATTTGTTGACGCGGTTTTCGTGACAGACTAAGTAATTCATTCTTAGGATGGGAACTTTAAAGTAACACAAGTTCGTAAAATCGTGTGGACTGATGGTTCCAAGCTTATCATCATCTAGGCAAAAACTGTGTGGCTATTTGTTATCCTTCTCGTAGTGCATGGGTCCTTAGTTGGTGTTTTGCTGTCTTTCTAAAACTGTCTCTGATACCACTAGTCTAGAATTGCCTGGGAACCCGCTGGCTCGCGCGTATGTCCTCAGGATATATTTTCGTGAATTTGGGAGCGACTATCTGTGAGTTGACCTTATCACGTTTTATCCTTGATATTTTCGAACCAGATTCTTGTTATAGTGATCGTCATTGTTCTTCTCGCCACGACACCTCGCTCTGAAATGCATGCCGCTAATTATGTCTTCGGGGCTCCTGGTTTTATCAATCAAACCGGTGGATGGAACAATGGGCTCGCTTTTGTGTTCGGCTTGCTCAGTGTTCAATGGACGGTCAGCTGATTGTTTTCTGTATCGTGTCAATACTGACATCGTTTAACAGATGACGGTAGGAGCACTTTTGGAAGGACTGCTTACTATGGAATTTAATCGCTTATTATAGGGCTACGATGGTACAGCCCATATCAGGCAAGTTTCTCTCCATCAAAAGCTGTCAAATTCATGTTTATCTTCTTCTAGCGAGGAGGTGAAGCGTGCTGCGTATGCAGGTAGGTGAAATTTTGTCTCTTTCGCTGGAGAAATTGAGACTGATGAAGCGACGACAAGCCCCGACTGCTATCTTCGGTATGGAAAATCTCATTATAATCCGTGACCTGCGCTCTAATCTCTAATGTGCTGTAGGGGCCGGTATGAAATATCGTACACTAATCCACAGTTTGCATTCTAATCCCTGGTACATTTAGTCATTGGTACAGGGTTGCTTGGGTGGCTCCTCAACATTGTGCTCGTATTATGCTCTGGTCCTCTGTGAGCCATCTCTTCTTGCTGGTCCAACCCTACCTGACACCGTAAAAATTTCTAGAACAGACCTTCCTGGGGCTACTGACTTGGCTTTCTTACAGGTCTATCCTCGTTGTTTGATTAAGCTGAAGTCATTTGACCTTTGACATACAGATTATGCATCTTAGGATGGGAAAAGCAGGCGCACTCATACTATGGGTAAGTTCCACTTCTACACCAGCTCAATGATGTCTTCGTTGACCAAGCCGAAACAGGTCCCTGTTTGTTTTACAGCATTCTTCGTTGTCCAAACCGCTGTCCAGGCCGTCTCGCGCACATTCTACGCATTCAGCCGTGACCATGGTATACTCTTTCTGGCTCACCTCACCTCACTCAACCGCTGATAGTTTCCCAAAAGGTTTTCCCGATCGGGGTTACTTTGGATATATCTCCAAGCGCACCCAAACACCCCTTCGTGCTGTTGTTTTGTGTACCACCCTCAGCATCATCCCTGGTCTTCTTGACTTGGCCAGTCCCATTGCGGCCAATGCCATTTTTGCACTCTGTGCCATATCTCTTGACCTGAGCTACATCATTCCCATTTTTCTACGCCGAGTGTTTCAGGACCATCCCGAGGTTATGTTCAAACCAGGTCCATTCTACATGGGTGACGGGATCATCGGGCTGGGGGCCAACTGCATTTGCATTTCCTGGACGTTGTTCGTCTGTGTGATTTTCTCATTCCCTACAACGCTCCCAGTCTCGCCACAAACAATGAACTATGCATCGGTAATTGGCCCGCATTTTCCTGTTTATGATTAGTCTTGATTTATGTTTACAGGTAATCACTGTTGGAGTGATGGTGTCTGCCTTGTGAGCCGCCTGCTTATCAGGCACTGTCAAACTACTAATACGTCCTCACAGCGCTTGGTATATTATCGACGGGCACCGTCATTACCACGGCCCTCAGTCGAATATAAGAAAACTCAAGGAGAAGAGTGAGCCGAGTGAGCTGGAAAAGGAAGATGATGAGAGAACATCTGATGATCCTCAAAAGGAGGTTTAGGTTGATGAATGAATTTCAGATGTGTGTATCGCTATGCCTATGCTACGTACGTCGTAAATGCTCTCCGTTTGTACCTCAATTGTTTAAAAATTGGCTTTTCGCCGGCGCCAAATTGACTACCTGCTGTCGCCAAATAAATTTAGTCGGAGACCAGTCTACTCCAATTCACTCCTCGCTACACTATGTAAATAAAACCTTTCGACATCTTGAACATCTTAAACAATGGTTCAAACCCCTCCTCACGGGATTCTGTTGCCAACTCTTGCACCAGGCTTCCCCCTGCTCCCTCCCCTCTGGTCAGAACGGTCATAAGTTTGGATCATGCGGCTACAAACTCCATCGACTATCCAATTGGAATGTTACAGCTAGCCTGGCTGAGCGTACTCTGAGCGTTTGAACGTTGGGAGCGGCTAGGGTACTCTGTACCCTGCATTATAAGATGAATCTCAGGTTGAATTTAGATAAGGCTTGCCTTTAGCAAGCCTTTCGTGACCCTACTTAGTAGTAAAGTAACCTTATCAGGACAGGTCACAGAAACAGCTTTGACACTTCACATAGGAGTGGATACTTATTACTTAGAACGTTTCATCGCTCTGATGCTATCCATCCACTCCCGAAGCTCCGCGCCCCATCCCTCCAGCCGTCTCATCTTCTGGCCTTGCGAGCCAACACCCAATCCCCAAAGTTCCATCCGTACGACGTTTTTTTGGCGTTTCGGACGATGTTGGGTTATGCAGTACCAGATTATACTTTCTTTTGAGAAGAATACATTCCGGGGTGTTTCTCGACAGCCGGGGCTGCAAGGAGGAGCAAGGCCGAGAATACGAAGGAAGGTGCGGAGGATGATTCGAGGGAAGTAGAGTAGGAATGGTGGATCCAACCCTGTACATCCAAGCGTCAACGTCTCAACCCTTTCCGACATCGACAATCACCTAGTACTGGGCCGAGTACTCACATATGACATCTGTCGCCAACTCCTGCAGCACACTCCCTCCTCTCCGCTCATAATCCCCATCAACTACCCAGCCCGATTCCATATTCTCTTCAACAAAATCTTGAATTCTTTCACGGAAATCTTCGTCGGCAACTTCCTTCCATCCAGGACGGAATAAAACTTTGTCGAGTGAAAGTAACGGTAGGTTAAGGATAGAAGCAAGCTGAGCCGCTACGGTACTCTACGTAACGGTTACCATGAAATAGATCCCTCGCGTTTAGATGATAGATATTGCTTGCCTTTCCTGATCCTAGTATCTTTATATCAGGACAGAACGAACTTTTTCTTTGTATTGGTACAGTAGTGGATACGTCTCGTACCGCTGTTTCCTAGTACCCTTATTCTGTAACAACCTTTTCCATCGCCAAGTAGAGGGGAACTTTGGCATTGGTCTCGTTCATGGATGATCAAGAACAAGAACAAGCTGAGCGCTGATCGCTGTGCATCGCTGTGCCTAAGCGTTCAAATAAACATGTACACGTCAATGTCCGAAATCGGAAGTGGGGTAAGTACTGGGTATGTACTCCTCGTACGAGGTATTCCTCATGAATGTAACTACTTATGTAGAGCGTTTCATTCCTCTAATACTGGCTATCCACTCCCGAAGCTCTGCACCCCATCCCCCCAACCGTCTCATCTTCTGGTCCTGCGACCCAATACCTAAACCCCAAAGTTCCATCCGCGCGGCGTATTTTTGGCGTTTCGGACGATGTTGGGTTATGCACCACCAGATGATACTCTCTCTTGAGAAAAATACACTGCGTATTGTTTCCTGACAACCAGGGCTGCAAGGAGGAACAAGGCCAAAGAGACCAAGGAAGGTGCGGAGGATGAGCCGAGGGAAATAGAGTAGGAATGGTGGATCCAACCCTAGTAAGCATACGGTTACAGGCGTCAACCCTTTTCAACAATGAATCGATATCGACAATTGCTCGACTCACATATGATATCAGTTGCCAATTCCTGCAGCACACTCCCTCCTCTCTGCATATAATCCCCATCAACTACCCAACCCGATTCCATATTCTCTCTAACAAAATCTTGAATCCTTTCACGGAACTCTTCGTCGGCGACTTCCTTCCATCCAGGACGGAATAAAACTTTGTCAAGTGAAAGTAACGGCAGGTCGAGGATACTGGCAAGCTGAGCCGCCACAGTGCTCTATGTAATGGTACCGTGAGTCGCAAAATAGATCCCCGAGTTTAATTTAGATAGTAGCGCTTGCCTTTCCCGATCCTAGGACATTTATATCAGGACAGAACGAAATTCTCCTTTGTGCTGGTACAATGGATACGGAGTCTCGTACCGCTGTTTCCTAGCATCCTGATTCTATAACAGCCTTTTCCATCCCCAATCAGAGGGGGGAAATCATTGGTCTCGTTCATGGGATGATCAAGAACAAGAACAACAAGCTGTAACTACGTCCATGTGATCAAAACGCTTTAAGCGCTCAAATAAACGCTGAGTGCTCTAAACGCGTCATGTCTAAATTGGGGTTGGAGTAACTCGAGGGGTACTTACTCCTCTTTTACTCCCCAGCGTCGCTTGGCGAAAACGTCATCGCAGAAAGGTCGTATAAAAGCGAGGGCCCTTTCAACATGATTTCCCCAAACAACTCTACCAACTATCAGTCACATCGATAATGTCTTCTCTTCTTAACAAACTACAAGGCTCGCTCCAAGGTTCCTCTACCAACTCTACCAATGCAGACACTGGCATGACAGGGGACACTGGTATGGCGGGGAATACTGGTATGGCGGGGAACACTGGTATGGCGGGGAACACTGGTATGGCGGGGGACACTGGTATGACAAGCAACACTGGAGCAAACCAGAATGAGGACTACGGTGATAAGGGTACAGTCAATCAAATTGTCTTATCAGCTCTACGATACTCAATTGCCTTCTTCACCAGGACTCGACTTTCTCGAGAAGAAGTCTGGGCATACACTGAACCGTAACACGAACGAGAAAATTACGGACGGCGCGAGGAACCAGTTTGAAAAGATGACTGGGTGAGTCATTGTCATGTTTCGAGATGTGTGTGTACTCAAAATTTATTTGTGCTTTTAGGAAGGATGTTCCGAGAAAATTCTCGAATTGAGACTCCTCTCCTATGATGCGAAAGACGAAACAGTGTACTTTAGTATCGTAATCTCTTATAATTGAATTGTACCATTCGATGCAATAGCCTTCATTGCCCTCCCGGAACTATCCAAACCACAATTTACAAAGACACCGCTGTTCACGCGCTCACCCACACGGATGCGCCTTTTCTCCATCACTTGTCGCCGTTGTTGATCAGAAAGGCTCAGTGTTCATTGACCCCCGGCAAATTCCTACAGATTCTTATGGGCATTCAGTGCAAGAGTTTCGACAGACCTCCTGGTTCTTACAGGGATGCTACGTCCGGTGGCATTTGTTCGTCGTCAAACCATCCCGCGTTTCAAATCTGAGCCGTGTTTTTTTTGATGCGCTCGATATCGTCGAGCTGCTCCCAGATGTTGGTAGGATGATCGGATTCTGAAGTCAATAAAAACCAGGAGAGAATCAGAGAGGTCCTGGAGGAAGCTGTTACTTTGCGGAGTTCTTTCGAAGCGATAATGTTACTGTAGCCACCCACTGCACCATATCGAAATTGCCTAGTATACGGTCTGCATTGACGCATACGACACAGGAGTCCCGGACTAAGCTGAGTATAACTGGACCGAAGAGCGGGATGCGCTACCATGACCCAGGAGACCGAGGCGAAGGGCTTCTAAAACCGTCTTGGTCCCCTAAAAGAGGAAGATAAGGGTACGAGGCCTGTCGTTCACCAAACAAGACCCCTGACAAGCGTATCCACAAAAAAAAAAAAAGAGTGATATTGGGGGAAGAGTCAGGCACTGAGACTTTTGCAACGACAACATTGTATCCATATGTATTCTTCTGCAATCGACTGTCCTGAAAGACATGTTATGAGGAAACAAGTGTTTTCCGCGCATTTGGGAAGGGGGAATAAGACGAAGAACAAAGAAGTGTTGCAGCGAGACGTGAAAATAGTCGGCCTTATCCTGGATTGCTGTTGTTGTCGTGGTGCCCGAGTCACGATCAATTTCCATCATATCTCCAGCTTCGTCACCTTCAAGCGCATCTGTTGGGTTCTTCCAAGGCTTTGAAGTGACTATACCGATTGGCGTTTTTTCCAGGCCGTCCGAATGAGCGTATCGTCAATATCCACCCCTACAAATTTGTATGCACCCCATGAGATAGATAGTGTTGATTAGACGGGGTGTAGTTAGGCTTGACTGTGCTTCAGGCTATACATAGGGACCGAGGATATTCGGATGAGATGCGTTGCGTCGTTGAGATAATGTCCGAAGAGCAGTCTAAATTCTGGTCTGGTTGAAGAGGTATCAGGCCGCAAAGAAACAGATGAAGAGCGTCTGTTTTAGTTTAAAAGGCCAGGCCAGGTCAGATTCCACTGAATGGATAAAACGGCCTAGAGTTTGGGGATTGGCAAAAAACGGATAAATTTTTTCGCACTTTCGCAGGACGTCAAACCCGAATTTAAACGTTTAAATACTCAATGAGATCCAGTCCGTGGGTACGACTAGACCACAGATATGGAGAGACCAAAGTTCTAAGACTATAGTACCTGTCGAATGTTATGAATGTCGTGCCACAGGTAGGTTGAAGCTCACCTCGAAGAAGTTAGGAGCTCTAGAAACTGTTGAAACTTGAACATAGCGCTGATTCCGATCCAGCTGGCCATGGAGGATCGTTTATTTTTTTCAACAGTCCCTTAGTAGTATACTTAAGTAGTAGTGATCGAGGCGCTAAAGATAAGCGCTCTACTGAAACTTATGCAAAAGTTTGATGCAGATCCAAATTCTTAGTGATCTCCATCTTGAAATAGAACGAGCTAATGCAGCTCCTGGGCAGGAGTTTTATCACTACGACATACCAACTAATTCTGATACTCTGGCTCTCCTCGGTGACATTGGCTGGACAGTTGAGCCTAGACTATTTGAATGGCTCGAAGCCTCGAACTGCAGCTCGGGAAATTCCAGACATCTTCTTTGTTTCTGGAAACCATGGTGAGCAGGGAGCTTGTTTGCACTGCTTGCGTAGTTTCTGGCTCATTTTCATTTTCCAGAGCCATACAGGTCTTCGATAGTAAGTTGAATGATTTTTTTCATATTTCCTTGCCTGAAGCTTTCTAGTTGATCAGGATGATTCTTATCAACGCTTGCGAGAGTTTTCCACAAAAGTCAATGCAAATCCCTCGCTTGGATCTTTTTTCTTGCTCGATCGTACGCGCCATGACATTTCACCAACGCTTACAATCCTCGGATGCTCTCTTTGGTCCGCGTTGAATCAAGATGACCTTGACATTCTATCTGGTTCTCACGATTTCCGACGCATCGACGAGTTTAACCCTACGGTATATTCTGCTTTGCATAAACAGATCTCACTTGGCTCAATGAGACGGTATCTTCTATGGCCCAACACGAGCCTGAGAGGCAAATCGTGATATTTACTCACCTTGCACGACCAAGGAAGGTACTGGTCCTCCACACTATGCCGATGACCGACCAACTCTGCGTTTGCATCAGAGTTGACCGGAGAAAACTGTTGGGCAAGCGGTCATGTAAAACTTTGGGCATTTGGGCATACTCATTGGTGTTGTGATTTGAGCGGAATGGAGTAAGAGTTTATTCGAATCAGCGGGGATACGGAGAGGGGCAAGCATTGTATGATGCTGGAAAGGTCGTGGAGATATGAACAAGCTTTGAGCTGGAATTTGCTCAAGTGCTTGTCTTACCATGTTTGAATTCCATTCTCGTTGATGTCCTAACGCGGACTTACATACTAGATGTTACGATAGCGCGTTACACATGCCTTCACCTCTCGCTATCAACGCCATCTTTTTATCTGCACACCAGAATTATCCTTCAACTCTCGTGAAAAGGTTTCCATACGCTATAATTAAGAGTGTAATAGTACTTCACTAAAACTAGTTTTCAAAGTCGATAAAACTCTTTTGGCTCGCATAATTACAGCTTTGACACTTAGTACCACGTGTAGGCCTTGTGTTCAAACTTCAAACTTCATCTCTCACTAGAGCCGCAAATACGCTCTCCTCTCGAAGCTCTGCACCGTTTGCATCATTCGACGCATGTTCATGCGGTCACACGTGGCTACACAGACCGACACATCATTTGGACGCAATGCGCATACGGCACCTCACTGGAGTTCATAGTAGTTCGCCGCGCCTTAGTACCTAGCCTTACGGGGTGTAAAAGAGTTAAAAAAACAAACGACCTCGGCTACCAGCTACGCAACTGTCGGACCGAAGAAACCAAAAAATACCATCTCCACGGACACTATTGATGCCACTTCGTGTTTTCCGGACCCGGCCCTTGTATTCTCTCTCTAAACCGAACCACCATCCAAAATGGCATCCGATGCTGAACTTCGTTCTTCTCTCTCTGTACTTTCAGGAGCAACTCAAATATCTGGTGCTCACGCTGTGTCATTCCAACCTTCTGATACACTAGAAAATGAGGATCGCTATATCGTTGAGGATTGGACACTCCAAAATGAGTGCTGGACGTTCTTAGGAGTTTTCGATGGTAAACATCTCAGATCACCATCATCATCAGCGCCTGGGCTCAATGCAAGTTCTATAGGACATGGAGCAGGAACAGAGACTGTCGAATTCGTTCGAGAAACCTTCCAGGAGTGATCAGGGACAAATTGACCGATCGTCTTGTTGGTAAAAAAGCTATCTCAGACTCGGATATCGCGGAACTCCTCGTCGAAAGTATACGCGAGATTGACGAACGTATCACCAACGATTTCAAAACTTTCTTTCCTAGTGGACCTCCCGAAATCTCAGGTCTCAGCGACGATGAAATCGTGAAGCGCATTTCCAACTCCGACACCGGTGCTTCGCATGCCCAGGTAATGCGCGCTAGAACCGGGACCACTGCTTTGGTCGCGGTTATTGACCAAATCGAGTGTTTCTATTGCCAGCCTTGGTGATTGTGATGCTAGTGGGTCCTTTCATCTTTTATCCCGCGTCAGACGTGTTGAAAGTTCCTTAGTTTTGGGAACAAAAAGTCCAAACCAAGGCACGGTTGTTAAATGGTCAACACGCTGCACAACTGTGGCAATCCGGAGAAGTCACGCGTTCGAATGGAACATCCCAGTGAGCCGAGTGCATTGACCAAAGATAGACTTTGGGATTAATCACTCTAACTCGAGTGAGTCAAAGAGTCTCTTGAGTTCATGCTTGAACTTTCTGTAACTAGCTCTCGGGATACGTTATTCAAACTCCCACCAATCTATTTGAGCGGTTATCAAACTGGCAAACCCTCCTTACATCCCAACTAAACATAGCAGTTTGATTTCGTCTCAACAATCAGCCTCCTTATTCTCAAACACCGCTGAGGTCGTTCACTTCCATCTAGCAGATTTGGCCCCTAATACACGTACTATTCTCATCCTATGCTCGGATGGGCTACGGGACTTGTATAAGAAGACGTCGCGGGAAGCTCAAGATTTGATATGATCCTGCACCTTGGATATCGAGTTTGGTCAGGTTCT